>OY813002.1:79689324-80289324 GCA_963681545.1 Germaria angustata
ATATATATATTATATATATATATATATATATATATATATATATATATATATATATATATATATATATATATATATATATATATATATATATATATATATATATATATATATATATATATATATATATATATATATATATATATATATATATATATATATATATATATATATATATATATATATATATATATATATATATATATATATATATATATATATATATATATATATATATAACTCGAACAAAAAACATACACATGAATTCTATAACTCGAAGAATTTTGGAATTACAAATTTGTTAGCGTAACACCTCGTCCACATTTGCAATTTTGTTGCATGCAATTCTTTAAAATTCTGCTTCGAAATTGCTTTAGTGTCCACATTAGAAAAAATCTAGTATTGCAATTTTTGTATAAAACGTCAAATACAACAACACCAAACATCAAGTTGAATAGGGAGAATTTCAAAGCAAAAGAGAATTGCAGAGAACATGAAACTCTGTACCCTTCCCCAAGCTTCTTACCCCTTTCAACTAAAACAACCAAGAATTGCTGCAACAAAATTGCAAATGTGGACGGGGTGTAAGTATCAGTTCTATGCATAATTCGGCCTAGATGATAAATGTTGAAATCGATTTTTTTTATTATTATGGCAACAACTGATGAGCACTACAAAGCTTTAAGTACATTAGATATATTTTTTACTGAAAATAACAAAAAAAAAGTAAAATGTCAGTCACTTATTTCAGAATATTTTACGTAACTGTAATTTTAAAATTACATACATACTATACATATGTATATGAGTACATATGCTTGTTCTTATAATATCTGAACTATGTAGTTTTCCATTAGAGGCTATTTTAAATAAAAATACATGATACAAAAACCTTTTATTCTATTTTGACAAAAAATTCTGTAACTCGAAGTCTCCGTAAGTCGAAGTTTTTTTTGGGATAATGGTGATTCGAGTTATGGAAGTTCGACTGTATATACATATATGTATATATATATATATATATATATATATATATATATATATATATATACATATATATATATATATATATATATATATACATATATATATATATATATATATATATATATATATATATATATATATATATATATATACATATATATATATATATATATATATATATATATACATATATATATATATATATATATATATATATATATATATATATATATATATATATATATATATATATATATATACACACACATATATATATATATATATATATATATATATATATATATATATATATATATATATATATATATATATATATATATATATATATATATATATATATATATATATATATATATATACAAGGTGGCGCAAAAATAACCTTCCGATGTTTTTTGGCTGTAATTTAAAAATTAAAATGAAATACTTTGATTCTTCTTATGGATTATTTTTATTTGATCTTTTAATTTTTTTACTTCAAGTCGAGAATATGATGTAAATGGCCGCAGCCACAGTTGATTGTCATTTGAGCCCTTTTTAAGGCATTTTTCATCACTTTGGCCAAAACTTCCGGCGATAGGTCCTCACATTCTTGACGGATATTGTCTTTAAGAGCTGCAAGAGTCTGAGGCTTGTTGACATAAACCCGCGACTTCAAAAAGCCCAACAAAAAGAAGTCTGCAGCGGTCAAATCAGGCGATCTTGCTGGCCAGTGCAAATCGCCAAAACGGGATATTAGGCTTGAGCATACGTTAGACGCGATTGGCGGTCAGCAGCTAACAGCTGTTGCACCGTCTGGACTTTGTACGGAAACATCTTCAAATCTTGTACCAAAATTCGCTGTAAAGACCGTCGACTGATACCCATTTGCGTGGCACGTCGTCTGGTCGATGTCGACGGCCGTTCTCTGCAGAACGGCTACTCCGGGGTCTGTCACGCCTGGCAGCATCTCGTGTTGTGCCAGTCTCTTCGAGGCGAGCGGCTAAACGTCGCAGTGTTTCACCAGTAGGCGTTGGACGGCCAGGAAATCTGCGACGAAATTCACGTTGTGCCAAAGTCACCGACCGATTATTGGTCAAATAAATAGTCACCAATATTCCGCGTTCTGGAGCAGTGTAGCGTAACATTGTTTATTAATGTGTATTTCGCATGTGTTTACTACACAAATGTCAAAACAGAACTGACATTAGGGGCCAATCGCAAAATTTATAGCATTTTCTGATAGGAGGATTACTTTTGCGCCACCCTGTATATATATATATATATATATATATATATTATATATATATATATATATATATATATATATATATATATATATACATATATATATTGAAGAATACGGTGTAACTTCCCTGAAGGAAACATGGGGACAAGTGTACCCAAGTCACCAGTTTTGTCGACTATTTTGGTGACTCATATGTAGACATCGTCAACGGAGTTGTCAACAAGTTTTTGTTTGATGAGCAGAGAAATTTCTGAGAGCACGCTTATGCCTCTTCATTTTTTAATTGCGTTTATTTGTTCTATGGTGAACTTTTAATCATTTATTTTAACTAAAACTGTAGGGATATATGTATATCAAAAATTACATGGACCCATTAGAACGACCTCTTCAGTAGTGGGTTTTCAATGATAAGTACATCTTAAATTTCAATAGAAACAAGTATTGTGTAGAGTATGTCAATAATACTGGTGACAATGTCTACAGGGAAGCACTAGTTCTACGGTCGTCATATGGTCCCATTGGAACTAGTTCGTCACTAGTTCCAACGTCAGTAGTGGATTTTCAATGACAAGTGCATGTTAAATGTCAACAGAAAAAAGCATTGGCTGGGGTATAATTTGTCACTAGTACTGGTGACTTTGTCAATAGTGAATCACTAGTGACATTTCCTTCAGGGTTCTGATCGTGTGATGGTGTAGTGTGTGGTGTACATGTAGTTGTTATGTGTTGCAATTCATTGTGTTGGTGTGAGTGATTGGTTATGTGTGTTGTATCTTTTACCTTGCAAGTCGGCATGAAGCCGTCTTTTCGAATGATATTAGCTACAAAGGAAGTCATGCGAAAGCAGTTATTGTATTCAAGGATGTGTTGAAGAAAATGGCTGGAATCGGGATCACTTCCATCGAACAATGGTTTCAGTGCTTGTGGTGGTGTAAGTAATGGATACAGTTTGACTTTTCCACTTGCGCAGTACAATCCAGCCGTTTCTCTTTTGAATTTTAACGCATTGCAATATCGGCATATAGTCGTCATTGGTCCAATATCTAAATTTTCATCATCACTGTAGTTCGCAGTGGGATCATATAGATGATCCCATATATACATAGCGATTGTATGATGCCAATAATCTTCGTGTGCTCATGCGTTGTCTCAGTCGAGCATTTTCTCTTATTACATTTTACCTTTCTTCGCTTAAGTTCTGTGAATACACTTGTTGCTGGCTTGCATGTTTTGTCCGGCGGCCGATGTTCGCACGTCGTCCTCTAGGCATTTTGGACTATGGACAGAGTGGTGAATTTAACTTCAAATGCACGATCCACATAATTTACACAGTTCAACTTACCACCTTAAAGACAAATGTCTGCTGTTGAAATTTAATAAAAATTTGCACAATACACGTGATTGATTTGATGGTTTCCAATTGAAATGTTAGGAAACGAATAACTTATTTGTTTTACTTTTTTCACAATTTCACAGTGAACACAATACCGGTTTGTCACATGAAATTAACTGAGCAGAGAACAATGAGTAGCTGTCGAACAATGTATCACGCACCGGCGCCATCTACTTAAAATATTGGTTTGTACATGCTATGCATCAGAGATGTTGCTGTATGTGAAAAAAGATTTTCCCGCTTTTCTGTTGAAATTTTTCCTGAATTTTCTTTGCTATAAACCTCACGGAGCCCGAGACCTTTCCAACGAATCCAAAACCGTGGAAATCGGTGCGTTCTGGAGTTATAGCGTCAGGAAGGAAAACCCGACTTATTTTTATATAATATATATATATATATATATATATATATATATATATATATATATATATATATATATATATATATATGTATATATATATATATTTATATATATATATATATATATATATATATATATATATATATATATATATATATATATATATATATATATATATATGTATATATATATATATTTATATATATATATATATATATATATATATGTATATATATATATATTTATATATATATATATATTAATATGTATATATATATATATATATATATATATATATATATATATATGTATATATATATATATATATATATATATACAGTTGCCCAATAAAGTCTACATACAGCGTCAATATTTCAGTTTTCTTTTTGTTTAAAAAGAATTATTAATATTTAAGTTAAACAAATATTTTTATTTTCCAAATAAAACTTAAAAACAACAAAAATTCATTTATTTTTTGGCTTAAAATAAAGTAATTTAAGAAAAACGTAATTCAGTCTTAAAACATATCACAAAAAAGTGTACATACAGCTTATATTAAACATTGATTTGCTAGATTTTTATTAAAATAACCTTGAGCTAATATTTTGTCGGGCCACCTTTAGCATCTAGCAATGCTTGTTATGTGTCTAGGCATTGATGAAACCAATTTTTCTGTTATATCTGATCCAATTTTTTGCCACTCGTCTGTTAGTGCTTTTTTTAGGCCATCTTTGCTAGATATTTTATTTTTTCGCACGCGTCTGTCCAATTCATCCCATAAATTTTCAATTGGATTCATATCCGGGGATTGAGGAGGAGAATGTAATTGTTTGGGGACATTATAAAGAAGCCATTCCCTTACAACGAGAGATGTATGTTTTGGATCGTTATCCTGCTTGAAGATCTATTTGCCAGAAAGACCCATCTTGCTGGCGGACGTCTTAAAATTTACCTTCAGAATATTCAAATAAATATGACGGTCCATTGTGTTTTCAACAAATACCAAATTTCCTACACCAGCGAAGGACATACACCCCCAAACCATTACAGATCCTCCACCGTGCTTCACAGTTGGTAATAAATTTGGGATTGCCATCTCCGTGTTAGGAGATGTAAATGTAATACATTTACAATACATAATACAATCTAAATTCAACATATTTGGGTATGATAGTAAACAAAGGGTATGGAGAAAACCTAACACGGAGATGGCAATCCCAAATTTATTACCAACTGTGAAGCACGGTGGAGGATCTGTAATGGTTTGGGGGTGTATGTCCTTCGCTGGTGTAGGAAATTTGGTATTTGTTGAAAACACAATGGACCGTCATATTTATTTGAATATTCTGAAGGTAAATTTTAAGACGTCCGCCAGCAAGATGGGTCTTTCTGGCAAATAGATCTTCAAGCAGGATAACGATCCAAAACATACATCTCTCGTTGTAAGGGAATGGCTTCTTTATAATGTCCCCAAACAATTACATTCTCCTCCTCAATCCCCGGATATGAATCCAATTGAAAATTTATGGGATGAATTGGACAGACGCGTGCGAAAAAATAAAATATCTAGCAAAGATGGCCTAAAAAAAGCACTAACAGACGAGTGGCAAAAAATTGGATCAGATATAACAGAAAAATTGGTTTCATCAATGCCTAGACACATAACAAGCATTGCTAGATGCTAAAGGTGGCCCAACAAAATATTAGCTCAAAGTTATTTTAATAAAAATCTAGCAAATCAATGTTTAATATAAGCTGTATGTACACTTTTTTGTGATATGTTTTAAGACTGAATTACGTTTTTCTTAAATTACTTTATTTTAAGCCAAAAAATAAATGAATTTTTGTTGTTTTTAAGTTTTATTTGGAAAATAAAAATATTTGTTTAACTTAAATATTAATAATTCTTTTTAAACAAAAAGAAAACTGAAATATTGACGCTGTATGTAGACTTTATTGGGCAACTGTATATATATATACACACACACATATATATATATATACACACACACACACACACACACACATATATATATATATATAAACGATAATTAAAAAAATTTCATTAACATTTTTCTATTTTTTAGAAAATGGTAGAATAATTTTGTAAATTTTTGCGTTACCTTCTCGTTACGAGTTTTTAATGAGATAGCAAACGTATCACGAACGTGTCGTCCTAGCAGCATGATTCCAGCTCTTCATTCTCGCATGAAATTTACCTTCTGGTATGACTATATTATTATTTTTAATAACGTTTATTTAACGGTATTGCTTTGAAGCAGTATGGCAACACGAATTTAGGTTGTCAAAATTCTTCCATCACTGCTGTTCTTTCATTAGTTTTTGTGTTGGTTAAAATGCAACCACATTAAAGAAAAGTTGTGAGAATTTGCACATTAGCAGATAAATAAATAAAGTTAAATAATTGAAATAACAACAAAGGATCTTAAAGTCATTGCTTTAAAGTGTACAAATAGTGTGCATAAAATATAAAGTTTGAACGGTATTGTGACGGTGGCCAAAACTAAATAAATATATTTCCTTTGTTAAGGGTAAAATTCATTATTAGAAAGTATTTTGGAGAATGTTATAGTAATTCATAGAATTAAAATTAAGATACCTTTCCTAATTTTTTATTACAATAATTTGTTTGTTTATCGGTTTTACTTTTCGTATTGTTTAGTTATTGAAACAAGAGTGCGATTGTTATCATTCAATACTAATAACTTCTTTATTGTGGAACTTAGATTGTATGGTATTATAGATTTACCCGCATATACATACATACATACATAAGTATGTATATTGTACATAGATGAATTGAGTATACGCTTCAGTTGGCAATGGCTTAGATATTCTCAACAGTGGGGCGTGATAATGGACATTCAAGAAGAATTCTGAGTTATTGATGTTGAAATTCTTTTTTGATATCAAGGTGTATCAAGTTGGTGTTGATACGGCTGCAACTACAACAACAGAAAAGTGTCTGTTTTTTTTTCTTGCGGGTGAGCTGGGGAAATGCATTACTGAATTCATAGTGGATCGTCATCCACTATGATATGTCGGGCTCTCCCATATGGGCATACCGAATACCCCACCTCATCTCTTTGGGAGATACTTCCACCTTGGAACCGCTTTCGCATTACTTCGAGGTGGCTCCCTCCTTGGTCAGAACACCGCCTTCCCCATGCCTGCGTCCAGGCACCCTCTCTTTTTTTGACTAGCTTAGTCGCTGTCCTAGCCTCTCCCAAGTTGCTGTGCGATCTATCCAGATCCTTCTTCTTAGTTCGGAGCACGCATTCGATGTACGTTGCCATTGTATTCCACGCTTCCGCATTACTTGTCATCTTGTCAAAAAGATTTGCCGTCGTGATAAAGCCGATTTGCATCTCCAATTGTTCTCGTCTTATGACCCTGCGTTGGCAGAAGAAAAACGTGTGTTCCGCATCGTCAACTATATCGCTTTCTTCGTACAAACAAAATGGTGTACTGCACTTTCCCATTCTGTGCAAGTATTTCCTAAAATAGTCGTGTCAGGAAAGCATCTGTGTCAAGTAATAGTTCACCTCTCCGTGTTTTCTTTCCATCCATTTCCGTATATCTGGTGGCTGTCCATCTGGCAGAGGCGTTGTGTCCGCTGTAGATCGTCTTGTAGTAATTACTCTCTTGCTTCCACTGCATGAAGGTCGATAGGAAGCATGCTTGCTATCACAAAGACAGCGGAAGCCGATACCGTGCGGTATGCCGATGCCACGCGCAACGCTGCTGTCCTCTGCACTGAGAGTCATGCATTTGCTCTTTTCTTGGTACTCAGTGTGTCTGCCCAGATTTCACATCCATACAAAAGGATACTGTTGCATGCTTCCATCAGCAGCTTCCTCTTGCATGATTGAGGTCCTCCAACATTCGCTATTAATCTGCTCAGCTGTGCCGTTATCTTCGCCGCTTTTGTGGATACATATCGAATGTGTTGCGATTATGTCAACCTCCAATCTATCCTTATACCAAGGTAGTTCACGCTTTCATTGGTGGTTAATAAAACATCCTCGAACCGCATTTCTATCTCGGTTGGCATGTGAGAAACAGTAACTCCGTTTTGTGCGTGGCCAGCCCATGTGAGTTTAGCCAGGCCCTGGTTCTTATCATCACCTGTCGGAGTCTCCTCTGAGCATCGTCCGTGTTCCTAGCTGTGATGACTGCTGCGATGTCATCTGCGTAGCCAACTAAGAAGGTGTCCTCTGGCATTTCAATTCTAAGGATTTCGTCATAGCTCGCGTTCCACAGATTTGGTCCTAAAATAGAGCCCTGTGCCGCTCGCTCCCGAGGTGACAACCATAGTTTTAGGGCGTATAAGAGAACCCTGTCTTTCAAATAGTTGCCAATTATCTTCATTAAGTATGTTGGCACTGCGAAATTTCTCTGCAAGGCTTTCAACACGTCTGCCCATCTTAGGCTATTGAAAGCATTCCTAACGTCGAGAGTGGCGAGAAGGACCAACGACCTGCTGAAATGGTTTCTCTGCTGGACAACTTTGACAATATCTGTTATCTCCTTCTCGGCATTTATTGTACACCTGCCTCGTCGAAATCCATATTGTCTCCTGTATAAGCCACCTCCCCTATTGATAGCTTCTTCTAGGCGGGGCTTGAGTAGTTTTTCCAGTAGTTTTCCTGCCGAATCCAGCATACAGAGTGGCCAGTATGACGATGGCAAGTGTGTTTCTCCTTTTCCTTTGCTTATAAGCACAAGCTTTTGTTTTTCCACGGGTCGGGAAAAACGCCTTCCCTCAGGCAGCTATTATACATTTCTAGAAGCAATCTTGGTCGAGTAATTGCAATCTTCTTTAGCACCTCGGCTGGTATTCCATCAGGTACAGGGGCCATTCTTGAGGGTTAGAGCTGCTGCCCGAAACGTGTTTGGTCGAGTGTCAAAAACTACAAGTATATAAATTTAGACTTATTGTGTTTAAACAGAAAGGCGCCACATATTTAAAAATTGTATTGATGTTTAAATCGTTGGTTTTTTGTAGTTGTAAAATTAATGCGCCTTGACTGATATCATTCTCTTTTTATGCAAACTTTGTTTGCCATTTAGAGAGTTCATACAAAAAGGTTTGTTTTCATATTACATTGCGTATGCTTAGAACTTTGTAACTCTTGCGCTCCCGCTAACTGCGGCTGAGTTCAAAAACAATGTTTTATTTATTAAAAATTATTACAAATTTATGCTTCTTTGTGTTAAATAATGCTTTTTTTACATTTTGTGTGTATTTTGAACGAAAATATTCAGTTGAGTTTGGCGAATATGAATCCGAATGCCGTAAAATAGTTGATATTCAGGAATACGAATATTTGTCACATTACTTTTATGTACATACATATATAGAATTTGCGAACAGAAACATAAAAATAGTAAATTCGTGTTCTTTATAATGTTATTATTGACTCTGCACTTTTTTGTTTTTTAACTTTAATACAATGTAATCAATAGCATATTCTAATCGAGTAGTTCAAAACATATAAGAATGCAAAGCTTGAAAGAAATATTCGTGCACATTTTAGAATCTTCAAGATCTGTGGTTTTTAACTAGAACTTTGCCTTAGCGACCGAATATGCAGATCATTCAGAATAGGTTAAGTTGAACAGGCAGGTTCTGCTCACTTGGCTCCATGATATGGTCCCACTATGATGCCTGTAATATATAGAGAATGAAAATTGGAAATATAAGAGTAAAGACGACGAGATTACCCGCCGTTGACAATAAATCCACAAGCAATTGCTTCTCTGACATTAAATCTAAACATATTTATTCTTTATATTCCTACCACCTAGTTAAATTTTTACTCACAAAACACTTGCTGAAATTTTTAACAATACACAATATTGATATAAAATTTTCCATAGATGTCAATAAAAAAATTAGTACTAGGTGCCCACCAGCTCTAATTAAAAAAAAATTTACCTTGTATCGTTACATTAATTCTCCAAATAATATTAAAACTGTGATATGCTCTTTTAATATAATTTTTTGTTTATTTTACAGTGCTTATCTCAAAGACATGCATTTAATTTGCTGCGACTCATTTTTAAATTAAACAAATTTAAAATTTGTCTGCCTTTCTTGTAAACGAACATTTTACATACACGTAGTATTGTACTGAAAAACATTGAAATTTTATTTTGCAGTACAAAGTTGGTAACAACAAATAATTAAATAAAAAAATGTTGTGATTAATCATATCGAAATTATTAAATAATGTCTCAAAATAGTTCCGAGGATCTACGTAGTGCTGCCGAATTATTGATAAATCAAACTCGCAACATGCAGTCAAGAGGCGGCGGCAATCCTTCCGGGTTCGATATGCGTAATTATTACCAAACAGCTTCAAATTAATTTTAATCTGGTATAAGTGAATCAATTTAAATCTTTATTTCAGCTCGTACTCATTCCATAAATCTCATTACTGAAGAATTCCTGGGAGGTTATATGCAAGATGGTCGTATGTCGGTAATACGAAGATTCTTTTGTTTGTTTGTAACATTTGATTTATTTTTTGTATCACTTTTATGGCTGATATGTATAATGGTTAGTAAAGTCAATGTATATATATATATATATATATATATATATATATATATATATATATATATATATATATATATATATATATATATATATATATATATATATATATATATATATATATATATATATATATTGTTTCTATTATTTAATTCTAATATTATTATAGATCAATGGCGATAGTATAATACAAGCATTGCAAAAACAAATTCTTCATTATAGTGTAAACGAATCATTATTTGATGTTGTAGCAGCAGCCATTTGTCGTTTTTTAGTTTTAATATTTTTTTATGCGCTACTATATATAAATCATTGGCTTATAATTGCGGTAAGAATGTATATAATATAAAGATGCATATTTTAATATTCTATTTTGTATTGAATCTCAGTTGTCAACAAGTGGATCTTGTCTTTTCTTAATATCCAAAGTTTTTGTATTTGATGTAAGTAAAGAAATTATTTACCACGTAAGAACCTCAGCTTTGATTTCTTAATTGTACTTGTATTTATTGCATGAAATAAAGTTAAAACTAATCACCGAGAAGCTGTTGAATAATATTTTTTTGTTTGCCTGAAATCAATATTTACATTAGAAGTTGTAATATTTTTTAAGATCACAGTATTGGAGGGCTTATTAATAGAACCGTGTTATTAGTTTTTAGTTACAACCTTGATTGCTTGCATACTTTAATTTAACCATTATTTCTTGCTAGGATGTTGTCACACGCCACATTTTTGGTTCAAGAATATATATATAGAGGACATGCTGCTCCTTCAATTGTATTTATTGGTACTAAAAATACTTTAAATTTTCTGCATATGATACATAATAATATTTCAATATTTAATTTTTATGAATTTGGATTAAATCTTACAAAATTAATAATTTTTTTCTGAACACTTAATTATTCATATTATTTGATAATGATTTAAAGAAATGTGTATTTAGAAATTATTTTCTATTGAATTAAACAGTGATTAACCGCTAATAAAAACTATGTCCTTGAATACTTATAAAGTAATTTATAAGATCTTAATATTATATGAAGAATGTGTGAAGTGATTTTGGATTCAACAGTCCCATGTATGCAAAATACGTGCAAAAGAAATTTATGAAATCAAAGTCTTCCTTTTCAATTAATTGAAGAAACATTTTAAATTGCATATTTCCATTTTAATTTTTTTAGTGGGTTGACTCCAGTCAACAAGTATTCGTAGTTATTCTTATTTTATCCTCATTTGTTTTGGCATGGGGTGAAGCCTGGTTTTTAGACTGTCGGGTCATACCACAAGAGCGTCATGCTAGACGATATTTTTCTGGTAAGTTGTACGTTGTTACTTTTAACTAGTTTCACTTCTTTTAAATTTGTTTGTATAAAACTATTTAAAACTCTAGCTCTTACAAATTCTTCAGATCGTTCCCCATTAATGGCGCCATTTCTAGCCTCCCAAAATGAGCGTCACCCTGCCGAAAGTGTTGCCGATTTTTACTCGCCCCTAGATTCAGCTCACAACAGTGATGAGGAAGAAGAACAGGTATGATTACCACTATTTCTTTGGCGCATGAAATTTTTATTATTTATTGATTTGTTTGAGTGCTCAAAGTTGGGATAATTCAGAGTTGGTCGTGTTTTGACCCATGTGTGAAAGCATATCGATTACAATAATGAACTGTAAGTTTTATAATAAAAACTTTTTAACAACAAAATTCGATCGAAAAATTGTAATAGACTCTAAAATGTTCGAAATATATGTAATATTATTATATGCGTTACCCGCGGAGATCTTTACAGCCTGTGCCAAGTAAGTTGACTACTAAATGCAAAATTTAATTCAAAGTTTCAGTCATCTTGGCACTGGCTCCAAATATATATGTAGGTAGGTGACGAACAAGAATATATAATATATTATTCTAATAATATTATATTTATTTCGAACATTTCAGATGCTATACTTAAAGTTGATTGAATTTTTCCTAAAAAGTTTTTACAAAAATTATTGTTACAAAAATTATATTTTTTCAGTCTTTATTCTAAGTGAACTGAATTGTGAATGAATTAATGAAACCATTTATTTCATACATTTTTCTCTCTTCTACATAATTTGCGACAAGTTCTGTTGAAATGGAATAAATAAAGATAAATTTGCATTTGAAATAATTTAAATTGTTAAAAGAAAAACGTAAAATCTCTATAAAATGTTCATCAAACAAAGAGAAAAATTGAATTTGTTGAAAGCTAAACTCGAAAATGGTGATGCTTCATTAATATGTAATTGACTTTTATAGTTGAACGTAATAAGATTTTGTTCTTTCCGTTTTACAGGATGAAGAATATCATCAAATGGGTTTGGATTGCTTGCGCAAAGCTTACGAACTACTGCTAGTACCCGACTGGAAAGTAGAAAAAGTTACTAAAAAAGGTGACACCATCAGTAGTATACATCGAGAAAAATTGGGGAAAATTTATAAGTTGACTGTAGGTATTTTTAGAATATTTATATGTATAATATTAAAATGTATGTTTTCAAATAATTTTACTGCAAGGGTCGTTTAAAATATCCCGCTAAAGCTATGTGTAATGAACTGTTTTATAAAATCGAAGAAGCCCCACATTGGAACCCCACTGTTTTGGAGTCGAAAATTATAAGAGTATGTATAATGATCTAAAAGATCTATACAATTATTTTAATTCCACAAAAACTTATTACGTAAATCATTATAGAAAGTTAACACCTACACCGATATCACTTACCAAGCTACAGTGGGCGGCGGTGGTGGCATGATAAAATCTCGGGATTTTGTTAACCTACGCTGCTGGCGTTTATTTGTGGATGGTAAAATGCGTGAAGGCTACACGGAAACCGATACCTCTGATGACGAAGAAATGCTTAATAATTCATGTGAAGGTAGTGTTTCTACCATATCTGATCAGGAAGAAGGTCAATCCAGTAGCGTAGGAAGTTGTAGAAATGCCACACATACATCATTGCAAAAAGACAATCTGGCCTTTCAGACATTAAGCAAAAGTTTAGGAGCCAAAGATTTTAGCGATGTCATGCGTATTAATTTCAACGAACCTCCTCCTTTGGATGAAGAATTTGAAGACGCTAAAGATCATGTAGAAGACGAAAAGAAAGCGAAAATCACAACTATAAACTCACCATTAAAAGGTCTAATTTACAAGGGCAAAGTATGGCTCAATGCGGCTATAAGTATTGAATATGATAGAGTACCAGCTAATACTAAATATACGAGAGGTGAAAACTTGGTTGCCGCTTTTGCTACACATGAAATAGAGGGCAAGGCAGATGCCTGTATTATTGAGTGGATATTATGCCTTGATTTAAAAGGTTATATACCTCGTTACATTTTAGATGCTGTGAGTACATTTTAATTTTTAAAAATTTACTTATAAAAATTGAGATAAATAATTTTATAAAGAATATTAGGTTTGTCTTAATAAAACTATTAAATTGGAAAAAAATAGATTTTGTAATTCAAAAAAATTGCGAATACGAAAATCAGAGTATTCAATATATGGATTTAAATGTTCATTCACTTTCTATAGAAATTGAATGCTATAATATACTTCTAGCTCTGTATTCTAGTATTTGATTTTTTTTATTACAAGTCGTTCGATTTGGCGTATTTAAAAATTAGTCCAAATAAAATATTTTTAAGTACCATTTTATAAACCTTTGCTTTTTTTCCAAATTATTTTAATTGATTCAGGCTTACACAACTTTCATGACTGAATATATGGCACACCTACGAAAATACATAAGTGAATTACGACAAAGACAGCGGAAAGTGCATAGAAGTTAAAAAATATGTATATTGAACTTTTTGGACACTAAACTATTGTTACGTCTACAACAAAATTAAAAATTTTGGTACACAAAGTGATAATAAACATTTAGTGCTATGAACAAATGATTATTATATTAAGTATTTTAATTTTCATATTCAAAATCTTTAAGCGAAGTTTAAGTAAGTTTTAATGTTTTAAAATTGTTTAAATTTTCTAGAGCAATTTTTTTGTTGGAAACTTTAATTGAATGATAAGTAAGATTTTTTAAATGCCAATATATTTCAAATATCTCTGTGTAAAATACAGTTTAGAATATTTTGTAAGTTGTCATAATTAAAATTATTTTTTATAAAAATAAAAATTTGCATTAATAATTTTCTGCTACAGGTTTTTATGTAAACATCAATTTATTGTTTGTTTAATTTTGCGTAGTAATTTTTTTAAACAAATTTTTATGCCATAGTTTGTATTGCTATTATCATGATGCTTTATTTATTATTTTTTTTAAATATCTATACAACAAAATAAGAACTGAAACAAATATCTTTAACTTCGGAATTATTTATATTTGTACTTTATATATAAAAAATTTTATTTCATTTTACATTTCATGCTGTAATATAGAAAAAAATCATTTTAATCTTAAGTTTGATACTATAAAATAACTTTCTTATATTTTTTTAAGCTAAATAAAATATAAATGAACTCTAAATGAAGAAGAAGTTTCCTTTGTGTTACTCGTAAAAAAGCAGGTGTGAAAAACTGCAGAGTTTTCAAAGTTGTGCAAATCTTGCCACTAAATCAATGTTTTATTTTCTGTTGCATTCAAGACCCATTCATAATGTCCATGCCAACAGCCCAGGTGATGAATAAGATGAATGTCAAATCGTGCAATCCGCCTCTGTTTTGTCAACGTCTTCAATCTGTTTGAGATTTTTCTGCAATAAATTGAGATGGAAACTATTTCTATTTTGGCAAAAATCAAGCACATTTCATATGTACTCGTAAATACACACAAAATCAATTAGAAATGTTTGCTGTTTTAATAAAAGTGGAATTGTAGGTAAGACAAAATAATATACATATTTTGAACAGTTTCTAATTGTACAATAATTATTAGTTATTAGTTTTTGTTTTAGCTGATTTTGTATCCTACTCTTTGTACGATTTTTGATACAATTTATTATGCAGAATTTGCTGCTTTATACCTCAAGATTTACAATCGAATTTTTAAAGTACATTACAAAGAGCAAACTTTACACACTGTTGAGCAGTAGCAGATCTTCTGCACTTGGTTGCAACAGCTGATCTCTGCAACAGTTTTGTACAAATTTACTGCTTTTGTGAACGCACTTAAGCTTAATTTCGTGTTTTGTTGAGCTTTATCAAATTGTTCATGCATGCATGTCAGTCATGCATCTTTAGTCATGAATTTATCTTCTTAAATTTAAAAGACGTTTTTAAAGAAATTAATTCCTAGCCAATATAAAACGTGAATATACACTAAGTAAATATTCAGCTTCAATAAAAAAGTATGTAAAGTATGTTGCTTGTAAACTCTCAAAAATGCGTAGTTTACAAAAATCGGCATGGTAGTGCTAAAAGTTCCAGGGCGTGGCAGTTTTCATAACACAGACGTCCTAGAAAGTTCCTACAGAAAATCTCTAAAAGTTATCATCTGGTTTGATCGGCTGTTGGTATTAAACTTTCTTTTTTTTTGCAAAATTATATAAAAATAAATTTTCCGATAATTTTGATAATTTAGTTCCTTTAATTAACAAAAATGAAAGTATAACATTGGTACTTGCTTTGCTATTTAACATTTTCTTTAATTTCATTTAAATTAAAACAAATTAACAGCGGCATAATATACTTTACTTTTACTTACAGGTAAGTGTGTGTATAAATATAAACATATGTACATACATACGTATGTACATATGTAAGTATATACATATAATTTTTTGCTCTTTTTCTTACTTTAATAAAAGAACAAAATCCATTAAAAACTGTTTCGAAGTATAGTTTTTTTTAAGTATAAATAAATAATTAATTTTTTTGTGATTGATGGTTTTATATATTCAATAATAAGCTCCAACTAAAAGCAGTGTGTAGATGATCATTCACCAATATAAATAGAAATTTTATTTGTTGGTAAGTTTAAAAAAAGGGGGAAAGCAAAGTTTGTGACTGACTGATGGAGATTGACTTTGATCGATGTTAACAAAATTTATTATAAATTTTTGTTTTAATTAAGTAACACTATTTTTCCATCCTTTTTGTTTCAATATATCTCTTATTTCATAAACGAGCTTTAGGTCTTTTTATAAAAAGCAAAAAAAATTATTTTATTTAATATTTGAACGCCTTTTTGGGCGTCTTCTTCAGGAATCTTTTTTTTTAAATAATATATGTGACAAAAAAATTTTCCTGAAGAAGAAGCCCAAAGAGGCGTTCAAATATTAAATAAAATAATATATATAATTTTTGTAATCAAGCGTTAGGTCTTTTTTTTTTTTTTAAATAATAATAATTTTATTCAATATTTCGACGCCTCTTTGGGCGTCTTCTTCAGGAAATTTTTTTTATTAATATGACAATTGAAAAAATTTTTTTGAAAACTTATTTTACATACATACATAAATGAACAAATTGAAAAAATTTTTATGAACCAATCAAAATTTAATAAAGTAAAAAAATTTTTTTAAAGGAAACAAAAAACAAAAAACTAAACAAAAAATGTTTTTAACCTATGAAGAAATGAAAAATCCTTTATACTAATTATATAATAACAATAAAAAATATTTTACATTCCTATTAGTCAGTTTAATTTACGAATCAAATGTCTATAACATTGAGCAACATTATCTGTATCAGTTTTATAGTTTACTATCTTATTACTTGGAACATTAATAATGTTAAGCATCTCTAACATATAACGTCGTTTAAAATTCTTCTCTATAGCTAAGACTGATACTTTGCTAAAGTCCGGATTATGACTAGAGTTACAACAATGTTTCGTTAATGCTGTCTTTTGTGAAGTTGAAACATTCCTATACTTTTGGTCTGACTTGTGTCCTGCCAACCTAGTCTTCAATTTATTCTTTGTTGTACCTATATATACTTTATCACATCTCTCATTATTCTTACCATCGCATGGTATCTTATAAACGACATTAGATATGTCTAATTTTTCTACTTTATCTTTAGTCTTTGTGAATAATTTACCTACTGTATTATATATTTTATGAGCCATTTTATAGTTTCTGTTATCAAAAATATTTGATTTTTCTAATCTCTCGGACATCATTGGTACATAAGTTAACGATTTATAAATTTTTTGTTCCCGAATAATATCTGATCTTGTCCTATTATTTTTATATTGTATTATTAATTTATTGATAAGGTGAATTGGAAAGCTATTATCAAGTAATATATTCCTAATTTTTTCTTTATTCTTCTTATGAAACTCAATATCACTTATCGATAAAATTCTCTCTATAAGATTTTTTGCCGTATTTATAATAATTTTCTTTGGATGTTTAGAAAAATAGTTAATAATTCTGCCAGATGATGTTGGTTTTTGGTACCAATCTATTGATATAGTGCTTCCTCTATTTATTACTAATGAATCTAAATATGGAAGTACTGAGTTGCGTTCTTTCTCAATTGTAAATTTAATATCAGGATGAAATGAATTAAATGTTGATAACATAATTTCTATATCACTTTCTGATATAATGCAAAATAAATCATCGACATATTTTGTCAATATCTTTGGTTTAACTCTTAACTTTTCAATGCATTTGTCTAGAAGTTCTTCCATTACAATATCAGCTACAATAGGAGATGCTGGAGAGCCCATTGGAAGTCCTTTCTGTTGTATATATATCTTATTATTATACTGAAAATACCTGTTATCTATTATACAAAATCTAATAATCCGTAAAAACAAATTTTTGCTCATGTTGGTATATCTTTCTATTGTATTCCATTTTTCATCTATTATATTAATAGCAAGATCCACTGGAATACTTGGAAACAATGAAACAACATCGAGTGATACTAATTTTTCATCATCACCAACTTTTAAATGTTTAATTCTATTTTTAAATTGTAACGAATTAGTTACATTATATTTTGATTCCACAGTTAACCTTTTTAAAATATCTGTGATGTACTTACATAATTCATATGATGGTGAATTTATACTAGAGCAAATTGGTCTCAATGGAAAATTTTCTTTATGGATTTTAGGTAATCCATATAGTCTTGGAGCTAAAGCTACATTTGTCTTAAGTTTATTTTTGTCAACGCTTGAAATTATTCTTGCTTTGAAAAGTTCTTCAACTATATCATTATTTATTTTTTGTAACTTAGTCGTTGGATCTTTATTCAATATTCTATATGTGGTATCATTACCCACTATATCATTAATCCTTATATTATAATCATTCTTACTCATAGCTACTGTTGTATTACCTTTATCTGCATTTAATATAATTATGTCTTTATTAGACTTTAAAATTTTTTACTTTATTAAATTTTGATTGGTTCATAAAAATTTTTTCAATTTGTTCATTTATGTATGTATGTAAAATAAGTTTTCAAAAAAATTTTTTCAATTGTCATATTAATAAAAAAAAAATTTCCTGAAGAAGACGCCCAAAGAGGCGTCGAAATATTGAATAAAATTATTATTATTTTTAAAAAAAAAGACCTAACGCTTGATTACAAAAATTATATATATTAAAACAAAAAAGGTCGAAAAAATAGTGTTAATTAAATAAAATAATATTTTTTTTTGCTTTTTCGTTTATGAAATAAGAATTATACATAAGTACATATTTTTATAAAATTCATTGTTTGTTGTGGCTTTAGCTGTTCATATGCCGACATTTCATTGGTCGCTAAACCATATCGTCAGTGAGTTTGAAAACATTCATTTTTATGTTTTAATTGAAAATGAAATAACTATAGTAAAACTAATAATGTATCCATATTTTTTGACCTTTTATTTTTTTATAAAATTGTTAGACGATAAAAGACTTCAAGCTTAAATATTAAATTAACCAAAGTATAGTAAAACTATATTTTTGTATATTTTTTATGGTCGCAAAAAATACCATAGTTCTTTTGTATACATACATACATACATAAGTACGTATACATATGTACTATGTATTGATGGTTTATGATCCTAACAACAACTAATATGCAACATTTCTAATGTTTTTAATTAATTTTTGTTTTTCATTACATATACCTCCTTCAATGCAACATGGATACATTTCAAGAACTTTACATTTTTTAATTACTCCGAAAAAGGTGTTGCTCAATATCTTCTTTACATGTATAAAATTATGAGAATTATATCTGAAGCTAAATTATACCCAAAAGTTTTGACGTGAAAGCTACATAAACATTTGGTCAAGATCGTTGTTTTGATTTTTCCATTAAAACAGCAATATGTGTATATGCATACTTATTTGTTAAAGAAAAATAAAGCTTTAAGCTTCGACAAAGATATAAATAAAAACCACCTACAGGTGGATGCTGTACGCCTGGTTTAATTTAATGAAAAGTGGACAACTTCACCTAGTTGCAGTCTATTTAGCGCAAATGTTCAATAAAATATAAATATGTTCGACAAAAATATAAATAAGATTTTAGGGAAATTTTTAGGGGAAATCAAAAGTGAATTTGTGAAACACACTTGTTTCTAAAAGTTATTTGGGATATTTTCCCGGTTTAATGCGTTTATGTCATAAGCGACGTATTGCAAAAATGGACAACTTTGCAGTCTATTGAGCGCGAATTTCCAGATGTTTTTACTCAGTTGACTATGCTTTAAGTCGGATTTTGAGAACCGTCATTCAAATAAGTTGACTAAAACATTTTTATTTAACAAGTTTTGATTTTATTTATATATATATATATGTATGCATGTCATTTAAGTGATAAACATTAGGATTAATTACAATTTTTTTTTATAAATATTTTTATTGTAAGTACAAGAATTTATACAGGATCATTAATCGAATTCGAACTAGTCGCCACCTTTAATTAATTGTCTTATTTGCTTTCGTTTTGAGGAAACCACGACTGGCAAGCCTCCATGGCTATTTCACACATGGCGGTAATTGCCTTGGCATTGTCATATTCTGTAATAGAATAAACATAGAATAATTATTTATGAAAATTCTACTTGCAAATATTTATAATTCAAATAAATACTTACCCACACTGTTGCGTTTACCAAAAATGCTACCATTAAATGGGGGCTTACGATAAGCGGCCTCGCTAGAGTTCAACATAACTACCGCCATGATAAAACCAATGACAATCAAACAGACTAAGAAACGAACGGCAACCATTTTTATTGTATCCTTAGAGCAAGAAACCACGACTAAACGGTTAAGATATGAGTAGCTGAAGATGCAGATGGAAACTGATGCTGTCTTTGGCTGGCGGCCCAGCTTTTATACTAAATTCATCTGTTGATAAATTCATAAATATGAATTGTGATGTGTATAAGAAAGCAATTAATTTTTTTGCTTTTTGTCTCTAAGGATATTAGGCAGGATAGCTTGAAAAACTAATTGAAAAACAAGGGTAGATTTTATGGAAAACATGTACTATATTAAGGCAAATTTGCAAGTGTTTTATTCATATGATAGACTGCATTAAGTTACAGCTAATTTTATCAAGGACACATATCCTTATAGAAAAAATAAACTTCAACACAATTTTATTTTACACAAACACACGCATACAAACACACACAAATTTCAATATAAGCAAGTAGTTTATCTAGCTTTTTAGCTTCCAATTTAAGGCTTTGGCAAACTCTTTTTCTTTAAAATCTAACATTTTGGATTGTTCTAACAGAATATTTTGCCTTTTTAAATTGTCGATCAAGAACAATTGCTTTTTGTACGCATTCAACAGATTAGCTCTCTGCTTTTTCAAACTTTTTATTTGCGACTCTTTATTATCCGTCTCTTTCCTTGCTGCCTCCTTTTGTTCCCGTTCGTTTGTCTTCATTAAACTCAATGTGTTCCGAGCACTTTCCAAATCTTCATTGGCTTTAAGCAGTCTCTTCTCTAAATTGCTATTAGTTTGCGTTAATAGCTTCAATTCTCTTTTAGCCGTTTCCAGATCTCTCTGTTGAACGTTTTGATCTACGACGCGTTCCTTCAAACGTTTGTTGGCTTCTTCTAGCTGCTTTTCAACCTTTGCCAATTGATCGGTTAGAGAATAGGTTTTGGATCTGGCCTGATCTCTTTGTTGTTCTAAATTTTTTGTGTGCTCTAGGGCGGTATCGAGTAATTCCTTTTGTTTTGCCATTTCTTGGGATATGCGTTCATGGTCCTCTTCAAGAATAACAATTTTCGATTTCAGGAATCTGAAATAGCATTTTTTTATGTTTAATTTTGCATGTTAATGAAGTTTGTGTGCACATTTTAAAAGTTTATGAATCCATAAAAATCTAAAATATCAAAGAATTTAATTTAATTGACTTTTAGCTTAATTTAAAATAGGAGTCTGTCTTAATTGCATACATACTTATATTTTATCGGTCTAGTTCAAAAAGTTTATGTCTTTCAATTTCCACTAAGAGCTAAGGCTTCAAGCTTTCATTTAAGGTGCAACACGAATCGCTTATACATATGTTGCAGTTATAGTCTTAAAGTTTTCAATAAGTAATTTGTACTTTAATTATACAATAAAGTTTTTTTAATAAGTTAAAACGTTTGATATTTCGATACTGTGGTGGCTCAATAAATCCGTGAGTTTTAGAATTTCCCCCCTCTTCACTGATTTCTTGTCAGTTGACTCCTGGCAAAATTTGACAGCCATTGATAGCTGACTACCGCGTGACTTGAGGAGAAAATGGAAAAAAGTGATAAATACTCATACTGTGAGAATTCCGCACCGTCAATTTTAATGATAAAAAAGCATGGAAGATGCCGAACGTTCTGGACGTTCAGTTGAGATCTTTATATTGATTGAAAGTGCGAGAGACTATGGATGTCATGTTTCAATTTTGAAAGAAAGTTTCCCACAAAATGGCTGCCGCATTTGTTCACAGTCGACCACAGTGTTTGGCGTTGTTCAATCGCAATATGGACGAGTTTTTGCGCCGTTTCGTAATCGTGGACGGAACGTGGATCCACCACATTACACCAGAGTCGTGGACGAAATGCGGATCCACCACATTACACCAGACACCAAACAGCAGTGAAAGCAGTCGACCACAAACGCAATCGTGTAACAACTTCGCACGAGTGTTTGATGTTCAATCGCAATATGGATGAGGTTTTGCGCCGTTTCGTAATCGTGGACGAAACGTGGATCCAACACATTACACCAGAGACCAAACAGCATTGGAAACAGTGAATTTCTCGGGGTAAGGCCAAGGTCGCTTTGTCTGCCAATAAAATCATGGCGACCGTTTTTTTTTGATGTACGCTGCATAATATACATGACTACCTTCAAAAGGGTAAAACAATCAATGGCGAACGTTATGCCAACTTATTGGGTTGACTAATTCAGGATTTGAAAGAACTACCGCATTTGGCCCAGAAAAAAGTTCTTTTCCACCAGGACAACACAAGGCTACACACATATGCAGTTTCCGTGACAAAATTCCATGAATGAGGCTACGAGTTGGTAAATCATCCGCCCTATCCCGGAGAGAAAATTTCTTTTCGCCGATTTGGCTCCAACGACGAAATTATCTCACAAACAGATTTATATTTTGATGACCTCGACAAATCTTATTTTTGGAAGGAGGAAAACTTGCAAAATGTAGAGAACTCAAAGGCAACTATATAAAATGATTTTTTTTATAAAAAAAACCTGTGTTACATTCAAAAATTCACGGATTTATTGAGCCATCCTCGTAGCTAATAAATTGAGGAAATATTATTAAGAAAAATGTTGTTTAATTATGGGATTTCGGTCAATTCTTTTATAAATACTACCACTAAGCACAATAACCTTTCAGCCTCATTAAGGAGAGGCCTCTCTTTATTTTTAAGATTTGCTTTATGGATCGTGCTTCCCTTACCCAAATAGCTTTGCGAGTTACTTTTTTTATAAAACTATAAAATACCTATTTGGCAGACAAATTCAATTCCGATATCTGCAGCAGTACTCTTTCCATAGTTTGTCCAGCATAAGCTTTCTTAGTGATGGAAGAAAGGTCGTTTTTTTTATTAAGATCTCACTCTTATTGAAAAAGAGTTGTGCAATTTTGGGATCGCAGGTTTTTTTTAAATGATTTTTATATCTCAATAATAATGATTTTTGAAGTTACCGGAAATGCAAAAGCATTAATTCTAATGCGGAATTAGTTTTCCTAACTTCATTAAATGACTCTGTCTATGAAATCGATTTAATGAAATCTTTCAAGTTTCATTAATTGTGATTTTTTTTTTAATTTCAAGAACCATATAATAATAGAATTTCAAGAACTTGACCGCAACTGATGACTTTTTAAATGGAGAGCCGATTAGATTGAGGTTCGACCGAGGACGTAGTTTAAAATTTAATTCAAAAATATTTTCGAAAAATACACATTTGAAAAATCTCAATGCTTCATAATCTTCAGGAAAGCGAACATTGATTACGATATGCTTAAACGTCCAAAGTTATGAGAGATTTATATGCACACACACAGAGCTTATGGAGATCATCGTCGAAATAGTTGTAGTTAAGAGCCTCCTGGGTCCTCAAAATGGCCAAATCTGATGAGAATTCGATTTTAAAAATCGGAATGAAATCAGCAACTCCTCATTTCTGAATATTTGCGTTTTCATAAACTAAGGGTCTGTCACATTGAAAATATCTTTCGAGCGTTTATATTGAAAAAAACAAACAAGACACAAATTTATATAAAAAATAAAAACCAAAACATGAAGTTTGTTCTTCTTTTTTTTTAACATTAAAGTTCGAAAGCAAAGAGGCCGCCGTAGCAAACGGAGCGGTAAAAAATTCGATTTTTTATAAACTTTCAGAGAAAAACTACAACAGACAATGTAGAATGTATGGTCTTGCAACTAATAAGAGGGAATAGAGGAGAGGTTGACTAAAAGCAAGGTTTCTTGTAGGATGGCTGCAGTTCAAATCATAATGAAATCAATCGAAAGAGCTTTGCGGGAAGAATCAAGATCAAGAGGAATTATTCAAAATCATGCCAACAGCAACATTGTTTATGGTCCTTAAAGCTATATGCAGAATGATGATATTCACGACACTATCATCCCGAATGCCTGGTACAATTCAAGGCTAGTGTTGGGTTTGGCTTTCAACGAAGACCACAATGAGACAAACACAAGTTATCTCAAATAGCAAATAACGATTGCGCCCATTTTTATAACTTAAATAATATCCCTTAATGTAATTTCTTTGAACTCACTTTATCAATCCTTCCGAGCTTACGTTCCTCTTTGAGGCCACTGTATGATTGCTAGTCTTAGAAGACCGTTCTGTCGCGACACCTTCCTCAATTGGTATCGAATTAACACTACCAATGCGTAATGCTTCTGTTTGACATCGTAACGCATTGCTTTCTTCCTTGACCAGCACTTCCAAGGAAGGACTTTCTATAAATTTCGGATTACGATATTTGATAGTGAAAGTGGAATTATTTGAAGGTACAACACGACAATTGTTAACTCGATTAGGGTTTTGGGAGCGGACTGATTCACTGCACTTCTTTTGTTTGGGACGATATTGCGGCAGACCGGTAGGAAATGTATCCTGAACTTGAAAAGTTGAAGTGGGGTTTGCTAAAATAATATGGAAATTAAGTGAGATTACAATTGACTTTTTTCAAGCAATTCATATTTACCTCTAGTAGGTGAACGGTGTGTGTCTCCTCCCGCTACTTTATTATATATTTTTGGTTCTTTAATATTTGTAACATCAGTTACTAGTCCTGTAATTCCATCACCAGCTCCATGTTTTTTCAATAGAGTACTTGGTCCTTTGGATTTCTGATATGTATAAAATCTATTATCCCCTTTATAACCATCCGCTTCATGTCCAGCGCCAGCCCCTATTGCCATTCTGTCCAATTGTTGGTTCAATTTTATAAATTGCTTTTCTTTAATTATAAGTTCGCTCGCCATCGTTACTTGAATAATATATTTTTTTTTATTTTTCCAAAATATATAAAATTCTCCTTGCTTAATTGAATTTTTTTGCAATTAAAAATTTTGCTATTGAAATTTCAATAGAAACACGAAAAATCGGAATTAAATTACACTCAATTTTTTCAAGAATAAATATTCAAAATTTTTACACATTTTTGATTGATCGCTTTGAATTCTAATTTATTTAACATTTAACAACATGATAAACAAATGTAGTTTTTTTTTCGAGATATTTTTACAAACAACTTCAAAGTACTTGGAATATAATTGATTAAATGATTTCCATTTTTAATTCGCAAGGACTCTACTTTCATTTGATTGTTGATTTGAATTCATACGGTGTTATTATTAACCATAGCTACCGCTGATAATGGCATTAGAGAATACAATACGATAGAGGGCGATTTTCCTACCAACCAATAAATAAATTAAACTTCGTTATGGTACACAAACGTATTGTCATGAAATCGTTATTGACTGCGTATAACTCAAAGGATAATAGGAAGAATTTCCATTCAACATACAATTTGAGACTTTTATTGTCATTTATTTTACCTCATAAGACGATGGGTGTGCAGTGGAACTTGACTAGTACTTCTGGACGTGTATACTAATCTCTAGGTATTAGATAGAAAAGCAAACAAAATAAAAATTTCTAGATCTAGATTTCATAGACTCCCCAAAGCATTGCCAAAAAATGATAATTTTAGGAAAATATCTAAATGCCAACTCATTAGTAGACCTTCAACCACCACGCTGGGAAGTCATTCAAACTTTTAGTTTTCTACACAAACTGCCAGAAAACAAATGAGAATTATAAAAATTTAAACACAGTGGACTACATAGAGTAGCTTAAGCCACAGTAAATAAATTCGGATAAATACTAACATTTCAAATTAATTGACATTTCACAAAAGGAAAAAAACGTAAAGGACAAATGGAATTTCAACAAAAATTTTTAATTTTGATAACCAGATAATCAATAACCGTATTCAATATCGTTCGAAATTTTAGTATACTTTAAAGTAATTTAAACACGAGTTTCGATCAATATCGAATGAAATAATTTGCTCCCAGTTATGTAATGAAAAACTGACCTTCGTAGACTAGTAGATAGTGTACTAGACTCGTAGTGCGAAGGTCCCAGGTTCGAATCCTGCCGCAGAACTCTGGCAGTTTGTGTCTGATAATTAAAGGGAGCGCACAACAAGCCTTCACTGGCTTAGGTGTATGTCGTAAGACATGAGCTATCACACCCCACCAATCAACCTAACCTAACCTAACCTATGTAATGAAAATCTATTAAAAATGTTTCATAAAATACAAATTTTATACTGAGGTCAACAACAATTTGTAATGGTTTCAAAAATTATTCTTAAAACGAGATCAAAATTTCATCACACCTCCTTAAAACGTTCATTTTAAAATTTTATCAAAAATTCCAAGATAAATTAGAAAATATTAAAAAAACTCAACATTACGAAAAAGAAAGATAAAAAAGATCAAAAACTAAGTTCACGTATAGTCACGAACTAAAATAAATGAAACAGTAATAACTAAAAATAATTTTTAAGAAGTCCAACCAAATAATACACTTATATTAAAATTAAAATTTGCACGAAGAATATTGAAATTGAAAATTTTACAAAAAAAAAAAAAAAAAATAAAAAATAAAAAAAATAAAAAATCTTACCGGGAAATATATCCAAATTTCACCCAAAAAAATTAGAGTTCGCTAAAAATTTAATTTTAAATACAAACAACAAATAAGAAATTCAACAAACAAATAATAAATAAAAATTTGACCAATAATAATTTTTTTAGTATATCGAAATTTTCGAGGATTGGAAATTTGGAAAAAACGGGATTTAAACGAAAAAAGTTTTAATTATACACATTAAAAAAATATTGATCTTGCAATTTCTTGCTAATATCAGGAATTTTCAGTGTAATTACAAAAGAACACTGTTTTCGAAAAATTTCGTTTACGATGTCTCTCAAAGGAATGAACAGACAGCGCTCGAAGTTTATTAAAAACATTTTTATAGTTGTTTAAAACAAATATTTTTTCGACATGTTTCCACAACAAACAATATCATCCATTGACCAAATCAATCCATTTAAATTAAATTAATGACAATTTTGATGTTGAATTTACGAAATGATTATATTTTACATTAAATTTTAATTTTGCAAAATTCCAAAATCAACCATATGGAATCAATTCGTATGTGTAGTATCTAATCTAGTATCCATCTTCAGAATGTTGCAAATTTTGTGCCGATCATACACCTATACACAAACTTGATTTTCGGAAATCGTGTTGAAATCAGTAAATTCCCACTTTTTATACCGAAAACTTAAGAATGTCGGAAATTGGGTAAAAATTCGTATTTACATACAAATTTATTTTAAAAACATCGTAACAACATCTAATATTTGAGTTCTTTCGTAGTGTGGCAGCCAATCTAAGGCTTGCGGATTTGATTTAGAACAAAGACTCTAGTCCGCTTCACTACTTTGTAATTGTCTTTATAATATCCAATATATAAATAATTAAATAAATAAATAAATAATAACAATGAAGAAATAGTAAATAAACCAAACAAATAAATAAAGAAGGTTGTTTTGCAAACATTTGGTTGCCAGCAAATTAAGTTGCCATAACGAAATTTTTTCATTTTATTTTGAGGTTTGATTCTAAGGCGAACTTGTTATTAGGGTTGATGAACTATTGATTTCATTTAATCAGAGAGTATCCGTACATGAGTAAATATTGAAATATTTGTATAAGAATAATTTATAACTTGCATGTATTGCACTCTGGGTTCCTATCAATTTTTTGAGGACTTCATATATGTACATACTTATATCTCAATCTCCATCTACACGCGCAAGTTTTGTTGAAATTTCTTTTGATATTAAATTTGTGTACACACACAATGAAATTGGGGTTTTGCAATTTCATTTAATATGAGAATCGGGCGAATAATAAAACAAAAGAGAATTGCAAGTACACAAAACACTGCGTCGCTTTCTATTAATCTCTCCTCTCTACCACAAACTCAAGAAGTGCAGCAACTAAAATTACAAGTGTGGATGGTACTATGAAGGCACATCGAAAATGTGTTTTTTATACTCGTAACTTTTATAGGAACTATGTAGAAAAAATATTATAAAGAGAATCTGAATTTCTTACAAATACCTTACGATCATCAAAAATTCAGAATGACCTACAGCGGGGCTATTCAACCTGTGGTACGCGAAACTTTCGCAGGTGGTACGCCAAATCTTCGAAAATTTCAGCAAATAATGCAATTAAAAAAAAATATGTTGTATTTGTTTACGTTTGATCCTAAAAGTGCCTTTACGTATTTTTCATGAATTTCCATTTTTATTATACCGAGCATTTCTGCTGTAGAACGACCCATAAATCCATTTTTGGAGGAACAACGTTCCAAATTGTGCATAAAAGATAAGGAATCATTAATTAATATTTCATGTGATCCAGCACAAAAATTTTTTTCCCAAAACACGAATGTTTTGTCATTTTGGATTAAACAGAAAAAATTAATATAAAGCATTATATCGAGAAGCAGTTAAATATTTGTTACCCTTCACCTCCAAATATTTATGTGAAGCAGGGTTTTCATCAATGGTGGCAATCAAAAATAAATACCAAACAACATTGAATTTGGAGCCAAAAATATAAAATTAAAGTTAACAAACATTGAACCAGATATAAAATCTCTGATATCAAAAATGCAATGCCAGCGATCTCATTAAATTCTGACACATATAAAATGAATTAGAAATACAGTCTTTTTATGTTTTTATTGCCTTTAAATAATTAATTTGTTATGTTTAATTTCCTTATTTTATTTTATTTTATTTTTATTAGTTGAATAATAAAGAACTGAAATCGCCAAGATCTCCTAATTTCTATGTATTAAATTTTACTTATTCTTATAATGTTTTTAATAATTTTAATTTCTTTTTAATTTTGTTGTTTTTTATTATTAATAAATGAAATGGATTAAATATTTTAAAATTGTTTGGTTATTTATTGAGCCCATACTTTTTATACGCATAAATTTTTTTTTGGTGGTACGCGAATAGTTGGTTGTGAGTTTTGTGGTACGCGAACCAAAAAGGTTGAATAGCTCTGACCTACAGCACAATATTCCAAAATGTAAAATTTCAAAATTTTTTCCAATAGTCTTTAAAAAATTGTAACTAGATGAGAAAGTTCCGACGATAAAAATTCAGTTAAAGAAAGAATGCGTTGTATTCCAAATTTTAACATTTAATTTAAGTTAAAAATAAATAATATGGCGAATTACAAATCTTGCCTGCCTGACAGATATTCAGAAATAATTATTAATAAGAAATCTCTTTTTAAGGCTTTGAAAGTTGTGGGTAGTAAGAAAGAACAAGTTCTAATGCAATTTGATTAATTTTAGCGATTTAAAGATTAATTTGAATTAAAAAAGTAAGAAAGTCCATTATGAAAAAAAGTATTAGAAAATATAAATTAAGAGCCATATGTATGTACATACATACTTATGTACATATGTACATACATATGTAAGTACATACGGCGAGAAACATCATTTAATTATTTACATATGTACATATGTATGCATGTATAAAGGAAATCTTGAATATTTTGAGGTCTCTGAGCCAACAACCAAATCACGTCTGTTGTTTTTTTAAACAAATTTTTGACGTCATTACGAGTATATCAAAAATAATTGGTATTCCGTTAGATTTTGTAGCTTTTCTTGTCATTTCAAGCACAATCACGATTATAGCAAAGATTTTTTTAGCGTATTCATGATGAACTGAAACACAGTGGGCTTTACACTTAAAAATGCATACATTTTGATTTTGAATTTCATATGATTCAAAGCATTAAACAAGTAAGCAATATATTGATATGTTACTCATTCAATTTAAAACTGCACTTCAAAATAATAATAATTCTCACAATAACTCTTTGGTGGTTATATTAAATTAGTCGCATATGAAGACTAAAAATGGCATAAGCACCAGTGAAATGTGTTTAATTATATAGAGTAGTTTATAATCCACCAAAAATACATTTATAATTTAACAAATACATCAAAGTTTAATATTTTATTATTTGTTGTTGGCTTAGCTGAGTATATGCCCGCATTTCATTGGCGCTAGCCAAATCATCAGTACCCTTTAGCCAAATCATGATTGAAAAGCATTCAAAACCGTATACTTATACCAAAATAACAAAGTATGGAATAAAATATAAATCAAATGCCCCCTACGCCACTGATGACAGGGTATTACTCTTTTCATGACAATTTCCACGACTTTTTTACACAAATGTGGCTGTATCTCATCGATGGCGCGTTCGACCTCGCATTTGACCTCAGGAATTGTTTCTGATTTATTCGCATTGGACCGACATTTCACAAAACCCTAAAGAAAAAAATCTCATGATCTTAATTTAATGGCCAGTTGAAATCAGAATTTCTTGAGATAATTTGTTCTGGAAATCGTTGCTGCAATAAATCGATTGCTTCATGCACCACTGTGTTCGCTAAAAATTCTGATTCCACTACATACACATACTAGTATGCACAAACATACATGCTAAAATACATGCATACATACATACATACTATTTATGTACTTGTGTATGTATGTACATTCATGTTTGTGTTTTTTTAATGAATTTCTTCATTGATTATTTTATTAGTCATTCTTTCAATTTAGAGTCATCGGTCATAACGTTGTTGGTTTATTCAACATTTATTGATAGTGTTTAGGTAATTCATTTATGCGAATGTGTACAATTTATGACTTCGAAGAAGGCGTTTTTTTTGCTGTAGGTATTTAAAAATTCTGATTTTTATATAGCGAAACCAAATACAAATTCCTGTGGGTGTTATTTTATTTTCAATAGAATTTTTATTAAGATCTTACTGTTGTAGTGGTAGAGAGGTAGTTCAGTTTGAAATTGAATTAATTCAAGGTTATTGTAATATCTAAATATAGAGCTTTCATTAGACTTCAATAAGCTTGTAATGAAATAATATTAATTTCGGAGGGAACAATCGACTCATTTACATACTTACATATGTATGTATGTAAATACGACTTGAGTTCCTTACCGCAAATATGACTTTCAAAATAAAAAAAGTTTTCTAAAATGAGATTCATGTAATGACTTTTCATTCATTGTAATTTCAATTCATGGGCGAAATGCTGTAAATTTTGAGCAAAAATTCACCGCATAAGTCTAGACTAATTAAGAAATAAGTATGTATTTGATGGTATGAAAAAGGCCGCATTTTTCTATTTATAAAAGTGATATCAGATGGGAGATCATAGTTACATTGTACATATGTAGACTGTATTTACACTAAATATTTTTTTCATGAAATTTGTTGCATGAAGCTTTATCTACATACTTATGTACTGGCCTTCGTAGGTAGTGTACTAGACTCGTAGTGCGAAGGTCGCAGGTTCGAATCCTGCCGCAGAACTTTGGCAGTTTGTGTTTGATAATTAAAGGGAACGCACAACAAGCCTTCACTGGCTTAAGTGTATGTCGTATGACATGGGCTTATCACACCCCTCCAATCAACTTAACCTAACCTAACCTATGTACTTATGTATTTGCCAATAAGCTAGAGCGAAACAGTTTGGATAAACATTTTTATAAGAAGTCGTATACAATTTCATGTGCTCCCAGTTTTGCATACCGTTTGCTTTAACATCCTTCTTGTTAGCGAATAAAAAAAATTGCATGCAACAAATTTCAAGGAAAAATGCAGTGTGAATTCAATCCAGGCTAACTTTAGGGTTGCGCTGCTCATAAAACACCCTATGTAAATTGACATATTTACAGTAAATGGACAAAAGGTCAAGGTCTGGAAAAACCATATTAGCTATCCGGATGACCGGGCGAACCCACTTTTAACTTTAATTTAGTTATGAAAGGGTACAACTCCAGAGGTGAGTTCATTTTAACTTATATGCTACTGAACCTGGGTAAAGGTACCTTCCATAATCTTATATCTTGTTTAATATAATAGTGAAACTTTTCAAAATTAGCGTGAGTTACACTACAGCTAATGTACACAGTCTTGAGAAAAATTTACTAAATAGGAGCAAGGGGTATGGTGCCTCCCACACAATTTATTACTTAACTTTTGTACATCTGGCTGAGTATAATCGTGACACTCCTTAAGGATGATATGTTCCGCGTTTTGAGACTGTATTTCCTATACGTATTGATATCTCATTATCGTACATGTGGGGGACTATAGTAGTGAGAAAGGGGAGTGGTATCTCCTATACAAATTAATATCTAATTATCGTATATCTGCCTAACTATGATAGTGAGTATTTAAATTGATATGAGTTACTCTGCAGCAAATGAAAGTTTCTTCAGAAAAACTGGCTAAATAGGAGCAAGAGGAGTGACACCTGCCATACAAATTAGTACCTAATTTCTATATCATTACATCTCACTAACTATAACAGTGAGAATATTAAAAATTAGCGTGGGTTACTATGCAACCAATGGACGGACGTAGCCTCAAAAAAAACTGACTGTATAATCGTATAACAAATGGGAGTGGCACCACCCATACAAGCTATTATCTAAGCTTCTTATATCTGGCTGACTATCATAATGACGAGGATGATATGTTTCGTGTTTTGAGAACTATTTGAAAATAGCAATAGAACGGCTGTGTTTCCTATACAATTTCAATATCGTACATTTGGCTGGATTATTCTACAGCTGATGAATGCAGCCTTCAGAAAACCTTAATAGATAGGAGCAAGGGGAATGGTATCCCCTATACAAATTTATATCTAATTATGGTATATCTGGCTGACTATGATAGTGAGTGTTCAAAATTGCAACAAACGTGCAACAAACGTAGGCTAAAGAAAAACTGATTAAATAGGAGCAAGAGGTGTGCCACCTCCTTCAAAAGTTATTACATAAATTTCTTATATCTGGCTGACTATAATAGGTTGCGTTTTGACAAATATCTGAAAGTAACAGGGAAAATGGTACTTCCTACAAAGGCTGCAAAAATAATTTTTGAAAAGTTAAAAAATTAAAAAAAAAAAATTCAACCGGTTCTACAAAGCTTGAAATAACTTAAAAAAGCCTAATATAGAAATGCGTTACCTACTGAAATCTTTTTGATGCTGCTGCCAAGATGGCAGTAAAAGCTACACCTTTCTTGGCACCTGTTTCGAAATCTCAGTAGGTAACGCATACATACATACATATTTTTTTAGTTATTTAAACTTTCTAGACATTACTAGAGTTGATTAAAAAGTCTACATATTAAGGAATTTGTTTAAAAATATGTGTATAGGATATGTACTCATATATTATTATTTTTATTTGAATAACAAATATGGTATAGTCCAAATCCCATACTATCTTTCTTTTCCAATCATAAGTGAAAAAAAAAAATTATTTTATTCAATTTTTTCTTTCATCACATCTGTCATAGAAAATCTCTAGCATGATTTAATTTAATAGGACGTGTTATTATCAATACCCCAGACATCTAGTATGTATGTACATAGTAGCCGGGCATGGCATACCAAACAATTGGTAATAAATTTCAAAAATGTGCGCATGAGTATGAATGCACTTGTATTAATATTATCTAAAAATAAGTCGAAAGAGAAGTAAATTAACAAAAAAAGAACATTTTTTCTTCTAAATATTCTGTTTAGTTTCTAGTTTAACACAAACGCACATGGGGATGGACGGACGTTCGTATATAAAAATCAAAAGACATAATACTCATGTAGAGTTTAATACTGGCTAAAGGCAATATGTACAAACAAATAATAAACATGCAACATATATACTAAACAAAAACACAAAGCAATTTTGTATTTCAACACACGAGTACAATTTGTTTCATCAACCCCCAAGATCTACGTTGCCAGAAACTTCCGATACAATACGTGTATCATCTTTTGTCGAAATAAAAGAAAAACAAAAAGCCCTTTTTACTTCCCGCTATGCTGCCTCTGGGAGTGAAAGGAACTTATATATCAAACAATGGGAAGTTACTTACTGACTTCACCTAGATTTTGGATTATCGATCTCTCATTATATCTCGGCTGTAGAATTGTGTAAACATCATGAATATCTTGCGAATATGAGTCTATTACACCTAGACGATTTTAATATTCTTTAAAATTAAATTTTTTGAATAAAATTATTTTTTTTTTGTCAAATCGGTTTTCTATATTCGGACTTTTAAAACTGTGTCAAACGTTAATTCATTTGGAAGACATCGTTGTCGAAAGATTTCGATACAAGTGTCTTTTAAATTTTCTGAAATTTCTTCTCAAATGGAGCTTGATATTAGACGGATTTTGCGTGAATGGTCTGCTGGGTCACCGATGTTTTTCGATAAGTAAAATTCTAAAAAACAACTATGGGGTGCCCCAAAGTAAAATTCAAGAAAACAACTAAGCGGTGCCCCAACATTTACCCGATATATGAAATTGGCACTCCACGTATTTAGCGGCATATGATAACAACTCAAAAAAATTAAGATTAATCGAACGTGTAGTGTCAGTAAAATGGAGGTCAGCAAGAGAAAAAGAAAAGATTTCATGAGTGAACAATATTTCAAAAATAATTAAATTTTTGTTTAATAAGACTTAGTTCAAGTGATAATATGGAAGAATGGTTTGAGTAGAAGAACATAGATTTGGCGCCATGGACAATAATTGCAATATGATATGCAGCTTCTGAATCAATTACTACATGAGCCGTTCCATAGTTGTATAATCTCTCTTTTCGGTAATCAGTATTAGATAATTGTGACTCCCGAAATTTCCTCCGAAGTTCTCCTATTTCTATAACAACACCACAGGACATTGAACTAGCTTGCGCTATCACTTGATTTTAAATGAAATCGTATACACGAGTACAGATAAATAAATAAGCGTCTGATATTGAAAGTTACTCTTCTTTGACCGTGCGCACATCATAGAAAATGAGGAATGATACTTTTCCAAAAGTGGTTCATTTTGAACAACATAGGCTTCTTTATTTACCCTTCCAGGAGTGATAGCTAGCGAAATCTCCTACTCTTTCTATTGAGAAACATTACCCTTATCCTGTTGTTGGTTGTTGAAAGTTTCACTATTTTCAATGCTGCTTGATCTGAGCATGAGTTTTTCGGAGGGAAAATTTTGCTTAACACCTTAAAAATAAATAATATGTAAATATTTTAATCGATCTATTGCCAGAAGTATGTTTTTTTGTTCCTTTTGCATACGCGTCTGCCTGAGATCTACTACAGTAAAATATTTGCTGGAAATTCTTGCAATCAAGGCTGAAATTATGAATCTCTTCTTAACTTAATGCCATGATTAATTATAAGATTTAGTCGTTCGATCTGTAACAAAAAAAAAAAAAAAAAAAAAAAAAAAAACTGATGAGGATTAAAAGTGAATATGTGCGACAGTTTTTTTTACAGGTCTGTCCGATTTAATAAATTTTATGAAAATTTTATTAAAGTTTTTGCACTGTAGCTGATAAGAAAACAATATTCCTTTAAAAAACAGACGGTCCAAACTTTGTTTATTCTCGCAAGTTTATGGAAACAAACAAGAATCATAAATTACAATGTAAAGTAAAACATTCATCTCTTTTGTGTGCTAATGTGGCATCGACAACAGATTTTGTTGCAATTCTTTCAAGTTGCCACAGAATACTTATAGAATTCTTACTTGTGAATCAATCGTACGATTATGTATTGCGTTGACTACAAAATAATTAATGACTAAGAACATGCATTCGATCCCTCGATCCCTGTTCAGGACAAGTCTTCAACATCATGTATTTTTCTGAAGTACATTAGTGTGGCATTGTGTTAGTTGTTGTTGGACTGTTTAGTGTGGCATCGACAACAGATTTTGTTGCAATTTTGTCAAGTTGCCACATAATATTTACAGAATTCTTACTTGTGAATCAATCGTACAAGTAATTTATGACTGAAAACATGCGTTCGATCCCTGTTCAGGACAAGTCATCAACATCATGTATTTTTCTGAAGTACATTAGTGTGGCATTGTGTTAGTTGTTGTTGGACTGTTTTAATAATGAAAGCGTAGCCACTGGTAACAGTAACGGCAGTGATTCTAAGCTAATCTATTATATCACATCGCCTTCCTTCATCGGTGATGTTAGCAGAATCGTTGGCGAAGTAAAACAATTAATAAAATGACAGCTTAGGAAAGTTAATTTATGTACTTAATACTAGAGGAGCTGTAATTCTGCTGTAATTATTAAAAAAAACGAGCAATGGTAGAGTTGCAAAAGGAATTAAGCCCTCCTCTCTACACTGTCCCTTTCCCAAAGAAGTAACACATTAAGTAGTAGGCATTAATTGTTTGAGTGTTACTTCCTTTATTAAAAAGATGCTCATATAGGATAGTTAATATTGGAAATATTTCTTTATTTACTTGGTAAAAAGTCACCCTGATAAAATTATCATTCTGGCAACAGTGTCCCTATTTGTTGGCCGTAAACGTTTAAATGCTAAAATCTACTTCAAATAAAAAATCTTTTTACTTTTTTTCTCGTTTGGTGTGAGATGACTTTAGTCGTGATAGAGTCGACTTGAGATGAGTTAAATATGTAAGTTGAGTCCAGCACAGGCGGCATGTGTGTTTGTGTGTGTAGAAAAGCCGACAAAACCCTTTTAAACGTGTAGTTTTTTGAAAGAATTAAGTATTGAAACTAACCAAGATGATCCAACAACAACGAAACAATGTTTAATGCTGACAAAATAAAATAACAAAAGTCCGAAACTCCTCCGGCCCAGCAAATATCTTTACACGTCTCGTCTGTCCGCTTGTATATTCGTTGTTTGTTGAGGCGTTTAGCGAGTCGAATCAATTGTGTTTGAGAGTAGGTTGTACTTATTTGTTGGGATATTTAAATAAAATGATGAAGGCATCTTTAGAAATAACTTGTGTAAAGCTAAAGACAGATAAATTGTGAGGAGACGTGATTTACCCACACGACATTTATGAGATACACTTGTATCTTTATTTATAGAAAATTATGGTTTTGAGAAAAGCTGTCAAAATAGGGTGACACAGGTAAGATACTCATAATTTTCAAATATCGGTTATTTCTTTTATAGGGGGGAGGGAACTTTAAATAAAAATTAAAATACAGAAATATGTTTTCATACACGTTCTAGTTTTTTGATCGTTTTATTTTAATTATTAAACTTAATTTATTTTTTAAGCTTAAGGTCTTTTAATTATTAGGGGAATTCACACCGAGTCTGTTAATCCGGTAATTTGTTAGTTGGTAATTTGTTAAAACACTTTACTGTGAACAGACTTTTTGTTCTATCTCAGTAGTGCGGTAACTTTTGCTACAAAACAGATGATTTAAATTTATTAAAAAGCAAAAATGCCTCGAGAAAGTGCAAAAACAAAAATAGTAAAAAATTTAATTGAAAATTCTTTGTTACCGAGTAACAAGAAAATTACCAAGCTTGCCAGACTGGTACTTTGTTACTCGGCAGTTCGATAATTTGTTAATTTTACAAAAACAAAATACACGTAAAAAACTATCGAATAACGACTAACGAATTAACAAGGCCGGTGTGAATAACCCTATTATTTAAATTTTTATCGATATTTCGGCACCCATCGAGTACCATCTTCAGGACATTTGTTTATTTTATACAAATTGAAAAATAATAATGAAAAAAAGTTCAATTTGTATACAAAATTAAAAAATAAACAAATATCCTGAATATGGTACTCGATGAGTGCCGAAATATAAAAAAAAATTTAAATAAAAATTAAAAGACCTTAAAAAATAAATTAAGTTTATTAATTGAAATATGTTTTCAATATCAATGAAATTGCATTCATATATTTATTGAATTATTAAAGTTTGAATATATGAGTTTGAATATTAGAGTTTGGCATATGACCACTGCGATTTTACATACTGTTCACATTAATTCCATTTATATTTCGACAATAACGCTCAAAGATAATTTTTTTCTGTCTTGTGAGACCAAAAGTATTCCCCGAATTATATATGTATTTATGACCGAAACCATTAATGGTGAAATAAGAGCAAGAAGTTGTGTAAGATATTATTTGAAAATTTTAAATTACAATGAATAGATTCTAATTATTGGATATTAAGATGAATGCAAGACGATTTGGTGGTAACTACTTCATTCCTTTAGTTTTACTGCAGTTAGTACAGGAAAATAAATTAAGAGCCGCACTAAAAATTTCATAAAAAAATAATTATAGTATAATTTCAGTAAAAAACATTATTTTTAATGGCGTTTTTTTTCTCTAAAAAGTGTAACATTTCGTTTATCAATTTATTTAAAAAACATTATCACTCTAATTTAAACAATTTAACTCTGTTACATGGTTGCTATCATTTTCTTAATTGAATTGCGCCTTTTGAGGAACACTAAATTCCATTCTTCCCCTTTGAAAGGCAAACGATTTTACACTTTTCGTGGAAAAGAAACAGCATCCCCTTTATTCTAGTATAAGGAGTCCATGGATGTAGACAATAAATTTTTAAAATAAAATTTGTTACATGCAAGTTTTTTATTTACTATCAGGAGGAATATGGAAGCAAAATGTGGTAGGAAAATTATAGGATATATAATTTCAGAGGATTTTTAGATTTTTTCTAATTTGTTTTACTGCATCTCATATCGGTAAATAAAATAAATAAGATATATGGATTTCAAAATACAAATTTCATTTAAAAAAAGTCATTGAATAAATCTATGGAAAGAAACAAATTTTATTTTAATTTAAAAAATTTTGAATATTTAAAAAATATGAATTTGTAAAATCACTATATAGAATTTCTAGCATGCAAGAAAAGGAGTAGGAACTGAACTAATGGGATCACGTGCTACTTTAGAGTTCTTTTTGTAATGCTAAACTTCCTGACATCACTTAGATGTTATTGTGAATATCAATCGATTCGAAGCAGTAGGTTTTGAGAAAAAAATTTATTTTGCAGATAATATATAAACAGCTCTACCTCTAAAAAGAACAGCGTCAATATTTCCGGCTCTTGTTAAAATAGTTTTATTTCTTCGAGAAATATTGTTGTCGATAAATTAAAAAAATGTTTTTTAAACAACTACAATAATTTTCGTCAAGTCGGTTCTGTAAATGCAAGTATTTTTAAGCTTAGAAAACTGCTCCTAGTGCTGTACATTTTATTTAAATCAATTAGTTCAAGTCAAAAAAAAATTTCAAAAACAGTTTTTTAGTACTCCGAAAATTTTTCTCAAATCCAGCTTAATATTACTTTGTGCCGGGAAGTAAAAAGAGAATTGTAAAAATTAGTTCAAAGCAAAAAAAATCTCGAAAGTTTCTTAACAGGCTTTTGTTACCTTGTAGGTATGTATGTATATAACGGAGTCTTGGAAAGCGATTTTCAGGAACTACAAAAAGACACGATGAACACACTTATCAAGGAGCGATTACGATACGAGAATTTTATTGACAGTTTATTCCATTACGCTGAACAGATCGTCAATATTAACGATTGGCTTTCGAAGAGGGCCTCGGAGTAACTTCATCCAAGTGTGCCCTTTATATTTTCTGCGAATAATATTTCAGTAAAAATTCTGTGATTTTAAATACATTCCTAAAAATTTGTCCAAGTGTATATATTTTGAATTTATTAATTCAAGCGTAGCTAATATGCCAAAAACAAATTGTATATTATAAATTAAAAGGAACTATTTTTTGTTGTTGCAAAAACAACAGGCTCTATTGCAGATGAATTCGCCTTTCCTCTATCATGCAGCAACTGGTCTGGCAAGTTTCTTAAATGCATTAAAAACGACTTATTTAAAAAAAAAACTATGCAAAATAAGATAAAAAATAACTATCTATCTGAGACTAACTATTTCTCTCAAGTTCGCATTTTTTATATCTTTGACACGACCATTACGAAAACTCACCCACACACACTATTTTCGTATAGTCTTTTATTTTATTTAATACATTCAATTGATATTCTGAACTGTAGTATTCATGCACGAATATGATATATAGGTACGTATGTAGTTGCAGTTGTTGTAGTAATATTGGTTTAGATTTGACATTAATGAAATTGTAAAATACTACAACCTAATCGGACTAAATGTGGCATGTATAACACCGTTCTACAGACAAAAAATCTATTTCAGGAAATTTCTGAGACTGTTTCAGTTTTTTATATTGTTTTTTTTTTATCAAAATTTTAAATAATGTGATATGACTGAATTGAAATGAATATGAAACAATTTTATTAAAAAAAATTTTTTGGCTGCAAAAATAACGTTCAAACATTTTGATTAACTTATAAAATTAGAACATAAGCGTAATCACTAAATAGTGTATAAATGGAATACCTCGTAACACAGACTGAATTGTTTTTATTGTTGTATATTTTAAGTTTAGTACAAAACATTTATTGAAAAATATTTTTTTATTCCTTTATTTACTCCACTTGGGAACATAGGGCTTCTAAAATCAAATTCCAACTACTTCTATCATTACATATTAGTTTAATTTCGTCAAAAGATTTGTTGGATTTGTTAAGTTAATTTAAAATTGTTCTACGCCATGTATTTTTTGGACGACCGCAGCGTCCACTGCCTTTGGGACTCCATTCTAATGCGGTAATCGCAATGCTGTCGTAGCTTTACGGAGAGTATGGCCTATCCATCTCCACTTTCTTCTTTTTATTTGAAAAATATTGCCAATTAAAAAAAAAAATAATAAAAAAATTAGTTTCCATTAAAATTTCGGTCACTATCGAATGCCATAATTCGTGCCCATTTTTTTGATTTTGATTTTAATTAAACTTTCATGCATAAAAATATACTTTAGTTATATTTTGAAGCACTGCGTAGTCAACCGGCGTCACAGTCCGCGTTTTAAACGTAGAATACACACGTATTTTAGACACCAAAAATATCCCAGCAAACCGCACATCAGTTTACAACTCAGATTGAATGAAAATCAAAGTGTTTCTCAAATGTCAAACGTCATATGTTAATACTATAATGAATTGAAAATAGTTTGAGATTTATCTAAGCACAATCTCTCAAATTACAAAAAAAAAAAACGCATTTATTACACAGATTCTAAATATAGTTTAAACAAACATGTTTAACAGTAATTTTATTTACAAATTGTTTCTTATATTTAATTAATAACTCTGTAATTGTTAAAAAAAATACATTACAATAACTATTAATGAACTTAAGTAATAAAATCTGCTTTGGTATTGATATTTTCGGAACGATTTTTAAGTTCACAGTGAAATAAGGTCTTTGATTGTCTTTTTGTAAGTGGTTAAATATTGGATTCTTCCAAATTTCGTTTCACAGAAATTTCATTATTATTTAATTTTTATTTTACAATTGCTAAAACGTACAAAATTATTTCCTTTGATTTAAGTTTATTTTCAGGTTTTTTGTAGGTTAGTTTAGGTTAGGTTGATTGGAGGGGTGTGATAGCCCATGTCATACGACATACACTTAAGCCAGTGAAGGCTTGTTGTGCGCTCCCTTGGGTTTAACCATAACATATTGAACCAAAGGTCTAGAGAAACTCCGTGTCACTCACAAAGTTCCTTAATTTCCTCCAGCATATTCCCCGTAATCGGGTTATGTCCGGTAAGGTGTCACTCCCAAGATATCGGGACCTTATTTGTGAGAAGGCGGGGCATTGGCACAAATAGTGTTTTTTGTAACAATTATATTCGACTGACAATTTGAATTGTTTTTATTCAATAAATTTTTGATATATTTTTTTTCTAATGTTATTTTATTATCTTGTAATTTATAAATTGTATTGTCTATTATAGTGTAATTTATTTCTTCGTCTAATTTAACTTCGTTACTGCTTTTGTCTGGTATTCGAATAATTTTAAATTTTTTATAGGTCTTGATTGAAATGATTTTATAGTTTGTTTACGGATTTGTTATCAAATTATTACAACTATAACACTAAAACTTATTATTTTACTATAAAACTATAATACTTTAACAAATATAACATTATAACACATGATTATAGTATGATAGAATATCATATGACATTCAAACATAATCAAAATATTCTTTCACGCTATAGATGGTCAAATATTTTATAAGGAACTAGTGAAATAGTTATACTTATTGAATTTAATATAAACTAAATGAGAATTCTATAAAGCGTTAATATGTGCATAGCGTACGCAGCACAAAACATTAATTTCACTTGCATATCAGTTTTTCAATTAAAAACGAATAAACATTCTTTTAATGTAATAAATTTTCGGTTGTACTCGTAGTCCAACCAAGATGAAAATTTCAAAGGTGGCAATGATTTATTAGTTGGATACAAATATGAATATATTAATCATTACTACAGTTATGTTTAAAATAAATAAAACTAATCATTATTCGTATGTCACGAAATATTGTCGCAGTAACCATAATATAGTGCCACTACCACTTTCCCATATTGCAAATGAAAATAATTTATTACATTTAAGTTAATTTAAGTTTTTGGTTTAATTATTAAATTAAATACGCAAAATGTTCCTTTTAAATTTAACTAATAATTTTGCAAAAAAGATCTCAACAAATATTTTGTGTGATATCTGGGGTAGTGCGCACGCGTACACGTAATTACTTTACGTTCGAGAGTGAATCGGGAATCACGTTGTAAAGCAAACTGAGGAAACGGCATTTGATTGTGATAACGCTATGAAAGTTTTCTTGCAGAGAGTCTTACTCTGCGGACGGAAGGGAAATGGGGAATAGAAACAAAATCATGTTGTTCTTATATTCGTCACATATACACACGTATGGACAATTAATATTTTTGTAATCAAAATGTCTTTGTGTGAACGCAATTCTGTAAGTTTAAAGCAGAAAATAAAGCTTTCCGCGAGAAAACTTTAGTCTAAACACAAACATTTATATGGGTTTTGAAAATTTTATTTTCAACATTATTTCCGCTCGTTTCAAGCTTTTGATTATTTTGTTTATTGGGTATACATGTGTAAATACTTATATGTACGTAATATGTGTGTTTGTACGTGGGTAATTTTATATATTTACTACGAACCATATATTTTTTACCTTTATGTATGTATATAGAATTGTGTATTTATATATTTGTTGTAGATAAATAAAGCACTTAGTTAAATAAACGAAACAAATAAAATAAAGAAGAATGCCTTGAAATTAGCTAACACTTATAGAATGAACCTATACAAACACATCACATTCTACATACAAATGTATACATACGTATTTATGTATACAAGTGTATTTGTATAATAGAAAAGACTAATGTTAATGCAACAACAACTACCATGTGTGACACTATTCTTGCATTTATTTAACTGAATATTTTCCAAATCAAATGGACTTCCATTATTTATTTGTCATACGTCACACACGCAGTTGTTGTCATACACACATTCTCACGTACATCAACATTTCTGTTTAGAAGATCCTTTGATAAGAGAGTCCTAAAAATATGAATAAAATTTTAGACATCGAAAAGAAAGACACCATATAAAAAAAGGTTCTTTAAATAATGATATCCCATAATTTTATTTGAAATTCTTTGAAAGGACACATTTTATTTATTAGATGGTATCATTCATTAGATGGTATCAATAGTTTCGATAAATTGCTGTTATATTTATGAATAAAATACGTTTGTGGATTTCCCATTCAACGTTGAAACTTCAGAAACATTCCAGAACTAGATTATGAGTTCTATTACGAGATTCTCACTTTGACTAGAAACATTCCTTTTTTAACGTAATTGAACGTACGAGTATTCAAAATCAATGGATTATAAATACCAATGGGTTATAAATACTTATTATAATTCAAAATAATTGAAAAGTAAAAGTTAAAAATTAGAACAGTGGGTTCAGCGTAATTAAGCTCGTTTGCCAACACTCTGTTTAATTAAAGTAACAAAAACAAAATAAATAAAAAAAGTAACAAGAAACAATGTTACGCTTTGGCCGCTGGACCAGCAACCATCGGCGGTAGATGATATATGTGATATGTGAAATATTATTAAAACTCTTAGACATTTGAAAAGATACATTAATTGTTATACTAGTTGTACGGGCTCATAAAATTAATATCGGCATTTTGAAATGAAACCTTTTCCACTGATAACATAAAGAACGGGAAATAATTTAGTACCTACAGCTGTTAAAGAAATTAATACGCCCATTAGCGGACACACAAATATTCTTGTGTAGACGGCAAGACCGTTTGTTTGTTTGTTTATTTAAATTAAATAAAATATGCTTAAATAATGCATTTTATAAAATTTCTATGGCTTTTAACAAATATTCTCCGATGCGATGATAATGGCAGTGCGTCTCCAATAATATTTGATAAGTATTATTTTTAGCCCTATGTGTTTTTATGGACATTCAAGGAGGATTCGATAACACATCATATGACACGACTGGAAACGCACTAGACTTAAATGGAATCCCAAAAATTATAAAAAAAAACTGGCAGATCGCGATCGATTTTTGGAATGATGTCATAATTATTAAATAATGAAGCCTTTCTAAAAACAGAATTTCGAGACACAATTAACTTTATAGTATTTTAACAAGAACACGCCCTGATTTGGAAAATCTATTATAATACCACTTTAAGAATTTCTATGTGAAACATTAAAAAATTATTCTCTGAACTGTTTTCAAAATATGTACATATATATACATACGTATGTATGTAAGTAGGTGCCACTATTATTTTCTTATATGCACACAAGATACTCTTCCAGCACCCCACTGTGCAATCATAATTTCATTTTACGAAAATCGAAGTAGCTGTACCGTTAATGAAATTTGTCTACGCTCTTGACCGTTAAATCAAATTTTAAACATAAAGAACACAAGTTATTTGTGTGTTTGATTATAGAACTCTTTGTAATCGACTTTATGTGTATGTGAAAATAACCATTAACACTTTTTTCCTAAAGACACGGGTACTAATTGAATTATAGAGCTAAAGTTTACTATTGCTTTTACATTGAATATTTCAGTTGTACTAAAATAAAGAATGAATATTATTATAATGTGGGCTTTAATTAAGAAATCTATTAATTTGTTTGAATGTAAGAATGTGTGTGTGTGTGGAATAACACTACAAACGAGTGGTAAAACACTCAAAACGTTTGGATAAGTATGTAAGTATATAAGTTTGTGATTTTGTTTTTTTTTTATTACAAATATTTAAATGGTTTTAAATCTGCGATCTGCATCCAATGTGATGAGGTGCCTACCGTGGCTAGGAATGTTGATATGTATGAAAATTAATTCATCGCTTCAATTACGTTCATTTCCCATTTTAAGTCGATTCCAACTTTAAAACATTTTCCCTTTGTATCGATACTTACACGTATATATTTGCTTTTATGATAAAATTTTATTTTGAGGCTCTTTTAGCTTAGAAATTAAATTAATTGGTTTTGATGATTTTATCCTTTTTTATTTCCTTTTTGTTTTTGTTTTTGTGTTTTTTTTTGTTTTAACATCTATTTCTGAGTTTAAGATACTATTTCTATTAAATTTTCTAATTTTTGTAAGCTTTACTCTTTATTTACAGACTAGCAGTTCTAAATTAATTAAGTACTCGATCGGTTGGTAGTAAAAAACAATGTACGAGGCTGTTGCAAACTTAAAAAAATTTCAAATCGCTAGTAAAAATAAGGTTGATCTCGGAAGCTATCCTTGCTCAGGACATTTCCGCTGATATCAAGCTGGATTTAAGAAGAATTTTATATATATATATATATATATATATATATATATATATATATATATATATATATATATATATATATATATATATATATATATATATATATATATATATATATATAGATTAAGATCTGATTAGGTTTTGGATTTGATTTATTAAAAATTAATAAAAGTAAAATAAAATAATGGAGAGGGTATTGGAGAATAAAGGACAATTTATCATTTAGAGGTCTTGCAATAATAAGGTCATTTAAATTCGTTAGAGTGGAAGTCCAAAGCTTTCGAAAGATACCAAGTCTATTTAAATCTCATTACGCGTTTCAAAGTTATGTGGTGTTGAATGTTACTAACTTTCAATTAATTTTTAATAAATAGCCGATATGTCCAACTTTGGAGTACTACAACTTCCAAGCCCTAACTTTTGTGGCACCTGTTTATGCAACAGAAGTATATATGCAGACAATTTTGTAACATTCACAATTAAAAAAAATCAACTCAAATTTTTCGTTCGAAACATTTTGGATTCACCATAATTTAACCTCCTAAAGCTGAATTTTATATGTATTTTACTTCACAATTTAGAAGTCCAATACAAACATTTAAAATCAAACTGGCAGTGAAAGGGTTAAGCCAAAACAAATAACGTCGCTAATAAAAATTCATAAGTATGTTTTTTTAAAGTTTAATTCATCTGGAGCTACAGACACAAATTTGTTTTCTTTATTGTTTGTAACTACTATTTTTTTCTTGAAGGTCATAATATTCTTCATTACCAACAATAACTCATAAAAGCTGCACATGTTTAAAAAACCATTATGACATAAGCTTGTGTGTCTTAATCGAAAAAATTAAAAATGCCAATCATTTCCAACAACGAGATGAAAAGAAAGAAGTAAAAAAAATCCACAAAAAAAATTTATATGTTTCACACTTAAGGTTTTCACTATAATAGGGAAGCATTTCAACAGTAACAAAAATGAACACAAAATAAATATTTAGGCCGAATATTACGAGCCATAAAAAATGTGTGAGTGTGCAGCCAGAAGCGGTTGCACTAATTTGAAATACAACCATCAAAACAAAAAAATCGAAATTGAAGTAAAAAAAAAACAACAAAACAAAACAAAATAAAAATATAAAGTCCAAAAACAAAGAATTAAGAAGAAGTAAATCTAGCGAAGCATAAACGAATTGAATGAAATTAAATTGTAAAGCTTCCCACCTTCGCACCGAGTTATGGCACGAATACGATACAAAATTAACACATGAATGTCTGATTATTATTTTGTTGTTGTTGTAATATTCAGACACCTGTATGAATATAATTATTTACCACTATTTCAGCATTTCAATGCGGGAGAATAGGGTGCAAAATATTATAAATGATAATAACAAAAGAAGTTCAAAATCATCAAGAGAGTGGGAGCGATGATTTTTACAAAAAGCAATGAGAAAAAAGATATCAAAGTAGATAGATCATCTACATACATACATATATATTGCATAATCCTATTGGAAAAATCGTTAAAAGTAGAAAAACATTAGATAACGAAATATCTAACATTTTCCGAACTGCTTTCCAAATACTTTATATGTAAATGTATAAAAAGTGATGAAATTAAAGAAGTATTTCCATAAATATTTTTTTCACTTTTTAATTAATTTTGAATTGTTATAAAAATTTCTATTTTAATTTTTTATTAAATCAAATATAAGTACTTTCCTGGCCATGAAGCTCAAGTAGTATCAAGCCAACCTATAGTTCGAATAATTTATAAATTAAAATAGGGTCTATAAAAATTTTTAAGTAGTGGGCCCTATTGTAGTTGGCGAATTTCCTCTTAGAATCCGAAATTATTAAATCAAAGAAAAGTGAGATGTTGTTAGCTGAAGTATTCGTAGTTAGGACGATGCCTACATAGCAATTTATGACTGAGAACGTGAGTTCGATCCCTGTTCAGGATAAGTCATTAACATCATAAATTTATCTGAAGTACATTAGTGTGGCACTGTGTTAGTTGTTGTTAGACTGTTTTATGTGGTGAAGGCATAGCGATGGCCACTAAGCAGTACCGGCAGCGAATGATAATATTCTATGCTAATGTCTAGCACAGCGCTCTCATTTGTCGGTGAAGGAAACAATTAACAAAATGGCTACACATAAAGCTTAAGCTGGTGAATGCGTCTACTTGACATCAGAGGAGCTGCAACTCTGCTATAAAAAAAAACACGCAATAGTAGAGTTGTGAAAGGAATTTAAGCTCTCTCTGTATCTTCTCATTTAATCACCTGTCCTCTCTACACTATCCCCTTTCCCAAAGAATCACTTTGAGTAGACATTAACTTTTTTCATTTTGTTTTTAATTTAGTAAAAATTTAAAGTTTAACATCTCCAGGCGCGATACGACCGAAGTAGATAAGAACTGCAAAGGCTCCTTCCATTCGTTATTCTGTGACAATATAGTACCCCCTTCTCATTGAAGGAAAAAAACTTTGCTCGCTTGTGATCAAAGTATGACTAAACACTAAAAGGAAAAGTGTTTTCATGTACTTATAAATTATATGTGCAAACGTTTAATAGAATTCTCATTCAGTTCATTTTAGTTTAAATGTAATTATATTAAATTTACTAAATTGACAACGATTTCTACAACCCTAGAACTGGGTACATTAGTTTGAAAAGTATAAGAGCGAAATTCGAGTGAATTTTACCTGAGGTGTAATCAGTCACTTTTTCAAATAGTTCCACCATGACTTGAGCTTATCCTACTAGCAATATATATTTATAGATTTTGATTATATAAAATTTATAAAAATTATTTGTGATGGGACAATATCTAATGAAAGAATACGAGTATTTCTATATTTCTACATTTAATTAATGCTAATTCCAGCTTGTTACTTTGGATTTGTCTTAGAATTATAAATATTTTATCTCGAACACACTAGCAATATATATTTATAGATTTTGACTATACAAAATTTATAAAAATTATTTGTGATGGGACAATATCTAATGGAAGAATACGAGTATGTCTATATGTCTACATTTAATTAATGCTAATTCCAGCTTGTTACTTTGGATTTGTCTTAGAATTATAAATATTTTATCTTGAACACAAATGCCATAAAAATAGACATTACATACATACATACATATTTTCATTTAGAGTGAAATACACAACTAGACCTAATATGTTGCATTAAAATTATGGTTACTTAAATCATATTTTTTATTCATATGTAAAAATCATCTCCATTATATATAATTTTGTTTTAGTTAGAAACCTGTAAAATTTGTACTACTGAAAAACAAATAAGACTTGACCAAAATTTGTGCCGACATTATTAAGCTAAAGAGTTTGTTTCCCAGTGACATAAAAAGCTGTTGATAACAACACAATGATAAACGTATGAGAACAAAAAAGATCAATTTCATTTATAACTACTTTTCATATTAAAATTCATTCATTCCTTCGTTATAGTTTTTCATTCCACGCTGACCGTAATGAGATCCATGTTTTGTTGTTGCTAGTTTTGTACGTCTTGAAGAAATCAACAAAGCATAACGATGACAACCGGACCACAATGATGATAGCGTCGTACACAAGTAGATGAGGATGATGATCACAATAACAAAAGCAATAACAAAAACAACTATTTGAGAAGCTTGTAAACAACATGCATTCATTTACATGTCTAATATTGTACTCGTATCTAGTTAGAAGTCGATAGAAATAGAAAAACCCGAGAAAAGTGCGAACATTAGGGAGATAATTTAACACTCAAAGTTGTTACTCTTTTTTACTACTTATACCTTTTGTGTGTGTTTTGTAAGTAATTAAGGACTGAGACGAATTCGATTTGTATTCTAAGGAAAAGCTATATAGCCTAATGTCGCTGAATTTTACGAGAAGTATAAAAAAGAAATGCAAATAAGTACAGTTTTTATTTGCATATCCCTGATTTTACGAAATTAATTGAAAAATATGGTTGCCTTTGCAGGCCATTTTTGGAACCATCGATTTGAAAAGAGTTTTCGAAATAATAAAAAAAACAATATTTTAGAAAAATTTCCACAATGATATCTTTTCAATCCATTACCCGATAATGGTAAAAATTATGGCACTCGAAACAGATTAAAGATTGAAGTCCAAAAGACCCATGCGACAACAATGACTGACTTGCAAAACGTATTTTTACAATGCATCAATAAATCAATAAATTATTCATAACGTGTACGATACATTTCATAATACTTTGTATACATCACGGATCAAAACTTTAATGGATGCGCAATTTGCTCATTTGTATGTATTGATAACAAGTCTGATGCATTTGCGAACACAATACATTGTCAAGGCTGTATGGGTTACATTTAGGAACAAGTTACAATGCAAAGCAATATTCGTTTGGGAAAACACCCAATATTGCTTCGAATAATTAGTTTTTTTTTTAATTTTTCATAACGATATCTCTCCAAGGAATAAATCGATTCTGCCCAAATTTGCTGCATTCAAAACAGTTTTCTGAGATTTCGATCAATATATAGATTTGGCAATGATATCTTTCGGGCGAATTAATCGACTGTAATAAAAGTTGCGGGAATTGACGTTGTCATCTCGTGTTAAGCGCTAAATTGATTTAGAAGTTCGATCGAAAAATTAGATTAAAACTTTTTTTCAAAAATAAGTTTTTTCTAAAATTTAGCACGTCAAAGAGATTCATATTCACGTCATCCAAGTGAAGCTAAGAAGGTATCGTTGCACACCTTCAAAAGTTATGAAAGGTTTACATTCAGTAGTTAGAATGATCTCAAAACGCCGAGATCTGATAAAAATCGGAGCGAAATCAGAAAGTTCGAGAGTCTAGTTATGCCGTAAACGAGTTTAAAGTCTTAAATTTCCACAATAGAAAAATATAATAATATTCTCTTCTCGACAGGTGAACATTTGTATGAAATTTTCGTACAATATGAACATTTATTCAGCATTTTGACCCAAAAATAGAAATTTTCGAGTTGAGACGTTGTTACGGTAAATGTATAAAACTGACATTGGAAAATAAATTTAGGCGCGCCATGTCTTTTCTCAATCTCTGCAACATAGATGACAAAATAGTTTGGGGTAACTTTGCATAACTCTTGGTCGTTTTATTATTAGAACAGCAAAATACGTTAAGAAATGCTCCCTTCTTCTCGTGTACAAAAGTTGATACGAGTTTTTAATTAGAATTATTTTCGATAAATAACTCACTACAGAAAATACTCAGTATCTCAACATTTAATATTTACATCTGCTCTATTTTTTTTAGTTATTAAATAAATTTTACATTTAAAATTATGGTAAAATATCACGTTTTGCACACAACTTGGTCCAGACACCCCGCAATTTTTCTTTAATCCATTTTATAAATTAATTTATAATTTATAAATTTCTGCAAAATGCATTGTTTGTTGTAGCTTTAGCTCTTCATATGCCGACATTTCATTGGTTGCTAAAACCAAATCGTCAGTGAGTTTAAGCAGTTTGAAAACATTTAACCTCGGATGTTTATGCCACATAAATCAAATACAATATGAGAATTCAATATTGCATATGAATTACAACAAATACATAATCATAGTAGGTTTAGAATGTTTTTATACAAACAACACAACAAACAATTATACTCAACGTGAGTCTATTTTGCTTTTCTCTCTCAACTCCCATACAATTAAACGCCCGTTGGTCGTTAACGATTGTATTCAGTCAGGCAAGAAATGAAAAATAAAATCTTTATTTTAAGTACTTAATATTGAAATTTATAAATTTCTTTATATTAAATTAAAATTCTGTTTTGATTTCAGTAAATTTTTTATAGTTCTTTCAATGATCTTTAGCTTCATGTGTTAACAGAAATTCAAACAAGTTTTCTATTAATTTAACTCAACACAATCCTTATTATCATCGTTAATGTTTAGAGCTGGCAAATTACTCTACAACTTGGTAAGACCGGTTACCAAAAACTCACACTAGCACAGATACGTGTAATTGCCAAGTATTTAGTATAAGAAAATTTTCAGGTTAAAAGAGAACAATAAATTGGTTTTAGTTTCAGTAAAGAGTTTTAAGGCTGCTTTTGGTATCTCAATACCCAGTCGGTACACTTATATTTACTTGACTCTGTGTGTGTATGTTTCCATTTTTATTTTTGTGCATGTGTTTTTTTAAGACTTTTGAAACTTGTCTTGCTCGTGCCAAACATTTAGTCTGAGCCAGGTTGGTGTGTTGAGCACAACATTAACGTCGAACTATAAGCGGGTCTTACGAATATGAAATACTTATAAATACAAAAATTCTTAGGAAAACAAAACAGCAACAACTAAATTTATATAAGAAATAAATATTCAAGTTCTAATAAGATTAAGTGTAATAAATTGGAAAAGGTGTGTGTGTGTGTGTGTGAATGTATATCACAAGTATGAAACACTATTAAATGCTTTAAACTTAATTTATTAAAAGTTTTAAACTCAAATATTTGTAATTATTTTTCGCCAATTTTATGTGTAAAAACCCTACTGCAAATTTTTCATGTACTCTTCGTTTTGCCTATTGGTTGCTAAAACAGGAAATTATTCGTAGGTTCCTTGTGATTGTGTGCGATTTTTTTTTTGAAAGTGCTCTTATATGTATTTGGTTTCTTGCTATTTGAGAGAGTTTTGCACTTATTAAAATCTATGTTGTGTATGTTAGATTTAAACTAACCTTGCTTTGAAGCTCGATTTATAGTAAAAAACATCTTAAATACACACAAATTGATAAAAAGAGCAAAACATAAGAAACAAAAATAAAAATGATATCATTTTAATACGATTTGTGCAAAAAAAGTTGACGCTAAAAATTTTAAAATTACGCAGATTTGAATACAATGACGTTGAAGCCTAAAAATTGATTTTAATATATTAAAAACTGATTTTGATATTATTATCGAAATAAGAAAAAAAGAAGATCATAGGAAGAGTGGTACGAAATTCGCTTTTAATTTTAAAGAGCTATTTAGTAACAAAACAAAAGATTTAAGCTGCAAACGTGAAAAGTGTGTAAAAAATCAGTAATAAAAAGAAAATAATTGAAAATAAAACCTCAAATTACGCTCAATTCACAGCAAATAAAAACAAAAACTAAAAAGAATAACAACAATACCTCTATGAGAAATGCATTGTAGTTTAATTTTATTAAAGACTAAATTAGAATTTTGTAAACTTTTCATTAGATGAACTTCAAATTTTCTTAATTTGAAAGCACATTTTAAAAAGCTTTTTTAATATTTTAATTAATAATTGTAGTCAGTTTCAAGTTTGTTTTTTAATTCGCTACTAAGAATAATAATTTTTATTTAGTGTGATGATTTAAACAGCATAAAACTGGCTGAGGAAATGAATTTCCTGTAACGCAATGCAAATCCTTCATCAGCACCCGCCATCTCTTCGCTAGTGTGAATTTACTCCTAAATACTGTTTATTTATTCAAGAATTCAATAGAAATATAAAACGAAAATTAAATTATTTTCTTTACAATCAATTTTACATCCTTCATCGTGTGGTATAGTTAAGACGAAGTTTACTCACGTTAGCCTTTTTATTTGTATTATAAGCACTTTTTGTTAGAAGCTACTATTTAAAGCTCAACATATTTCGCAGAGCCTTTGCTTGACTTTTAATTTTTTTGTAATAACAAAACATATTAGACAAAAAAAAAACGGACACTTTTTTAAAAGCCCGCTTTTTTAAAGTTTCCTTTTTAAAAGGTATTTTTTTAATAGATACTTTTTTGAAAACTACTTTTTCAAAAGGTAGTTATTTTAAAAGGAGGGTTTTTTAAAATATACTTTTTTATAAGTTAATTTCATAATGAACTTTTTTGAGGATTTTTAAAAGACTCTTCTTTGACAGATACCTTTTTAAAAAGTACTTTTTTAACAGCTACCTTTTTAAAGGGTACTTTTTTAAAACGTACTTTTATAATAGATACCTTCTTAAAAGGTACTTTTTCAAAATGTACTTTTTTAAAGATGCTTTTTTTAAATATACTTTTTTACAAGGTAGTTTTTTTTAAACGACACTTTTTTAAAGGTACTCTTTTAAAATGTACTATTTTACAAAGTGTTTTTTAAGTAGTACATTTTTTAAATGTACTTTTTTTAAAGTTATATTTTTAAAAGGTACTTTTTTAAAATACACTTTTTTAAAATCTATACTTTTCAAAAGGTACTTTTTTCTTTTAAAAAGGTATTTATTTAAAAGATACTTTTTTAAAGGTTTTTTTTTAATTTTAATATTTTAAAAGGTACTTCTTTAAAAGGTCTTTTTTAAAAACTACTTCTTTGAAAGGTACTTTTTTAAAAGGGTACTTTTTAAAAAGTAATTTTTCGAAAGGTAGTTTTAAAAAGGTACTTATTTAAAAAGTACTTTTAAAAAAAGGTACATATTTAAAAAGGTATTTTTTTTAAAGTTACTTAAAAAACTTTTAAAACAGGGTACTTTTTCAAAAAGTACTTTTTTAAAAAGGTTTCTTTTTGATGGATACTTTTTAAAGGTACTTTTTTAAAATGTGCTTCTTAAAAAATTTTTTTTCCAAAAAATTTGTTTACTTACTTTTTTTAATAATTGTGTTTTTTTTTGGAAAGATTTCTATTGAAGATTTTAACAAGTTTCGAAACAAATTTTATAATAATCAGATTTTTAAATAGAAATATTTTGAAAAATTTGTTTGCAGATCTTCAAACTGTACCTTTTTAGTTTAAAATGGGCTTATTTCAAAACAGTGAAACAACGACGTTTTTTAAAAAGTTTGTTAGAAAATAATAAGACTAAGAAATAAATCTTGCATGAATTTCTAGGAGTAATTCTAAAGTAGCCTTTCTTAAAGGACTATATGGGAAATCAATACCACTTCTTCAAAAAACTTGGTCAAACACTATTAAAATTTTTAAAGAGTTATTTTTTGGTATAATTTCGGTTTAACTTCATATATGATACCGATTTTTTTCTATGTAATAAGAAGATATCGAGGAATAATTTTCATACATGACTCAAAAGTTTGATTTTTAGGACATGTTTATGTTGAAGGGATATATATTCTTAAAAATTCAATTTTAAATATCAACAGGAGAGGATTTTTTAAATTAATATTTGTTCTTGGAGAAAGAACTGTATTATTCAAGTTTTAAATGTATTATATTTTCTCGATATTTCCATACTCATCGAGTATCATCTTCGGGATATAAATCCAATTGAAGATGATACTCGATGAGTATGGAAATATTGAGAAAATAATACACAGTTTATAAAAAAGAAACTAGAATTTTGAATAATAAATATACATATTAAATTAATTGAAAAAGGTAAAAAACTAGAATAGTTATGAAAAAAAAATATTTTATAGAAAGTACTGGCAGTTTAGCATTATTCAAACTTGAATTTTTTTTATATAAATATATGTATTTGAATAAAACGGAAAAAATTATCTATGTTTATTTTTGCATGTATGACGAACGTTAAACGTTTAAATTTTTGTTGTTAAGCTAATTATATTAAAATTAAAGCAAAAAATTAACAGAAATTCAAGAGGAATAAAAAAATGAAGGTTTAAGCAATATTTAATAGTATTTAATATGAACCTAATAAACTTGACTAAATAAGGAGCATCAATAACAAATTATCTAAAAAAGAAAAAAATTTAAAATTTAATTCAAACAAAATGTCAATGAAATGCGCTAAACTTTTTATATTATTAGTATAAAAAGTGAACAAACAGGCAACAAATAATAATTTTTATTTTAAATTTGACAAGGTCGAAACCTAAATTCCATTAATTTAAACTTAGTTCTGGAAATTCCTTCAAATTCGTCAAATCACACTAATTAAACAATAATTAAAAATGAATGAAAGAGTTTTATAAAGTGCGCTCTTTCTTCTTTTATCCAAATGCAGCCTTTGGCAAATAATTAAAGAAAATTTTTTTGCGTAATTTTTTAATTGCTTTACCTTTTTCCCTTTTTAATTACATAACAAAAAAGTATCGCATAAAAAATTCGTTATAAAACAGTACGAGTATCTCACTTGGTAATTGACATCTTCGTTGCAGAGTTGTTGTTTGATGGCCCATTTGGAATTATAAACAAAAAAAAAAACTTGCACCAATCTATTTATTGAGCTTTAAATTAAAAGAAAAGGTAAGTGTTTCCTTAAATTAATCAAAATGTCTAACGTACAATTTACATACATACATGTATATGAACTTGTTGAAAATTCATTAAACATTTATTACTTAATTTGAAGCAGAGCCAAAAGTACAAAAAACGTAACTGCCATATAAAAAATGGCCTCGTAAGTAATAAAACATGTCAGAGTATCAGTTAGAAATAAAAACAGAAACAAAAAACAAAACAAAATAATTTTATAAACACAAAAAACTGCAAAACAATTTTTTTAATTATATTGGAAATTATGTTGCGCATAATTTATAACATGTTGCAAACGCACACCTACAATTTCTTTTAAAGTCTTTGTGATGACAAATTTCTTCACTTTGTTCGACCGCGAAACAAACGCTAAAGATGTTGCAAAGCAAATGAAATAAAATTTATGATACCCATAAGTAATTTTATTTTTGAAATAAATTTTTTTATATTTTATTTGGCTTCTACAAAGCATCTCCATCTTACACGAGTTGTTTGCAGTTGTTTTCGCATTGTTTCGTTAATCGATTGTTGATTGATGATTTGGTCTACTGTAGCAGGTCCTAGGATTAAGGGGCTGCCTTCTGTCGTTGCCTAGAAACAACGCTCTCTGTGTATTTGATGTAGTCGTGAGGAACCTTGCTAATATTTGATTCCTACCTTTTGTTCCCAGCGGTGGCGGCTGCCTAACCTTTGTCATGACGTTATCCTCTTTTCCAGAGAGAGGGGGTGTAGTCAGGAGAGTACTTGGATGGATTTGTTGGAGATGGCACTTAATTTTAAAACTCGAAAAACCATTAGTGAAAAATATTTGTTCTCTGCCAGGGAACGAACCTGAGGTTCTTAGTTTTGTTGGCAAGCACTTTAACCACTACACCTGCCTTAATTGCATAATTTTTTTTTGTTTAAATTGTTTTATTTATAAAAGCTAAACTCGTCTATTAATACTTTGAAGACTAACACCGAATGTTTGCTTGGTTGCACTATGTTTGCTTCAAACGCTTATAAGTCCCAAGATAAATAACCCATTTTAATTAAATATACATTCAGCACTAAAGCTCGTTAAGAGCTACTAAGAGCAAAATGAATGAGAGTTCAGTTCAGACTCATTTTCTTGAGTCTGTGAACTGTTTTGCCTTTGCCTATTTATATATTTATATTCTTAAATTTTTTTCAAAACTTTTAAAAATTTAAAGGCATTGCTTATGATCTTTGTTTTTATAGAAATTTAATAATAAAAATGATAATTAATTTCGAATTTAATCTATATAAAGAGAGTTCTTTGTTGGTAAAAAATATTTGTTCGAACTTAAGATGTTTTTTTAAAGGTACTTTTTACGGGCACTTAAACAAGAAATTAAAAAAAAACTGCAATACTCCAAAAATATGTTTTACAAAATGTGCTTTTATAGCAAGTGATATTTTCTTTTAATTCTTTTTTTTACCACATTTAAAAGGGGTTTTTTTTAAGTTCTTTTTGTTATTTGTTCTAAGGTACCTTTTGAAAAATAAAACGTTTCGAATAGTATTCCAAAAAGGTTATTCTTCAAAAAGTTTATTTTTCACAAACGTACTTATTCCAAAAACTACTTAAAAAAACAAATTTTCAAAGAGGTACTTTTTAAAAAGGGCATTTTTTAAGAACCACTTATCAAAAAGAAATACTTTTAGAATTGAAATTGAAATGTAGTTTTTCAAAAGTTAGTTGGTTAAAGATCATTTTCTTAAAACGAACTCTTTCAAAATATGCTTTAGTAAAATGACACATTTGAAAAGTACCTTGTGAGAAAGTACTTAATGAAATGTTGTTATTTATATGGTATTTTTCTTAAAGTAATTACTGATAATGCACATTTTTCAGTAATAATTCAAATGTTATTTTTTTATGTAATTACTTATATGAAACTTACTGTATCTTGCCGCCCTTCACAGTGTGTCAATTCTATACAAAATCGTAAAACAATGTTCGCAAACACTTTTTAATCAATTTATATTTATAAGTAATACATGTGTATGTTTATGGCTTCCAAAATACTGAACCAATTCTAATAAAATGTAGTTTTTTGTGGATCTGTTAGAAATTGAGTTTGAAATTATCAAATTTTTGTCGAAATGTCGACTGCATGATGTGAGCGTTAAATTGATCACAAGAAAAAGACATTGTGCCTGTTAATTATAGATGAATTTTTCTTAAAGTATTTCTCAAAAAGTAATTTTCAAAAATTCATTTTTAAAGCTAATTTTTTGCTAGTTTTTGTTTCAAAAATAATTTTCTAAAAGTTTTTTCGAAGTGTTTTTACAAGACAATTTTAGGGATATAAAATACATGCATGTCGGAACGAACAATTTTGATTTCAGCAAATCTTGAGATTTTGGGAGAAGAAATGAGAGACAAATAGAAAGTGGCACGGAGCTGTGTGTAGTTGAAATTCTCTTTTGAGTTCTTATTCGTATTTTATATATAACATTTCCCAATCCAAAAAAAAAAAAAAAAAAAAAAAACATTGCAAAAACACAATTTCATCGCTTAAACACAAAAATAACACTTTAATAGAGACTTCAAGAAAGCTTAAACTGCTACTAAAGAGGGGGACTAAGCATTCTTTCTAAAATTGAAGGCACTTGTTACAAATGATTTTTAAAGTCTCTTCATAAAAATAGGATCTCCAACATAAAATTTTATTTTTTATATAGTCTGCATGGTTTGAAGCGGTTTTTCAAATTATTGAAATATTTTAATTATTAATATTTGTTATTTTTAAATTGGTTTATTTTTTTTAATAATCCTTTCCATGTTTTCGTAAATTTCCGATCTTTTGCTTTTTTATAATGATTAAATTTACCATTTAGAAAAATTTTTATTAACAAACAAAAGACTTAAGACACGAGCCTAAGTAGAACAAAAATTCAACTCATTTCCTTTTCGTTAATTTTAGAGACATTAAATATTTTTTTTTATTTTATTTGCAACAATGGAAACTTGGCGTTTTAAATTTTATATCCTTAAAAATGTAGCATTGAAAGCAACAATAAATTTTTGGTTTAATAAGCAAAACAACTCATTTTTATCATTTTAAAGTGATGTAATTTATTTTTATAAATATATTGATGTGGTCGTTATTGCCAACTCAGCTCCTTTTGCAAAACAGGCATAAATTTTATAGATATTTAAAATAAGAAATAAAAATAAAATTGAAAAAAAAACATTTTTATGAGTTTAAAAACGCACACCTACAATTTCTTTTAAAGTCTTTGTGATGACAAATTTCTTCACTTTGTTCGACCGCGAAACAAACGCTAAAGATGTTGCAAAGCAAATGAAATAAAATTTATGATACCCATAAGTAATTTTATTTTTGAAATAAATTTTTTTATATTTTATTTGGCTTCTACAAAGCATCTCCATCTTACACGAGTTGTTTGCAGTTGTTTTCGCATTGTTTCGTTAATCGATTGTTGATTGATGATTTGGTCTACTGTAGCAGGTCCTAGGATTAAGGGGCTGCCTTCTGTCGTTGCCTAGAAACAACGCTCTCTGTGTATTTGATGTAGTCGTGAGGAACCTTGCTAATATTTGATTCCTACCTTTTGTTCCCAGCGGTGGCGGCTGCCTAACCTTTGTCATGACGTTATCCTCTTTTCCAGAGAGAGGGGGTGTAGTCAGGAGAGTACTTGGATGGATTTGTTGGAGATGGCACTTAATTTTAAAACTCGAAAAACCATTAGTGAAAAATATTTGTTCTCTGCCAGGGAACGAACCTGAGGTTCTTAGTTTTGTTGGCAAGCACTTTAACCACTACACCTGCCTTAATTGCATAATTTTTTTTTGTTTAAATTGTTTTATTTATAAAAGCTAAACTCGTCTATTAATACTTTGAAGACTAACACCGAATGTTTGCTTGGTTGCACTATGTTTGCTTCAAACGCTTATAAGTCCCAAGATAAATAACCCATTTTAATTAAATATACATTCAGCACTAAAGCTCGTTAAGAGCTACTAAGAGCAAAATGAATGAGAGTTCAGTTCAGACTCATTTTCTTGAGTCTGTGAACTGTTTTGCCTTTGCCTATTTATATATTTATATTCTTAAATTTTTTTCAAAACTTTTAAAAATTTAAAGGCATTGCTTATGATCTTTGTTTTTATAGAAATTTAATAATAAAAATGATAATTAATTTCGAATTTAATCTATATAAAGAGAGTTCTTTGTTGGTAAAAAATATTTGTTCGAACTTAAGATGTTTTTTTAAAGGTACTTTTTACGGGCACTTAAACAAGAAATTAAAAAAAAACTGCAATACTCCAAAAATATGTTTTACAAAATGTGCTTTTATAGCAAGTGATATTTTCTTTTAATTCTTTTTTTTACCACATTTAAAAGGGGTTTTTTTAAGTTCTTTTTGTTATTTGTTCTAAGGTACCTTTTGAAAAATAAAACGTTTCGAATAGTATTCCAAAAAGGTTATTCTTCAAAAAGTTTATTTTTCACAAACGTACTTATTCCAAAAACTACTTAAAAAAACAAATTTTCAAAGAGGTACTTTTTAAAAAGGGCATTTTTTAAGAACCACTTATCAAAAAGAAATACTTTTAGAATTGAAATTGAAATGTAGTTTTTCAAAAGTTAGTTGGTTAAAGATCATTTTCTTAAAACGAACTCTTTCAAAATATGCTTTAGTAAAATGACACATTTGAAAAGTACCTTGTGAGAAAGTACTTAATGAAATGTTGTTATTTATATGGTATTTTTCTTAAAGTAATTACTGATAATGCACATTTTTCAGTAATAATTCAAATGTTATTTTTTTATGTAATTACTTATATGAAACTTACTGTATCTTGCCGCCCTTCACAGTGTGTCAATTCTATACAAAATCGTAAAACAATGTTCGCAAACACTTTTTAATCAATTTATATTTATAAGTAATACATGTGTATGTTTATGGCTTCCAAAATACTGAACCAATTCTAATAAAATGTAGTTTTTTGTGGATCTGTTAGAAATTGAGTTTGAAATTATCAAATTTTTGTCGAAATGTCGACTGCATGATGTGAGCGTTAAATTGATCACAAGAAAAAGACATTGTGCCTGTTAATTATAGATGAATTTTTCTTAAAGTATTTCTCAAAAAGTAATTTTCAAAAATTCATTTTTAAAGCTAATTTTTTGCTAGTTTTTGTTTCAAAAATAATTTTCTAAAAGTTTTTTCGAAGTGTTTTTACAAGACAATTTTAGGGATATAAAATACATGCATGTCGGAACGAACAATTTTGATTTCAGCAAATCTTGAGATTTTGGGAGAAGAAATGAGAGACAAATAGAAAGTGGCACGGAGCTGTGTGTAGTTGAAATTCTCTTTTGAGTTCTTATTCGTATTTTATATATAACATTTCCCAATCCAAAAAAAAAAAAAAAAAAAAAAAACATTGCAAAAACACAATTTCATCGCTTAAACACAAAAATAACACTTTAATAGAGACTTCAAGAAAGCTTAAACTGCTACTAAAGAGGGGGACTAAGCATTCTTTCTAAAATTGAAGGCACTTGTTACAAATGATTTTTAAAGTCTCTTCATAAAAATAGGATCTCCAACATAAAATTTTATTTTTTATATAGTCTGCATGGTTTGAAGCGGTTTTTCAAATTATTGAAATATTTTAATTATTAATATTTGTTATTTTTAAATTGGTTTATTTTTTTTAATAATCCTTTCCATGTTTTCGTAAATTTCCGATCTTTTGCTTTTTTATAATGATTAAATTTACCATTTAGAAAAATTTTTATTAACAAACAAAAGACTTAAGACACGAGCCTAAGTAGAACAAAAATTCAACTCATTTCCTTTTCGTTAATTTTAGAGACATTAAATATTTTTTTTTATTTTATTTGCAACAATGGAAACTTGGCGTTTTAAATTTTATATCCTTAAAAATGTAGCATTGAAAGCAACAATAAATTTTTGGTTTAATAAGCAAAACAACTCATTTTTATCATTTTAAAGTGATGTAATTTATTTTTATAAATATATTGATGTGGTCGTTATTGCCAACTCAGCTCCTTTTGCAAAACAGGCATAAATTTTATAGATATTTAAAATAAGAAATAAAAATAAAATTGAAAAAAAAACATTTTTATGAGTTTAAAAATGATTTTAACCTTGAGAAACAGGTTAAAATTAAAATGCCAAAAAAAACTTACGCAAATCGAAGAAACACACGACGTCCATAATCAACAGCGGCCACAACAGGTTTTTGACCGTTTTCATCTTCAATTTCAAGTCAAATCAAGCAAAAACGCATACAAACGTCGGCAGAAGAGACGCATCATCATCATCGTAAGTGGACTGCCAGTCAGTTACGAATTTGGTCAAACGTTTAACACTGGACAATATTAATAGGAAAAGTTTGAGTGATGGCTGTGATATTTGTTAAGCAAACGAGTTGTGAAATTGTACAAAAAGCTCAAAAGTATGTGGTATGAACATTTAATAGAAATGAAATGGAGAAAAATGTTTGTGGAAAATTGGAATTATGATGAATGTATGTATGTATGTATGTATGGGTATGTAAGAGTTTTTTGTGTTTGTGTAATAATCAAAAAAAAAAAAAAAAAAAAAAAAATTTGTTTCACAATAAAAAAACAAATCACATGCTTTTGTTCTAAGAGTAAAGGAGCTTTTCAAAAGGTACTTTTTGAACAGATACTTTTTGAACACATCCTCGTTGAACTTTTGTGAAAGACAGGTTTTCAAGAGGATCTTTTTTAAAAAGAATTTTTCGAAAATACGAGTAAAAGGGTACTATTTGAGAAAGTACTATTTTAAGAGGTACTTTTTGAACAGATACTTTTTGAACACATCCTCGTTGAACTTTTGTGAAAGACAAGTTATCAAGAGGATCTTTTTTAAAAAGAATTTTTCGAAAATACGACTAAAACGGTACTATTTGAAAAAGTAATATTTTAAAAGGTACTTTTTGAATACATCCTCGTTGAACTTTTGTGAAAGACAAGTTATCAAGAGGATCTTTTTTAAAAAGAATTTTTCAAAAATACGACTAAAACGGTACTATTTGAAAAAGTACTTTTTTAAAAGGTACTTTTTGAACACATCCTCGTTGAACTTTTGTGAAAGACAAGTTATCAAGAGGATCTTTTTTAAAAAGAATTTTTCGAAAATACCAGTAAAAGGGTACTATTTGAGAAAGTACTATTTTAAAAGGTACTTTTAGAACAGATACTTTTTGAACACATCCTCGTTGAACTTTTGTGAAAGACAAGTTTTCAAGAGGATCTTTTTTAAAAAGAATTTTTCGAAAATACGAGTAAAAGGGTATAAAAGGGTACTATTTCAGAAAGTACTATTTTAAAAGGTACTTTTTGAAAAGATACTCTTTGAAAACATATTTTTTAAAGTAAATTTTTAAGGGTATTTTTTAGGATAATTTCTTTAAAAGAAAATTTATCACTTTTTTAGCACCTTTTTTGGTACCTTTCTGAAATATACTACTGCTAAAGGTACTTATAAAAAATACTTTTTAAGAAATACTTTTAAAAACGAAATTTTTTCAATGTATTTCTTGTTGTTGGAAACAAAGCATTATTCGAACGTGTGTCGCTTTCTGGCACTTAAGCAAAAAAACGTGACACTGAGTTTTCAGTAGCTGTACTATATAGACCATTTGAATTAGCCCCATATTCCGACTTATGTTTAAGGGTATCATCGGTCGATTGGGTCTTCTTACTGGAGTAATATATCAGCGACTTCAAGCAAATGTCCAGCGGCTTATTGATATTGAAAATTTTTAAATTGAAATTACTCGTAGTTTGAACTTTGACCGCAGAAGTAAATGATTTAGAAATTTATTTTATTCACATAAAAGTTAAATTCAAAAATTTTTATCTTTTCATTTCATTTAACAAATCGTTTATAACATTTTGTTAAACTGATAGAAAACAAGCATAAGTATTTATTATGAATTAAGCCATAAGTTTCATTAAATAACTATTATCCATCCAAATCAAATGTTGTCATTAACACTTCATGATTGACCACAAGAAAATCATTTATTTGAAAGTTTCTCACTCATCAATCAAACACCAACGAATTTAACGAAAAGCAAAAGATAGATTTCGAAAAGTTGTGGCGCTCATTATGATACTGATGCACTCTACGTAACATAGAAAAGGGTCATTTAATTCGTTAATACAATTAAAAAAAATAACAATAATAAAAATAAACAAAAATAGGTGTTGGATCTTAGAAAATTTTTGAGAATTAGGAATTCTCTTTAACCATAATATTTGACAGAAAATAATAGAAATGAAAGGGATGAGTGTGAAAGACGTGAATAGATCATACATATAAATTACAATAATATAAAAGATAACAAATTGTTGTTGTGAAGGTTTCAATAATTGAGGCTGAAAAAAATAAAATACTACAAATAAAATTTAAAAAACGCCTCCAAATGTCCAAATTATTGAAGAGTTTCTTGTGGTTACCAGTAGGAATCTTTGTGGTTTAAATATTTATTTGAAAGTCTAATGACTGACGGCTACAAATATGTTTTCCTTAATTTCTTCCATCTCAAAAAAAAAATTTCAAAAATTTTACCAAATTAGTTCAAAATCTTTTCCATTTCTTTCTAACTTTAATTAACCCAAAAATTAACTATTCGTTTGAAATTTCTATATATAAATTTTTTCTGTTGGTGTCTGCAAAGCAAATAATGATTAATTACAAGTTGATATTCTGCTGGTAATTTAACAGTTGGCGTTTATCAAAAAGAAAAAGAAAGAACATTGATTTTTATATGAAAAAAAAAAAAAAACATTTCTTCATACATATTGTTCATGAGATTCTTGATAAAGTGTCTATATTGTTGATGGACATTTTTGATAAACTTTACTAAACGGATTTCCGCTTTTGGTCACGTTTTGTGTATAGTTTTCAATGCATTTTTTGTGTAAGTACACTTTTACGTGTTTTAACTAAAAAACTATTGAGGTGTTATTAATGCAAAAGAACTTTTTTTAAATAGTCTTAAAAATTAAAATTTTTCACTTCCGGTTTTTTAGGGCAAAAATATTTGAACTATAAACACTGATTTCTAGATACAAGAGAAGATTAGGCAGTGCTGGACAGGTACACATATGCAACGTTGAATTCTTACGAGTCTAATCATAAAATTCATTTAAAAGACAGTTGACAAAAATTTTCAAAGTAAATATACTTTACAAGATGGCAGCCCTAGGGCAACAAATGCTACAATACAACAAAAATAGGAAACCCACACGTACTAAAGATAATAAGAAAACTAACATAAGCATAAGCAAGAATACGCACACATACATACACACATACAATACACAGGTTGTGACATATCGACTCTCATTAAAATAAGCAAAACAAAAAAATAATCACCGGCAGTAGCGATGTCACCTTGTGAACGTTTTATATATGGATTTTGACATTTAGCTCCACTATTAGCAGTGGGGTTTTGAGTTTTCAAAATTTACTCCTATTTTGAAAAACATGTTTTGATTACCGGAATTTATCTGGGATTTAGTCAATATTATATCGGAGCAATTATTAAGATCGCAACGAAGCCAAAAACTTTATATATGCTGAAGAGTTAGAGGTCGTTGTCATTGTATAAATATAGTATAAATAAATCCACAAAGAAAGGACAAATAAAAAAGACTGCAACTACCGATTGAAGTTTGTTTATTGCCCTGTGAGCCCGTTTCTGTTTGCAAACGTTGATAACATTGCAATCGGATTTTGGAACCAAAACTTTTTTTGGTTCCTTTTCAGAATACTTGGCTTTCTCAGCTCTGCCAAGCTCCAAATGTTGCTAATTGGAGTTTTCTCTGGTATTAAAAAGTCATATAGACTTATTTTAATGGAAAAGTTTTCCAAAACATTTTTTAATCACCGAAGGGTGTCTGCCAATAAGAAGTCCAATATAAAGTTCCGCCAGCTTAACGCTGCTCGTGGTACATAATGAAATTCTGTTCAGCCGTTGGAAAATTTGCCATCAATTATCATGCAGCGCAAGGAATTGACAGCACCTCTTTAACACAGGGTGTAGCAATATCACAGATATGGAGATATTACACAGATATATCGTTTGATACATATAATGAAGGGCATATCGACAAAGACGAATTCGGTCTCCTTATTAAGTCTATAAGAAGCTTAATTATTATTGAACATTATATTTTATTACATCATAAATCAGATGGTATTTTTTTAAGAATCATAATATGTGATGGAAAAATCTTCTACAACAGTTTGTTTGTTTCCTAAACTCATCTTTATTACACCTTCGACATAATTATTTTTTAACACTTTTATAAGTATTTAAGCCACGTCTGTTTATCTGGCGTATCTTTCACAAGTCTTACAATGCATCTATCTACATTTTTGTTTTACGTTTTATAAGTGTCTTTCCGTTTTTTTCTTTAGTTGTACTGAAGGTCATTTTTGTTCAGGTTATTGTTTACTGCCCTAAGTTGAAAAATAAAAACATTTAAGACAATAAGTAATAAAAAAAAAACAAACAAAAAACAAAAATTTATGATAACATCGCATTAAAGTTTAAATATAATGTTTGTCTAAAACAAATCGAATGGTATATTTAAAATAAATAGACTCCAAGAGATAATGAAACTAAATTAAATGTGTGAAGTTTTAATATGATTCATTTGATTTGGACGTAATAAGATAAGAAGTCATTGGCCATGTTATGAATACTATACAATTAAAATATATTTTTGTTTATTAAAGTAAGACCGTCGGTTATTGGGTGTAATAAAACGTCGTTAAGTGCTTTTAAATTTGTAGTCAACTGAGATTGGTTTTAAGGCAATAGACTTTCGAACAATTATTTGCTGTACACCATACAGTGGGACAGAGAGTTAAAAAACAAAAGAAAAAAGTTGAATAAGAAATTTTATTTGCTCACAAAAAAATAAATAAATAAAAAATAATAACAATAAAAAAAATTATAAAAAAATCGAAAATAGTCCTCAGTTCAGTTAATTTTTTTTAATCAGCCTTAAATTCGTCATTAAAGAAGCATTTTTTAAATATGCTGTAATGGCTTACGGAACAATATGCCAAATAATGGCTTACGGAACAACATTTTACTACCAACAATTTTCATGTACTGTAACTCCCGGTTTTTAATTTAATGTAAAAAGTAAACGATGGGCATATATTTATATACGAAAATTATTATATACAATTACAGTATATAATATTTTATTCCTTATTGACCTGCTATTTAACCCTTTCCTCTCTTTGCTTTGAGATTGTTTTATTATGGATTATAATGAACTAGAAGATTCATGCTTTTCTTCCAATTTTTCCTGGCACTCCGTTTTTATTTTGTACAAACGCAATTTTTACGAAACCCAGTAAAAGGAGAGCTTCCAAATCATTTCTAAATCCAATTCATTTGTAATGATTTCAGCATAAGTTTGTGATTTTTTCCCCTTATTTAAAAGTAGTTTTTATCAATTATTAATTAAAGGAAACTAATACTTTCAATTAGATTTAAAAAAATAAGTATGGAAATAATTATTTTCAAAATCAATAATAATTTTTATTAGAAATTGCCAGTTGCCAAATGTTCATGTCTGTGCTAAAAATGATAATGCAGAACACAAAATGATAATACAGAATATGAAAATCTTCCAAATGATAATGCAGAGGGCTTCTGGCAACTATAAAAATTTGATTGCAGAATAGCAATCCCACTGAAGTTCGGCTGACATCCATGATTGAACCATTAGATTTTTAATAAAACTTTCGTCAACTTGACTTCCTAGGAAGTTGTAAAGATGCGTTGAGGGATTTTTATAAGCAATGAAAATGTGGTTCTTTGAAAATTATTTAAATTTTTTCACTGAGAAGTTGTTACGATTTCCAATAAGCTCGAAAGCAGCACAGTCGACAACAATTGACTGTCAACTCTAGTCAACTGTCAACTATGAATACTCAAGTACCAACTTTTTCTTGGCAGTTTGACGTGAAGTAGTCGATAAATTGCATAATAAGGATGAACCTTCATTTGTAATTTCATTTAGGATCTTATAGGTTGATATACCGACTAAAAGTTTGAAGTGATTCTTTAATGATTATTGTGAAACTTTGTCTTCTAGGCCCGTTTGCTGATTTAATGTATTCCACAACAAGCATGAATGAAAATCAGTATAACAAATAGATTCCAGGACCGCTTATGAATAGGAAAAAGTAAATGTACAGGCGCCTTTTAGACTGTCAAATTTAGATTCACACAAATATTGACTGAAATTTTGACAATACTCGTGACCTATAGGTCAATAGCCCCATGCTCTATATATATATATATATATATATATATATATATATATATATATATATATATATATATATATATATATATATATATATATATATATATATATATGAATATATACTATATATATATCTATACTGAAGCCCTATGCTCCTTATAGGATCGATGGGAACATATATATACTTATATACATAAGTCAATAGCTATTGACACTGATAATCTCTTCTTCAGTCCAAATGTATATTAATTTTTAGATCCGTCCATAAGCCATTATAGGGATCCAAACTAAATCTTAAAATATACAAATATTTTCTAAATTTTTTTCCAAGAATTACGTAAATATACTAAAATACTAAAACTAAGCAAAATTTTCTAAGAATTAAGGATTTAAAAAATTAGAATTGGGTAAAATATGTTCCCTAGTAGGGAGAATTTTTTTACTGAAGACAAGAAAAACGATTTTGGCGCCATACGACAACCATTTTAAACTTAAATTGAGTACATTGCTCTACATTTTAGTTCATTTTTTTAATGCAGCTTTGAAGTATATCGTTTCACTACAGAGACTACGAGTATAAAAAAATTTTTACGTACACTTCAATGCTCGTTGTAGAACCAGATCCATCTTATTGCCACAGAAAACAGTGCTGACAATACAAAATATTTTATCTAAGCGGCTGCTAGAAATTTGAAAATTCTGCATTAATTTTTAATGAATTCTATTTAACCACACTGATCATGTCTTAAAACATTTTCAATTGACGGCTAAACACATTCTTCTGAAGTAAGTTTTTCGAAACGCTGTTCAAAATTGGTTACGGCTGTAAAATCAAATTGAAAACTCTTACTTATTTAAAGTGACTCTAAAATTATTTGAGGTAAATTCAATAACCACCATTTCAATTATAAAATTTAATTCTTTGTAGTAAAACACGTTTTTAGCGTTAAGCTTAAAAATGACCAACATTTAGTCATATTATTTGCAGTAAGAAAAAACTTAGATTAACTTAGAGTGATAAAACGAGTAGCATGGCAATACGTGAATTTAGCTCAATAGTAAATACGGCGGATTTTGAAAGCAACTGCCACACCTTCCGACATGTGTTTTTAACAGAATTGAGACAAATGGTTGTTTCTGTGTGATTTTTGAAAGTATAAATAAATGGGTGGGAGTTGCAACTACAAGTTTTTTAAGTGCAACTATAAAAAAAACTTCAATTAAAAAGTTGTTGCTACCTGTTAAATGTTGGCATGAATTATAACCAATATGTAACATTAGCCATGAATTTGATAGGAAAATAATTCTCACGCTCATTATTATGTTTAAGGATATTATTTACTTGTTTTTGTAGCAGCCGTTAAAAGCTATTTTTTATTACTTAAAAGCTTTTTTTTATGAATATTACTAAAGCATCTAAAGAGTTTTCAAATAAGGCTAGATCGTACTGAGATTAATAAATAGGTGTTTGAGATACCAAGGAAGTGTTTGATGTGAAAGGCTTAAGAATAAATTTTCGCTGAATATGCCGCATAAGTTTAATTAAATTAGAGTGGTGGCCTATTATATAAACGGTGATGCAACCAAAACGTGCGATGTACACTTATTCATTTAAATATCTTTAAAGAGAGAATTCCAACCGTGTCGAATCACATGATCGTGGCAGCCAATTAATATCGCCACGACGTGAGAATTTCTCGCGCAAAATGGCCATTGTTCGGTTGGCTGTGTGGCAAGTGGCAACATTTTTAAGAGGTACTTTTTTTGGTGCAAAGTTGCTATTTAAAATAGGATACTTTCAAGAAATTGTCTGGCACAAAAGTAACATTTTAAAAGGTGCCATTCCAAAAAAAAGAGATTATAATAATAAAAAAGGGTATTTTCTTAGAAGATACTTTTTCATAAGGTACTTTTTGAAAAGGTCTTTCATAATATGTACTTTTTTGATTCTTTCAGAAATTATTTTTGAAATATGTAGATAATACAAGATTGCCTTAGAAATATATATGTATATTAATTGTGTATCATTGTATATTAATTATATATCATTGATCGATATTTTGTTTCACACATAATTGTCATAGATCCTTCTAACTATCATAATAGAATTATGAAAACTCTCTGAAAACTTTTTGTTTTATTTACAATTAACATCCCATGTTTTGGTTGGATCACCCTTTATAAGAAAAAAAAAATTTCTTCCCCAGTTCATGCTTTTTTATTTTTAATGTAATTTGCTGCTTTAGATTTTATAGTACAAAGATATTTCTAATACGGCAAAGAAAGATGAAAAATGGCTGACACAGTTAATATAACAAAATTTTATATATATTTTTTAAAATACAATAAAAGCAATCTTATTTCATCTGGTTAATTTGGCACAACAACTCGTGTTATCAGCGGTTATTAATCAGTTAATCGCGAACTTTATGTAAATTAGCTTTGGCATCGATAGTTTTTCTACTATTTCAACGAAGTTGCCAATAAAACCTAATGAGGTTAGAAAATCTAAGGTAAATCTATAAGTACTTTAAAGTACTTTATATTGACCTTATTTTTTCATGTGGTAGTTAATACGAGTATGAATGCATTCGAATGAATTTGTTGGTTGGAGATTATCGACAATAGCGTTTGTGCCTTAAGTCTTTTGTTTTAGCAGAATTTGAGCAATTGAATGTACATTTTCCTTCCGCAATTTGTTGCAACGTTTCTAATTCTTAAGTTTGATAAAAGAACAATAATTGGCTTATAAACATACAATTACATACATTCAAAGTATGTTGGATGAATTTGTGTTAATGTCTTTTAGAACTTTCTTGTATACTATCTTCCATACGAGTTTTCAGCAAAGAGGTCAGTTGCATCAATCTTTATATATATTTCTTTGTGATGGATCTTTCTTCGTAGAAAAAATTTCAATGATCAAGTCTTTGTTTCGGTGTTGATTTAAGGCGGTGGTTAAGATTGTTGAAAGATTTCTTAAGTTTATTTTCATTTGTTCATTGAAATTGTGTTAGATTTAGTATTTTGTGAAAATAAAACACGAACTTTTTTCTTTAGATTAACGTATGCAGAGAAAAGAATTTAAATGAATACTTGTTATAAAAGATTCTTTCTTTATATTTTAACACACATTAATAACTTAAATTTTATAGTCGTAAGTTTTTGTCAGTTTTCCATGCAATTAATTTCGTTTAACTGCTTGTTTTTTTTTTTGTACAAATAAATTGTTTAACCATTTCTATTAATAACATCATCGTTTATTATTTATTTTGGCGTTTAAATTGTCCGTTTAAGTATGATACAATATCATGTATGTCACGATTTTTTGTTGTTGTTGTTCAAAAGGTGAATACCAAAGAATTAATTTGTATTTATTGTGTTCAACTTAAATATAATTCATTTATGTTGTTTATTTTTAATGTTGTTACTTTATTTCTAACTCATGCATGAAGTTGTAATAGTTGTTTGATATTGTCTATTGTTTGGTTTTAATGCTCTACAACAATAAATACGCATACAAGGTCGTTCGATGAAAAGCATATAGAAAAAACAAGAAACATTAAAAATGTTAAATCTGATTATTTTATGAACAAAGGTTTAACAAAACAATCAAGATAAAACGGTAGTAGTTGCAAATAAATTTAATTAAAGTGTCAATTTGTCATGTCAAACCAAAAAGTAGAGGATTGAATCGATTAGTTTCGATTGCAACATAAGTTATAATTTTGTAATAGAATGCAAAACGAATTTTGAAGTTTTATATTTTAATTTACATAATCTCTTAATTTTTTTTATTTCATCTTCTATAATAAATTGGGAGTAGAATAAAAAAAAATATTTCTATTATACACAGCTTTAAATATTTTTCTATTCTCTGAATTTTACATATTATACAAATTACAATTACAGATGATTATGGGATGAAGGTTATTGCTTTCCAAGCAACTTGGCTCTTTTTTAAGACATAAAAGAATGTTGGCTGCTGCCTTCTCAATAAAATTTTATGAAAATTCCGAAGTCTTTTTCTTTAATATGAGAACGTTGACATGTTAAATCTGTGTTGGTCACGTTCATTTGGCGGTGTCCGCAAAGCAACTGTTTTAAGGCAGAACTTCCACATGATGATACTTTATTTAGAAATCAATGAAAAGTTCGTATAATATTTTAAAACATGTTCAACGTTTGTTGTTTCAACCAAACACGATCGGTTCGATAAGCAATTAGCTTATGTCCATACATGCAACATACAGCTTATGTCCATACATCAGACTTTTGTAGACCTCAATATCTTCGAATTGAGTGACATTTGAGGTAGAAGAATAGAGTTTATCGAAAGGAGCTGGAGGGATTCCAGATGCTTTTTATTATTTTAACACCTCCGCCATTTTTATCAAATTGTAACAGTCATTGTGAAACGTTGGCATGCCAATATATTTTGTTTACATCAAGGCTAATAGCTTTTTAATGATTTTAAGGAAATATCAGTTACCAATATGTCTTCGTAGTGGACAGAATTTTGCCTAAAAGGCACCTTTAAAGATTTTTGCAGTAATGATGCTACGTGTCACACGGTGAATATTGCAACATAAAATCAGCATAAAATCGATTTGATTGATATCTTCGCGCCTAGTTTCGCTATTGGTCGGCGGAGCTTAACACCTTCACTACCGCGCATTCATGCCATTTGGATAGTACTCTGCTACACAGGTGGCAATTAATGTATATGGAATCATGCCCAAAGCATCAAAACAGAAAACACACGGAAATGACAAGCCCATGTTTAAAAACATTAGAAATAATCCGATTTTGCCATTAATTCTGGATCATAATCTTATTATTTGGCTGACCTTTTTGGACTCTTGGCCTGTTTTCGCAAAAACAAAATGTACATACATGTTTGAGTTTCTTTTTTTGAAAACTGATTTACATATGGCACAATGTACGAGTAGATTTAGATAGATTTGTCAAATGCTTTTTTTTCCCAAATTTGGATTATTTGTAATCGAGACAGCTGAGCCCACACGAAATAACAAAATTTTGTAATTAATTTATCTGTTTTACATAAACATATTTTGCTTATTCAATAAATTATTGAAAAATGTTTTATGTTTCGAACCATATCAGACATCCACTTAAACATTCATGATGAAATATTTATGTCTTGTATTTCTGTGGCTTTTTTTTGCTTGTTATTTTTTTTTTGGTACATGTTGCATGTGTTGTTCAAGTATGGTGTCTAATAGAAACGAAGGCAAAATAAAAAATCTTTTGTTTTTAGAATGACAGTTGTAGAGAATAAAAAGACTAAATAACAACCTGGTTATAAAGGAATTAATGTGAATGGACACAAACGGTTTTGAAAGCAAAAAAGAAAAATTATTAGAGGAAAAAAAATGTGATTGCAAAATAATGGAAATGGCTCAAAAATGTATGGGAACGTGGCTACTGAACATATAGAATCTTAATTAAATAGGCGAATGATAGACAGTCTAAATCGGATATAAGAAAAGGGAAAATGTCAGCAGTTGCTTTTCGTTTAAGCGGACTTCGGGTAGAAGAAACTCATTAAGTTTAAACGAGCTTAGATCTTTAAAAATTGCTTTTTGAAATGGATACAGAAAATATGATACATGATGAGATTTATTTATGAGATTTATTTTGGCGAATTGAGTTTTTATCGGTTGAATGCAATGTGATTAAATTGAGCCCATACTGCATAGTGTTTCTTCAGCAGTAAATAAATAGTGATTTTTTTATGCGATATTTGTTTCATATAATCTCGGACTTTTAAGGGGATAATTTCTTTAAGCAAAATAAAGTCCTTTTGAAATTGATCAAAAACAAAAGTTAAGAATTTTTGTTTTCTTATAAACGATTTCTTCTTTTTAAAAGGTGCGAATTTATTCGAATTCGACTGTAAGTAAAACAATTTGAAAAATTAAAATAAATAAATTTTTATAAGAATCAAGTGCAAAGACAATTTAAAAAACGCAGACGATATCTTAATTTAATATAGGCAAAATAAATTTATATAAAAAAATAAAGGGTTTTTAGAAAAAAAGGACTGTCGAATTCAAAGAAGTTTGAAAATATTGGTTTGTCAGTTTGTTATAAAAAAATTTCTTTTACAAATCTTTTATAAGCCTTTGATAAATTATTATGATGGATATGCTCATATCTATATACAATCTTTAAGGCTATTGGTAAATATTGATCAATTTCAAAATTTATATATTAATATTGGATCCTTTGGTTTTTGTGCAATTCATTTTCATTATGAAACAAGTTTATAATCGCATAAGGTAATAATTATTTAATAACTTTTTTTATTGAATACAACATTAACAACAGCAAATGCAACATTTAAACTCGCTAAAATATATTAAATTAAAAATCATTCGAGCGCATCCACATTTATCGTTTGAAGGCACTAAAAATTGCTTCAATTCAAGGTTATTTCTATAAATATTGTTAGTAAGTGCTTATTATTTATAATGAAAAATGGCAATAAATGTAAATTAAAATTGCATAAAAATTACGAACATCTTTGGAGTAACGAGCGAACGGATGGTTTTTGAAAATGGAAAAAAAAAAATTTATTACAATGAAATTGAAAACACTTTTTAAGGTTTCAAACAAAAATATGTTTTGATGATAATACTCTAAAGCTGCTCATCTTAAAATTTTGAATAGAAAATGAAATAAAGTTTATATTTAATTTATTTGTCCCAGTTGCAATAATAATCAAGTAAAGTTTTGTAATTATCTCAACACGACATGGGTATTATTTGTGATAATTCAAAAACCTGTCAACTTTTTTTTTGCTTTATTATTGATTGAGAATTTAATATGAAATACACTCAAACTTATGTATGTATGTTGGTATTGGAATTTTATTTGAGCTTTTTGAAAGCTATTTGTAAGAGTTGAGCTTCATAATGTTGCAATTTGGATGAAGTTTAATTTTATACGCTACCGAATAGAGTATTTAGCAAATCGATTAGAGGAAATTATAGACTTTTGAAATTACTTTAAGAAAAAACAAATTTAATTTAATTAAAAATAAATTAAAAATTAATTTAATTTCATTTACCCTTATTATGTTGTCGACATCGACGTCACACCAAGTCGACATCAATTAATTGGCAATTGTGGGATCGTTATCGAAAACTATTAAATATTACTGATAGGATATTACTACCACTATGGCTTATAAAATTACAATTGGCCATCAATATTAGTTAATTATTGCCTACAACGAGTTCAGAACTGCTGTATTTTTTTATTGTCGACTTGATGTGACGTCGACGCGATAATCATAATAAGATGGATTATTTTTGCTTTAAAAAAAATTTGTGACTAAAATTTAAAATTAATTGTTCAAAAAAACAAAAAATTAAAGTTACTATTTAATTTACACTCAAGAAACGTTTTTTAAAGTTAATAATGCAGGATTAATCGTGATTTCGTTCGTTATCCTGTGTAAAAAATTCATATGTGTATGTAAATATTTTATCTACTCAACTATTGAGAGAAGGTTGTTATTTTATTTTCCATTGAGTAATTTGTAAGGGCGACATTTTGTAAATTCTAACGAAATTCGCTTTATTTATTTGTATTGAAAACAAGAATAAAAAAGCTCAATACAATTTTGCTTAAAATATTATTTAAGCTCAAGGTCTCATTTAATGGCTGATGTCAAGGATTATGTTAGGTTTGAAGGCCGCTGTGGCATGTGGCTTATTCGCATAAACCTAGGGCTTAAAATAACCCCACACGAAAGGATGACCATGCCCTCAAATCGCTCGTGCAGAATTTCAATGTGAGTTATCTTATTGAAACCATATGCTGTTAGCGTCCATCTCATGCAATTCAGGCCAAAAGAAGTTGGTCACCATCGACCTATAGCGCTCGCCATTGATGTCGGTGGCCTGCCCAACGTCGTTCTCCAGGGAATATGGATCTATGGTGCCGACAGCCCAATATCCAGACCTTTCATTGACTTTTTCAAGATGCATTGGAAACTCTTGCATCTCATGTGAATTGGCATTGTTCCAAATTCGAAAATATTGTTTGTTGACGTAAGTAACCATTTATCTAGAAATGGAAAATTAGGGTCAGTACCCAACTGCTCCAGGGCCCATTCAATGAACACACGCCGTTGCCTATGGTCCTTTACCTTCAGCTCTGGGGTAAGTCTCGGCACAAAATTCACCAAGTTGTGTTCCGCGAAAGTAAGAGCTCTTATGAGCAACGCTAAATCAACTGCCTGGGATTGTTCCGCATATTGCTTAACGCAAGTATGAAATTTTACTTTCCACTCATAATTCCCTGATAATAAAATGTTTATCTCGTTTTGTTTTTATGAAAAAAAAATTGGCAAGAGTTTTTTTTTTGTTTTAGTTTAGAAAATTGAAAAAACAAGATCTTTCATAATACGAAGTAAATTTTGCAGATTTTTTAAGAAAACAATAGACTAGTTTTTTCTTTCTGGTTTTACCTAAACTGGAAAAAAGCAACAACCGAATGCTTTTGATCGCTATTCACACGATGAATTTTATAGTATTCGTGTGCCAAACTTCCGGCTATCGGAATTTTGCGTACTATGCACACGATTCACGAGATTAAGCGCAATGGGAATTAAAAAATAAAAGATCTTTTTTAGTCTTTATCTTTTTATACTTTGTCTTTATTGAAGTTGGGGTTGACTTAATTCACGTGCATCATAGGAAATTGGCAATTCAAATACACCAGCCAAATATTATTCTGTTCACTCCAGGTCATTGATTTGTTTTTTAATGATATCGACTTAAATATTTTCTTAAATTATTTTTTTTTTATTTGAAATGTTTTCTTTTGCGATAAAAACCAAAACATTTATCCGTCAATATTTCAATATTGAATGAGAGTAATTCGCTTTTTTGCGCATTCCAATAGTTCTAATTGCCTAAGCGTAATTAAATGTTTAATCAAGTTGCAATTATAGAACGATAATTTACACTGCTGCACATATATGATGCGGGGAGCTTCTTCTCTCACTGTCATTCAGTTTCTAGTTGTATTTCATGAGTTGTTGTTTTTAAATATGTAGAAACATACATACACATACTCTATATTGAAAGCTTACGTCATTATCATTTGTGGCTGTCATTGATGTACGTTTATAATATTTCTGCCTGTTTAAAGTTTAATTTATTGCAATTTATTGTTAATTTTTTTTTGTAGCTTATTTTGCTTTTATTGTTTTTATGAATTTCAATTGGGAATTTTTTTCTTCTATTATTACTGCTGATCAACATTTATAAAAACAAAACTTAAATGTAAAGTTTTAATTTAACTAAACGTGAACGTGAAACAGATCATTCTTGCAACAATGAATAGAAATTTAGTTGAATTTTTATAGAGCTACTGTAGAAATGTTTAAAAAATTGTCTTGAGAAAAATTTTAAATATTGGTGGTATCGTAGCTAAATTTTGTTATTTGGTAAGTGTTTGATATTTATTAATTTCGAATTAAAACATTTGTAAACATGTTCATTTTACAAATTCGATAACAAGACCTTAACGTATCAAGTGATTGGAAAAATTTGTGTATAAATTGTGTTAGATCTCATAATATGATAAGAGGATTGGTAATCTATAAGACCATTACGGGAGTGTTAATTACAACAAGAGAATTGTCAATGTGGTAATTGTTGTCTTTCTAATGTTTCTTTCTAATTAACAATGAATCATTATGGTTGATTTGCTACTGTTCCAGGTTTTTATATTACTTTGTTTTTTCCAATGAAATTTTATGTGTTATCATTGATTTTCTCGGGGAGAAAATTATTGTCACGATCATATGACGGCCGCAACAATATTGTGTCATTTGATAGGAGTGAAAAAGTCAAAGAATTTTTATTCCGTCATAAATTCTTTTTAATTATTAACAATAAAGTGTTAAATGTATAAAAATAATTTTGTTTCTTCACTTCGTCTGTTTGTTTGTATTTTGTCGTTTAATTGTTTCTCAGCAAGTAGCAGCGTAGTTTAATTTGAACCGCTTATATAAATAAAAACTCTTAAAGAAGAGATGACAACTAGAAATATATAAACATGGCAGGCTTACAACAAGTCAATACTTTTTGAATTTTTCGCCGCTTAACTGAAAGGGCAACAAGGCTCCTGTCAAGAGGCATATGACAGTTGATTCCTGTCAAAATTTCAACTAGCTGCATCATTTAGTTTGTGTTTAACAGTCATTGACAGCGGAATACCGCGTGATTTCGGGAGAAAATGGAAAAATGAAATTTCGTTTGCTCATTAAGCGTTATTTTTTTTTTTTTGGGGGAAAACACTATCGTTCAAATCAAGGCTAAGCTTGATCAATACTCTTACTATGGGAATTCTGTACCATCAACTTCAATGGTTACAAAAGTAGTTCACTGAATTCTAAGGTTGAGGTCTCTACACCCGAAACATTTGAAAAAATTCACGATACGTTATTAGCCGATCGAAGATTGAAAGTGCTATAGATTGTGGAAGCCACAGGCATATCACATGGTTCAGTGGTTTGAATTTTGAATGATCACTTGGGTATTAGAAAGCTTTCCGCAAGGTGGGTGCCACGTTTGCTCACAGTCGAACACAATGGCCATTGTATAATATCTTCGGAGTAGTGTTTGGCATTGTTCAACCGCAATATGGACAAGTTTTTGCGTCGTTTTGTAACCGTGGATCCACCACAACATACCGAGACCAAAAAACAATCAAATAATGGTTTTCTCGTGGTAAATCGGCGCAAAAGAAGATAAAGTTGGGTTTGTCAGCAAATAATATCATGGTGACCGTCCTTTTGTTTGCACGCGGTATAATCCACTTTAACTATTTTCGTAAGGGCGAATACTTTCTTTTCAATCAGGACAATGCAAGGGTGCAGTTTCCATGGCAAAATTCCGTGAATTAGGCTGCGAGTTGCTGTCTCATCTGTGCTATTCTCCGAATGCAGCTCCCAGTAACTATTTCTCTTTTCCAAACCTGAAGAAAGAGATTTGATTTCAACGATGGAATCATCTCACAAACAAATATATATATAAAAAAACATTTGGTCTAAAACTTTAAACTGGAAATGATGCCTTTCATATGATTCCATAAGCAAATTCCTTCAAGGACTTGTCCTGGCACAAACACATGTTTTGAATTTCTCTACATACCTGACACTAGTGTAGACAACGTTATTGATTCACTGAAATATTGTAGCAGTGTGGGGTGTATGTTGTTGTTCTATCGTTACTTCAACGCAATATGCTCTAATGAGATTAGGGAACTTGCTCCCGAAACTTGCTATTTTTTACACACTAAACGTTCTTTACTAAGAGCGCATCTGTTCGTGCCAGCGAATCGCACTGCGAATTACAGAAAGAATTCGTTCTTTAATCGGACAATTCGTATGTGAAATAACCTGCCTGCAGAGATCTTTCTCCTCACTTTTAGCGTGCAGAGGTTCACATCGAATATACATAGACATTGATTCTTCTATACTCTTCCCATAACCTATTTTTCTAGTTCCAGCACAATGCATTGCACGAGTAGGGGTCATCTCCAGAGTGTTGATCCATTAACGATCCAAAACGATCTTTCTTCTATTCTATTCTTCTTTACTTTACAATTTGATCATCATCTACAGCAACATAATTGTGTTTCTTAAGCTCTAGTTGCGGCAAGCATGATATTCTTGTTATTAATGGAGTTGTTGCATACATAATATGTTATTCTTGCTGTTGTTGTTGTTGTTGTTGTTGTTGTCTTCTTTTGCAGCAAGTTCAAAAGGGGTAATAAGGTCGTTCTTTAAAAATAAAATTTAAAGCACGTACAAAGAAAAAGTCATAAAAAGTGATTTGAAAAATTTCTTACTTTTTCTTTTATCTATGCTTTTGATTGGAAATTATTGTTATTTCATTATAATGTTTGTTGTTTTCAAAATAGACTTTAATTTTATTGTATTTCTATGGTTATTGGCATGAGTAATCATGTTTTATGTTCCGTGGGAGATTTTTATTTTGATCGATAATTGGGATTTCGTTGGCAGGTAATAATTAAATGAAATGATTAACAACGTAATATTTTAAAGATAATATTATTTAAGATAATTGTAGATTTTAAAAATACAAAATGAGTTTGTTGTAAACTTAAGAAACGGCGAAATCAAAGGTACCACATTGTAATAAGAATGCATAAATAAAGGGTGATTTTTTTAACATCTTTCTTTTTGGCAACTTTATTTTTGGCAGCTCAGCTGTTTTAGTAACATGTTACTGTTAAACATGTTCAGTTTGGTCTATAATTTAATGATGAATCGACTTCAAAAGAACAACACTTGCAGATTATTGAATTTTATTACCAAAATTCATAATCGGTTAAGAAAGTGCATCGTCCACTTTTTGTCGGAAAGTTGTGTTCAGCGACGAAGCTCATTTCTGGTTGAATGGATACGTGAACAAGCAAAATTTCCGTATTTGGTGTGAAGAGCAGCCAAAAGCATTGCATCTCGAAAAATACACTGTTTGGTGTGGATTATGGGCCGGTGGCATAATTGGACCGTACTCTTTCAAAGACGACGAAGGCAGGTACGTTACTGTGAATGGCGACCGCTACCATGCGATAATTAAATGGACTTGGTTGACATGTGGTTTCAACAAGACGGTGCCACATACCACACAGCATGCGAAACGATGGCACAATTGAGAGGCGAGTTCGATAAACAATTTATTTCTCGTTTGGGTCGTTCAATTGGCCACCTAGATCGTACGATTTAACGACTTTATATTATTTTTTGTGGGGCTATGTTAAGGCTCATGTCTATAGAGACCTCAACGGTTGAAGTGAGATAACTGCCGATATGTTGCAGGGAGCATGGCAAAATTGGACCCAGCTTATGAACCATTTGAGGCGTAGCCGCGGCCAACATTTACATGAAATCATCTTTAAACATTGAATTATATAGATCATTCTAACGACTCAAATAAAGATTTCATACATTCCACAAAATTGTGTGTGTTCTTTTTAATCAAATCGGAAAGCTTTTAAAAAAATCAACCTTTACAAGGTGGCGCAAAAGTAATATCATAATTTTGACTGGTTACCCTTTTATTATAAATAAAAAATGAGACCTGGTTTCGTAAAATATTTATTTAAAAGTGTAAAATTGATGACATTAATTGTTACTTGCAAAACAAAGATGGCAGCTAATTTAAATTATGAAATTAATGTAAATAATTTGTCTGAAAGCTTCGATATGAAAGGATAATAATTCTTCAGAAGCGCTATTAGTAATTTTAGTATATTTTTTCTTTGAGTGTAGAGCAAACCCAATCTGAGTTGTATATCCAGTAGTTGACAAATATTAACATAATTTCTTTTGTATAAATTCATATATAATCGTATATAAGTATATACATATGTATGTATATTATTAGAACATAAAAAACTCAGCTATAAAGACATGTTTACAAAAATCTCAAAAAATTTATATCTGTATATCCTAATATGACTTAATATACTAGACAGCTGCTACAAAAATTTTTTCTCCATTTTTGATGTTGGAAACCAAAAGAAAATATTTTCTTTTGTTTGTTTCCTGATTGAGATTGTTGCTTGTAGCCAAAGTTGAGGATACAACACGATTTTGACCCAAACGTGTTAACTCAAATTGAAATCGCATGATTTTTGTTTAACTTTAGTTCTACGGAAACCAAAAGAGTGCATGAACTCAATAGACAAACTTTAAAGGAGCCTTGGAACAATGTGTTTTAAGCAATCAAAAAAAAAAACATAATTTAAAATAACACTTTTGATAAAAGTGTATCTAATTTTATAGCAAGACAATAATAAATCTATCAGAATGTAAAATTCATTAAGAATGTTTAATTTATTATTGTTTTTTTTTCTTCTTGTAAGTAGCAGCTACTCCTGTTTTTTCGTTAATTTGTTATTTAAAAGCAAAGCCTCAAATTAAAAACTATCCAAGAGCTCAAATTTTATCAATGCACTTAATAAATATAAACAATTTGTCACTGCCTTCTTCCAAAATTATAAGTGCCTTTAAAAAGAATATGTTTAAAAATCCCTTAAAGCTTTCGCCGAAATTGTTCCAGCAACAACCATGCTGATAAAGTAATGCATACATCGCCTATTAGTCTGCCGGTCACATTCCGCTGTTTTAAAAAAGTCTTCATTGTCAAATATCAAACTTGATATTTAATTAAATTTATTTAAACTCGGAAAAATATTTTTTAATATCGTGACTGAGCATGAGCAACACGAAAGGTTGTACATGAATTTCATTATACAAACATTTCTTTGTATCCCTTGAGAGCATATAACAAAAGACTTAAGATACAAGCACGTTTTTGACTTCATTTCTAATCAGTGATGGGAAATGAGATTTTCGTTTCGGTATCAAAAAATTTTTCTGAGAGTACTTTTTTAACCTCAAGAGTAACAAATTTAATTTTTTTTTTAATTTTTATTAAACCGTAAAAAAATCTTTATGAAAACAAAAAGTTAACAAAAACCATAAATCAATACATGAAAAGTTCATTTTACCTATAAACAAAATATTTTTTAAATTTATTTTTTACTTTTTAAGATATACCTTATACTTTAAACTGAAAAAGCCCCTAGATAAATAGCGCCAATTGAATGGATTTGGGTTTATTTCGAAAATAATTTTCTCTTACATTTTAAGACCATTTCCAAAAAAACTTCCTCCATCACATTAAAGTCAAAATCATTGAGTATTGTCCTTCAAATAAGCCCAAATATATACCAGTAGCGTTATTCACCTAGGATTTATTTCAATTTAAAGTTTTATACCTTAAAAAATACCCAATATAAAATTTTACATATTCAAAAAAAAAAAAAAAAAAAAAAAATAACAGAGGATATAAATATACATATATGTTTAAATACAAATTCATTATTAAACAATCTATTTTAACTAATAGTTATGCAAAAAACAAACAATAGCTATACTAAAACAGATGAATTTAAGACGTATCACTGAGAGTATCAAATGTAACAGAGGAGTAACACGGTATTTTTTCAAATCAAATAGTATCAAAGAAAGTACGATCGTAACAACTTTTCCATCACTGTTTCTAATTTTCTTGACAGTGCTGCCACATGAAACGAGAAGGAAATCGCTAATATTTCCATAAAAAAACTTTTCGGATTTCTTTTTTTGCTGTTTGTATTAAAAAAAAATAGTGCTAAATTTAAATTTTTATTTGTCTTAGTCCAAGAGGGGATTAAATTTGCAGCATAATTCAGATACAGGATCTAAAATACTAAATAAATTTCTTTAATTATTTTATATTAAAGAAATTAATTGATTTGTGCAACATTAGAAATTACCATATTATGAAAATTGAATACAATAGTAAATAATTTGGACTTCAGAATTTAAAAATTTTTTTAGCAGTTGTTTAGATGAGATTTTCGAATAAAAGAAACCTCTTTCGTTTAAGCGAATTCAGCATTTCAAAAATTATTCTATGAACCGAAAGTGGAAAATATTATACCTTATCGTGTTTGGCGATTTTCGACTGCAAATTCGACAGTTTGTACTAGACTAAAGATACCGAGCAACATTTTTTTAATCTAGTACAAAACGTTGTAGTCGTAGGCGAATTGCGCCAAACACAATAAGGCCCATTATACAAACTCGTACTAAGAATTAAATAGATGTATTCTGATTTTGAATCTAAATTTATTTCGTACAGAATTCTGTTCTATTTTCTTTTAAGAAATATTTATTCATATAATCCTACAATTTTACAAACAAAATGTGTTTCCTATCAACGGCTTTTCGTTTAAGTGGATTTTCTTTTAGGCGAAATAAAGTGCTCTCAAGAGCTTTTATTTTCTTATAAACCATTTTAAATGGCGTTTGTTTATCTGAAATCAGCTGTAAGTTAATTGAATATTTGAAATATTTTGGAAATTTATTATAAACAAAATTGTTAAATAAATGTTAATTTTTTAACATTCGTAATGTCAGTCAACTCTTGTCAGTCTGTTTTAACAAGACTTTAAATTTTTTTTTATTTGACCTTGATTCTTATAATTTTTTAACCATCATTATATCAATTCCGCCATTATAAGACTATTGGAAAAATGATTAAAATATTTATACTCAATGCTTCGATTGGCAAGGAATATTTAAGAAGTGCCTACATTGAACTCAGCGCCAAGCAGTGGAAACATATGGCCGTAATATATGCTGTTCGTAGTACACAGAAAGAAAAAACTAATTAAAATAAATATATTGTTTTTATAAAAAAGACCTCCAGCTTAACATTAAATAATTTAATATCGAAGTTAATTATTTAGACACACACAAATATAGAAGAAACAAAACCAATTTTGTTAAGAATGTTACAATCTGGTTAAAAATAGTCAAAACTGAAAAAACATATTCGAGAGCTTAAAAGCACAAATAATTAAAAATCATTTAAAAGAACCATAAAATTATTTTAAGTCCCCATATACTAAATATAAGTAAATAGTGGCCAAAGGGAGCCATTTTCGGGCTTAAAAGCAATTTTACATAATCCGAAAAAGTTTAAAACCCATTGAAAACTACTAAAAACTGGAGTCAAACGCCTCGCAAAAATAAAAATATTAATCATGAGCACCTAAACGACCGAAATTATAACAGAGAAAAAAATTACTAAAACGAAGAAAAACACTATGGCAAAACCAGCGAAATTCTAAAAAGTCTTCTAGAGAAAGCGAAATCGATAAAAAGAAGTTCTTTTAGAAATAGAAAAATAGAATGTTGAAGGTATAAATTAAAAAATAAATTGCTAAAATATGAGAATGTTAAAGAAAAAAAATTCAATTTAAAAAAGTCCAAAAGTGCCATGGAAAGTATATCTGAAAAATTTCTATTCATTTATAATTTTTTTACTCTCATTGATTACTTTATACCAGGTTAAAGGGTGTATATTAACTTCGGAATAGTTGAATGTAGCATTTCTAGTGGCTTCTATTAATGACTGGTTGCTGTTTGATTTGCATATACATAATTAATGTTATCGTGTGCTATTTATCTATTTTCTATTTGAATTTCTTTTCCATCAGTTAAGAAAAGCAAGGCAATAAATACCTCTTAGACAGAATCTTTTGTTTAGCACAAAAAAAAAATAAAGTTTGTTAAGCCAACAGGCAGCTTTAGATAATCAAAAAGTCATTAACTTTAATCTGAGAATGTAGATAGAAGATCGTGATAAATAATATTTAGAATAGTATATTAGAAAGGTTTTTAGAAAGGGGTATTCATGTACAGATAAAACACCAAAATATAATTTATTTTAAAGAAAAAAAGCAACTAAATGTTTCTTATCTACTCGTATGTATGTTTAAATGTGACTGAAAACATTTTTGCTAATGAATTTTTTTAATTATATTGTTTTTAGTTTTCAATTAATCTTGTATTTTAAAAATTATACCTTAAATTTTCAAGTTTTTTTTTAATTTTATTTATTTCTTTTTTGCAGGCATCATGGTTTCTTCCACATTTAATTTCTGCACTTCATTACAGATATTTGTGAGTATAAATGTATATAGATGTGTATATATTGAGTGAGCCAAGTTTAGTAAATAATAATAATAACCATTTAGGTTACTTATAAGGAATATTATAAATTGTTGTTTGTTACAAAAACTAATAATAATAATAACCCGGTCGAGTTCGTATAAGCGAAAACGGAAAATTTTGGCAATTGGTTTTCGTTTAAGAAGCATTTCAATTTGAAAGGTCTTCTGATAAGTGAAAGTCGTTTTGTTCCAATTTAGTTTAATTTATTTCATATCACCTATTATAAGGCTTAATTACTATCTAACGTCTTTCGTTTAGTAATATATTAAAGAACTGAAAATGTTAAAATTTAATTACTCAGTTATATCATTTGAAATATTTTGCCGCCTAATGGCGTTTTCTTTCCTGAAAGAACTGTAACTTTATGTAATTTTTATAAAAGATCTTCTTAACGTTCTCATTTAGAAGGCTTTAATCTCTTAATGTATTGCACGCTATTTCTTAGTAAATTTGTCCTTGCTAATGAATTGTAAAATCCTTTTTTTCTCCTTGAAAAAAAACAGAATATATTACAGTTTATTTTTTAGAAAAGAAAATGGCTTTAGTCGTTTTTTTTATTAAACTGTAAACTTTATTATATATTAATTTTTTTAATTACAGTTCATATTCCTGTTAACAGTAAAGGCTGCCCAAATACCCACAACAAGTAAGTTATTCAAATTTTATTTATTATCCAAAAACCTTTTTCATTATTGACCCACCACGTACTCATATACGAATGATTTGATTTGCCTTCTAGTTCTAAACATAATGCCTAGTGCTATGTTCAGACATGCATCTTAATTACGCAATTAGGACATTTATACAATTATGAGATTAATTGAGCTCAATTTGCCATATAAGAACTCGAGTAACAGTAGTAGTTAATTTTACCACAAATATCGTTAGCGATAAAAAAATTCTGTACTGCGACAAAATAAAATATAAAGAAAAATATTTGAAAATAGACTTTTTGGAAACATATTTTGTATGATTTTTTTTTAATGTATGTATGTATTTTCTTTAGCAAATATAATCAGTTGAGCTTCTTTATTATTACAAATGCTAAGACCAAGTTTCTTAAAATGTTTTCAACAAATGCTAAATGACTAATTTAATTGGATATGTGCAAACACCAAAGTCGATAACTCAATTTTTAATTTATTTGCCTCAATTAAGGTGCATGTCTGCACATAGTACGAGTTTACCAATTTATACAAAACAAAATAAATTGAAAACGAAAAAAATATAATTTGTTGTTATTAAAAAAAATCATTTGAATTTACAAAATCAAGCAGTTGTATAATTTCTTAGAATAGATATCTGGCTTCAGCAGTTTTTTTTTTTTTTTTTTTTGGTATAAACTGATATTTTGGACACAAAGTCAACGCAAAAACGTCAATGCAAATTAAGAGGGTTTGAATCAAGATTTAATTGCAACAGATTTCTAATTTCCTAGTTTTGTTTTAAAAACAAAACGCTTTTTTTGGCAATTTAATATATTGAATGAATTAAAAATTCCAATAAACAAAAAATTTTTTAATGAAATCTGGTAAAGAATTTAAAATTTTAACTTATTTTCTATATGATTATAACATATTAAGCATATGACCTAAAGCCTGAATAAAAATAAACATAAATTATAACATATTCGCACAATCCTAAACCCTCGTCAAAACTAAGTATGTCTTCAATTTACAGCTTTCTCAACCTCATTCCGTTCGCGATTGTTGCAAAGCTAAAGAATATAATATATACATACATAAGGCTGGCGAATATCGAAATTAAAAAAAAAAAACATTTAAAATAGTGACTAGTGCCTTGTATACAAATAAAAAGTATGGACTATTATTTAGTAATTAAAAGTATTGGACGATGCCAGCAGTTAATGCAAACAGCACTGTTTGTTTCTTAACTCTTTTGTTTATTAATATTTTTACATGTGCCTGAAGTCTTTTATAAAGTTCTCTCTTTCTCTCAGTAAAACTAAGTGAGAGAATATTTGTAAATGCAATAAAATGAGACTTGTATGAATGAATCTCTTGCAATAAAAAAGTTAACAATTGAATTCTAAATAAATGTTTAATCAAAAGTTATTAATTTTTTTTGCTAATTTAAAGAGAGAGAAAATAAATAATGAATTTCTTTCAATTAATTATTTTTCCACATTTTATGTGTTATTTACACAGCAATTTCTTGTTTATCGAATCCAAAAAAGTGAATGGTAATATGACGCGGTGTGGTCTTTCGAAAAATACATTTTATTATTTTATTTTAATGTACATTTATACAAACATGTTCACCATTTGAATTTTAAAAGAGGAGCTGGATATTTGAGTTGCTTTAGTAAATTTTTTTGTGTTGCAAATTTTTCAACTAATGTAACAAGTATTTCCATAGTCACAAATAGCTAAAGTTTGCTAATTTTTACAAATAAGTCTATCTGGTATATACTTTGTAATTGTTAATTTGTTTAACGAAAACTAGTTTTAACCACATCCAGAGAGTGTTAGGAATCAGCGTTTGCAACATTTTAAAATTAATAAAACTATTGATTTTTACCATTTCTAGTAGATCAAAGAAAATATGTATTCGATCAAAGCCAAGGTTTAAATAAGAAAACTGAACTAACTGATCATATCATGTGTGTCCTCATTATTTGCTTTTATTATTTCAAGCTTAATTTCTGAAATCTCTTTTATCTTAGACACGAAACTCATAATTTCATAATATGAAATATTTCATCCTTTCATAACAAATAAAATCATGTAAAAAATCCTATAAATCATACCGCTGTCGTCTTATACAACACCAAACAACTAACAAAATAAGTATTATTCCCAAAGTATTATTGCTTCTTTATTTCCTCCATACAACATGTCTGAGGTGCGGCAGTATACACTGCCGAACGCGGAAGAAGTGTATTTGGTATGAGCTTAAAGTAAATAGTAATAACAAAAGTACTAAAGAAATAAAAATAATAAAAAGTTGCAAGTAATATTTAACATCATGCAACGTTAATGACATTGAATACAAAAACAACAAAGATGCCAACAACAAATGCCATGATGAAGAAGAAAAAAGTTAGAAGAAAGATGGAACAAACACGAACGAAACAAAGATATACACATAGGTACACATACTGTTTGGCTTATACTGCCATATATTTAAACTCTTCTCACAAGCCCTGTTAAGCTAATGTTAGACAAACAACAAAGGCGATAAAAAAATGTCCCAAGATCATCATCAACACCGCCATCAGTTATATATGTTGAGGTAGGAAGAGATATAAATATGTACACCATATGACAAAAAATTTAAGAAAAAAAAAATAAGGAAAATTCGCAAAGAAAAGTCTTCAAAGAAAAATTTAAAATAAGAGACGAGAATAAAAATATTTTCTTTGCTTTTATAGTCGTACTTTTTCGCAAAAAATGCATTAATTAACTCTTGAAGTAAAATATCAATAAAGGGTGTGTTTTGCAAAGACTACTTTTTTATAAAAAATACAATTTAGAAAAAAAGCAAACTACAAAAAGTATTTCCCTAGAAAAAGTACATTGGAAAATAAGTAACGTTGTTTAGAACAAGTAAATCATTTGAAAAATAAATAAATTTTTAAATAAAACTATTTTTTATAAAAAAATACCAATATGTACAATTTTAACAAGTAACTTGTTATAAAAAATACATTTTTACAATAATTACCTTCTCAGAAAAGGTACCTTTTTAAAATAGAAAAAGTACTTTTCTTAGAACATTATTATTTTTTATAATAAAAAAAATATTTTATAAAATGATTTTAAACAAAGGAGAGTTTTAGAAAAGTGATTTATTTATTTTAGCAATAGTTACATTGTTAAAAAGTATTTTATTTAAAATGGCATCCTTTCACAATGAGTAAATTTTTAGGAAAAAATGCCAATTTAGGAGTACTTTTAGAAAAATGCATTATGGAAGAAAGTTTCATTTTTTGTGAAATAAAGTATTTTTCATAAGTATTAATTGTTTGGCTCGAGCTCGAATGCTTGTCAAATCAGATTAATAATTTATTCTAATTATTTTTATTAAAGAAGAATTAAGGACAAGCCAATTACAGTTGTAAGCATATTAAAAAAATATTAAAGAAAAATAATCTAAAAATATTTTTTTTTTGTATAAAAAGTACATTTTTGCAAAGCCAAATTTTTGTAAGTAAAAAGTACTTTTTAGTAAAAAAGAAAATATACTCTTTATATAAGGAGGTTAGGTTGCAGAGGTCGTCGGTTATGATTATAGCCGTCTCACTTTCAGTTTGGTCCCCTTTGTTAGCCTGGGTGTGGTATCTGGTCCTACATATTTCCTTATATGCGTGTTAAACTAAACTGATTTCCGAATAAAAGAGTTTATTCCCTTCGTATCGTAGTCTGATAGGTCCACTAATTCTGGCATAATAGAACCGGGCAGTGATAGAGAGGTCATTGTACCGTTTGTTCCTTCTTCTCATTTCGGAAACTTCTGCAGAAGTTATTAAAGGGAGGGTTTAATCTTCTGGTAACCGTACCACAATGTCCTGTCTGTAACTGCTACTGTCGTTCGCAGCGTTGTTCTCTAGGAAGGTTTAGTATGATATTGCAATCAGAACTCTTTTCTGAGGACTATCTGTTCTGGACATCCCGGTACATTTTTTGCTATATGAGTGATTTAAAGTTGTCCCGCGGCGCTCCAACTAGCCAGTCGAAGTACCCATTATTCATGCGGGTTCGCCCTTAGGCTAAATCTGGGTTGGAACGACTCGCCATCATCTTATTCCATTTTTTCCGACATTTACATCACTGGTGTGTGTGTAAAGTTTTTAAACTAAAAGTTTGGAAAAAGGTAGTTTTCTTTAAAACTTACATTTTTTATATCCTCTTAGGACGTTTCAGGAAGAGAATTACCTTTTTCAAAAAGATATTTTTTTATAGAAATTGTATCGGCTTAGAAGTAGTAACTTTCTTGTATAAAGAAGAATATTCGCAGAATCCATTGGAATAATTTTTACACCTTACAACGTTAATTCCATGCAATTACAAGCGATTAAAACGGTTTGGGGCCACTAGAGTTTCTTGAACCTTCCTAAAAATACTGTTTGTTCTTTCTGTACGTTTTTTTTTTTAATTTTTCTTTCTTGATTTGTTATGAACCTTTTCGTGCCACAAATAAAAAGAACACAGGGTAAGCACGAATTGCAGTTGAGTTTTATATAAAAAAAGCAAACTTCTAGTGAAAGACAAAGAGCACTCAAAAGCCAGCATGAGTCGCAAACAGGCAGATAAAAATGCAGACACATTTATGCCGATTTTATGCCTAAGGTTCTATGGTGTATCTTTTTGGCTATCCATTGGTTTTGTCTGCTTGTAGTTTTCTTTTTACTTCATTCGTATGGTTTTTTTCTTCGTTTTTGCAACATTTCCTGGTTAGACAACATTTTTGTGGCAAAGCTAAAGGTTCTTGGCGTCTTAACAAAACTCTTTGAGGCATTACATGTTCAAACACATGTGTGTTCATTCGTATCTTGATTAAAAAAGCCCCACAGAAGCCCATAGAAGGTTATTTATTTTGTTGTTAGTTTTGCTATTAAGATCGTCATTATGATGATGTTGTATAAAACTGAATATGTATCTGCTTCAATGGAAATTTGTTACTGCAAACGTAGATATTTATATTTTTCCGTTGTTTGTATTTTGCAGTTTAGAAATAATCATGCAACCAACAACTTCCTTGATATGCTAAGCGGATTTCCAATTTGACTTAGAAATAATGTTGAGCAAAAAAAAAAAAAAAAACTAGTATTTCAGAGAAAACCATAACAAAATTTCTTTTATGGCTTATTAAAATAAATTGGATTTCATTTTAAGCCCAAGTCATTACTTTTGAAAAAAAGTTATGACTTACGTTGAAATTGTTCGTTCGTAATGTCCTCAAGGAATTAACGTTTAGCAAGAAATCATTTTTTGTATTATTTGAACTACGAAAATGATTTATGAAGGAGCAATTATTTATTATAATTTCTTGAAATGGTCTTCGTACGTACGTACTCATACGATTCCATATGGAATGCAATAAAAAATAAAATTATTACTTGCATTTCTTCTTCTGATATTTTTAATTAACTATTACTTACTATTTGAATTGAATTCTAAGCATTTTTGTAAGAAAAATATTGCTGAATCCCTTTGCATGTTTGCAGTAAAATCTCCGTGAAGGAAGAAATGGGAGTCACTTCCATGCTTTCAAAGTACAATATAGTGCGATTTTTAACTTATTAGAAAGTTAATTTTATTAAAATAAAATTACTTATTCTGGACCTCTTTCTACCTTGCACTGTAGAGGTTTTTACAGAGATTTCTCCACTTCAATCTATATTGTGCCGCTGTTTTGGGCAGTTCTGGACTCGATTCTTTTTTCTGTCAGAATATTGTTGATAATGTCCTGCCACGTTATTATTCTTCTTCCTTTGTTTCTCGTACCACTCGGTCTTTCTTCTAAAACTCGCATTCTAGCCACATGTCCAAACCACTTTAGCTCATTGCGTTCGATTTTGTTGTTCAGCGGTTCCGTATTTAAGCTGGCTCATATAGTGTCCTTCCGTATACTATCTCGTCTTGTTTTACTGCCCACACGTCTTAAGTATTTCATTTCTGTTGCCTTAAGTCTGCTTTGATTTTTTGTTGTTAGCGCCCATGATTCGCAGCCATATGTAAGAGTTGATATATACGTGGAATTGTATACAGCAAGTTTTGTACCCGTTGAAACTTTTCCGTCTTCGCTAATTATGACATCCAAGTAGCGGAAGTGTTCAACTTTTTTTAATGCTTCGGATCCTATATAAATTTGATGATGATTTCTATCTATAGCGGCTTATTATCATGGTTTCTGTTTTTCTTGTATTTATACGAAGGCCTCTTCTGGTCATTTCGTTCACAAAAATATTAAGGTTTTGTTGGAGACACTCCTCTGATTTTGCAACAATGGACACGTCATCTGCGTATGTTAACATTGAAACTTTCACCGGTTGCATATTCCAATTTCCTATTGTCATTGGGATAAATGAATCCCTACAAGATTTGATTACGTCATCCATGAACAAAATTACACAAATTTATTATTTGTTGTGACTTTTGCTATTCATATGCCGACATTTCATTGGTAGCTAAACCAAATCCTCAGTGAACTTTGGAAACATCCATCCTCATATCATTACGCAAAACGAATCAATACACAATACAATATGAGAATTCTCTATCGTATATGAATATTATAAAATACATAATCATAATAGGCTTAGAAAGCTTTTATACAAACAGAACAACAAACAATTATACTCAACATGAGTCTATTTTATTTTTCTTGCAACGTGTATAAAATTTCTATGCGAAACACAAAAAGCGAACTGTTTTGTGGGAGAAAGTCTTGCGTGAAATCAAGGAGGTGGATGAAACATTTTCGTTCTCGCGAACTGTTATTTGGACGCTATTAGAGCCTTTATGTTTCTTTTAATATGCTGTGCTAAAGTCGTCGAAATTTGGATGGAGTTTCCATTGGAGTTCTCCGACAAATTAAAAAAATTATCACATAAAATTTGAACTCATGTGCTCATCATTTTTGTTTTTGGAAAATAAATTATTTTCCAAAACAACCCAAACAGCAGATTTACTAAAAGCAATACATTTTATAACGTCAAAATTAAAAAAACAACAAACAACATCGTTGCAATGTTTTGCAACTTTTAGTATTTACTCGATTTAAATTCTCGTACCGCAGCAGAACTGTACAGAAACTTGGTATGGGCACGTTTTGGAAGTCGGCCAGCTTTACTGTATTTTTATAAAGCATTTATTATATTCTTAAAAATGTATTTATTTGTTACAGGTTCTAATTTATTCTGTATATCTGAAACTTCGATGTAGTCTATGGTAGCAATATATAATAAAGGAAAAAAGTAGTGAAGTTTTTGTTTAATTTGTTAAAATGGGTCCACACACTCCAATTATTTATAAGGGATATGTTTAAATCGTAAAGAACTATTTAAAATTTTTCAAAATATCGTTACAGGATTTCTAATGAACTCGCATAAGCACCAGCAAAATTTCAAACATATGGACTAGCGTAAAACTCACAAAAAATATATAAGTATAAATATTATTTACTGTATCTCCAATGAAAATGGTCCAAACAATAAGTATCCAAGCTTTAACTCTACAATTATTCATTACTAGCGGACCAGGGGAACTTCGCCTCGCCCCAATTTTAAGCCTTCAGAGAAACTTTCTATTTTTTCATTTGAAAAGCCATTAAGGAATAATTTCAAACAAAATTTCATAAGAAAACTCGATTTTCGATTTTTCCGATTTTCCTCGAAAATACGTTACATACATTACGTTACATACATACATACACACATCCTATTTTATATATATAGATTTAGGTTTAAGCCAGTGTTGAGACGATAATTTAATTTCGGCCGGTACTGCTATGATTGTTTTTCACGTATCTAATACATGGCTAACAACAAGAGTCCCTTCCCCTCCATCATTTTAGAATGTGACAGGCTACAGTGGATTTCCATAGAATTTAAGAATTTTTATGCAATAAAAAAAGCTTTGGTGGAAGTGCAGTCATGTCAAAACAGCTTTTTTTCTGTTTTCTACTCAGCAATAAATTATTGCAGAGATCATGCCATGATCTTTGTCCAGCTATAAAATATTTTTGCAATATAAAGTGTTTTGAAGGATTTATAGAAAGATCTTAATGGTTAAAGGATTGCCAATATGGATTCTTTCCTATTACTTAAAACTAAGTTAGACAAGTTAAGAAAAAACCAAAATTAATAAAATAATAAAATTTTTAACCACATTTAAATTATTTATCAAAATTTTTAAATAAATTCTGAAGTTTAATTTATAGCTGCCGATTATTATTCCTACAGTTCGAAAGGCCATAAGGCTGTATTCGTTAAATACATTTGCCTACTCTACAGTTTTATATTTAAAACCATTAAAAAAGTAACTATTGTTCACTAACTTCTCATCTATTGTATTTTATGTCTGCAAACACCAACATTTTATAGGCCTTGTTTATCAGTTCAGTAAACTCTCTTTTCCGGTCTAGCATTGTTTAATATTCTTTTCACTTCGTTAATATTAAAATAGTAGTTGTTGCAATTTTTGCTTAACCATTTTTAATAGATCTTTTGCTCTGTTATATTGACCATAAAATACAAGTAATTTAATTTATGGCGGTATAAATTATTTTAATTACAAGCCGGAGTATGTTGTATTGAAGAGGAAGGCACTTTCTTCTAGAAAATTACCTTAAAGAATGATATGGTAAAAGAATGTTAGCCATTTGATTTTGTTAAATATATTAACCCATTAAAAGAGAAAGTCACTTCATATCAGCCCAAGTTATTTGAAAATCATTTATATGCATTTGCGATTTAAAATCTTTGTACGCTCTTTTAAATAAACACTTGTTAAGTTTTTTTTATATTCTACTGCTCCATTCGAGTTGTTTGAATTATAATTTTCATCCATCTTTACTGCTTTTCGCATGTAATAAGTTCGATTAAAATCAATTTTCGTAGTAATTAAAAAATTACAGTGTTTTCGAACATTTTCGATAACGATATTTCTCGAGCCTTTTAACCTAATTAGAAAAAATTTAGCACTTTCACAATTGTTTTGGAAATCCAAAAACTAGCTACATTCGAAGCCGTATTCCATGATTCGAAAATGGTCGAATCTTTAAAACCGAATTGACAAAATTTTTAGAAGCTACGAGTATTAAAAAAATTTACTTTTTTGAAAACGATATCTCTCAATCGATTTATGAAATTTGCAGCAGTTGACATTTGATTTGTTTTAAGCGAAAAAGCGATTATATTTTGGGACCAAATGAAGCGAACATTCGAACATTAAAAATTCATTTATAAACTTTATTTTATTTTTTTATTAAGCTTAAGGACTTAAATTTTTATTTTAAATTATTATCGATATTTCGGTACTCATCGAGTACCATCTTCAGGATATCGATAATAATTTAAAATAAAAATTTAAGACCTTAAGCTTAATAAAAAAATAAAATAAAGTTTATTAATTAAACAAAAACGGTCAAAAAATAGAACATATATTAAAAATTCATTTTCGAAATCTGAAAATTACCGATTTACATTCAAACTAACTAAATGAGCCCAAAGTCTTTGGAATGGCGGTTCACCGGCTCCAATTTTTACTAGTTCCCGATTAATATCTCTTCATTTTCATGACTCTTCGGAACCTCTTTTTTATTGTTTATGCGTTAAAACGATACGATTAAAATCAAAAGTAAAAAGTCAAAAAGATCACAAGGAATAACGAAATACATAAATGCAACTGACTACAATCGTTATGATTATACGACACATTTGTATCGGCTAATGGATATTGAAAGAAAATTATAAAAGGTAAATAAAAAACGTTACAATATATATAAGACAATTTTTTGGTAGAATAATTTGAATTTTTCCTTGTTGTTTAAAATGATCTCTTTAATTAAAAATTATTTTAATCACTTTTTGTTTCTTGTCTGTTTTTGTTTCGAATTCATTGAATAATTTTAGTCAGTTAATTACAATTAAATAGAGTTAAAAAAGAGATATAAAATGGTGTAAGATAAATTTTTCGCACCTTAAAGGATCAATGTTTATTGCTAACCCATGAATAATTATACGCACTGCATAAGCTTGTAACGATCATAAAAATACATACATACATACATACATACGTGCATACTTTTATCAAACTCGTTTGTTGTTGCACATCATTTTTCTTATTGCAATTATAAATATTTTTTAAAGGAAATTTTGCTTACTACAATATAATATCCTTATTAAAGTTTTAGACACATTCTTCATCACAAGAAATTTGATTAGTTATTTTCAATTCGTTCAAGGAAATGTTATTGTCTTTTAAAACTTGAACAGCCCGTTCAATAAAATTTGGCTCTGGAAGGGCCTGGCGAGTTAAAATCCAAACAGTGGCTGGAAAATAGATGAAAATTTTTTTAGAGCTTTTGGCACCATAAAGATTAAACTTTGAATTTTTGCTTAAACTTACTAGCATGTGTATCTTCACTCATGGAGTTGCAAGAGTAAACCACAGAATAATTATCATAATCGGTGTCCAAAATCCAATAGTTGCTGGAGACCGAGACAGCTGGTGCAACCGGAAATTTTACCAATAGTTTACCATTGTCAATCAAAGTAGCATTTCCGATGATATCCGAATAGGCATTAGTTCTTTTTATTAAAAATTGTTATAATAATTTTTCAAACTTCGTTTTATATATTTTCAAACTATTTACTTACTTACCTCTCATTTGCCAAGGAATTTTTAACATCAACTAAACCGTCTTCACGCAACGTATACTGAGCGGTAACGCATTTACCATTCGATTCAAAATATACAGGATACTTGGCGTATTCATACCATTTACCCAAATATTTTTCAACTTGAAAATTATTCACAACTTCTATGCCATCGGGACAAGTTCCCCTAAACACCAATTGTGCTGATGTCAAAGCCAACAGAAGACACGATATACATGTTAGAGACAACAAGCTAAAATTAATTTTTTTTTATTATTTTAAACTATTTTGGAATAAAATTCTTCTTCATACTTTTTACTCATGGCGATTTTATTTTTAATTTCTATAGCAATAAATTATTTAAGTTTATTGAATGTTAAGAAGTTGTTTACAACTAGTTTCCCGAAACAATGATAATTTTTTTGAGAATTTATTTATTTTTATACTAAAAGTATACATACATATATACTAAAGTATATAGAATTTTTATGTAATGACGTTGATCGTATTTTTTTAGTTTATCATTCGGTGTTTATTTTTTCTTTATGCACACTAGGTTTATTACTATGAATATTGTTTTTCCAGGTTGAGTGTTAGATGTAATTTATAATATAAATTAGATTTTTCCCCCTTTCGATTTTTTAATTTAAAGTGAATTTGTTTTTTTTTTAATATTGTGTATGTACATATAAATATTTGCTCAACTCACCAGTTATTGTATGAGTTGTAAGTCGTCGAATAATACAATAGTAGTACAATTATTTTTCGTATTTTCAATGTAAATATTTGCTATAAACACGTACATAAACTTATTTGCCAAATATGGTGGTATCTGCAGATATGGATGGGAGTGTCAAATATGAATGCATTTTGCTTAAGGTATTTTAAATAAATTTTAATAAATTTTTAATTGCTACAGAAATCATAAGAATGTATATAAACATAAATTAATGGTAGTTCAGTCTTTTAAGATCAAAGGAAATTAAAACAAACTGCGATAAGAACAATGTAAAAAATTTGGCAAAAGAACTGAAAAAATTTACAGGGCTAACAGCGTCACAATCAACCAAATTGTTATTTCGGCAACAGGTTTAGTGCCAAAGACCCTTGTCGAAAGCCTGAAAAAGTGGAAAATGGAGCACATTTTGGAACCTATGCAAAGAGCAGTTATACTAGCGACTTGCAACACTGTGAGACGTTTTATGCAACAATTGGCATATACATTTCTAATACTTACTTTATGAAAACGAAGGACAACACGTACAATAAATATATCAGAGCCTAATCCCTTGGCACAGCCCGGGATAGGTATTTTCCAACCTCATAGAGGTTGAGAAATTCAGAAACCTTGTAATAATAATAATATAATAATAATAATAATAATAATAATAATAATAATAATAATAATAATAATAATAATAATAATAATAAGAGAAAAAAGGTCTTAATGCACACGTTTTTATAATGTAGTACATAAAGCATAAATAAATTTATAGGTAGTTAAGGAAATTATTACAATTTACGATTATTATAAATTACGAATAGAGTCTGACTGAGTTCTAAGCTTGTAATAAAGAAATAAGAACAAACTTATTTTCGATCCAAAATTTTTTTTTATTACACATTAATAATTTTTACACATTAATAATTTTTACACTGTCCTAATGCATTTTTCATTTCCCTTATATCCGTGGTGAAATAACTTTAATGGTGGCATCACTACGTCAGGTGATTATTTTTTGCTCTGCTTCTTTTCAGTTCACTTAGCTGTCAAAAGCCTATGTACCATATTGGTGGGTACGTGTTATCAGGCTTGTGTACATGGGAGTTTTCTTATTTTGTGTGAGAGAGTTTTGTTATTACAATCTTTTTTTACACAAACAAAAATGATGGTTTTTGTTATATTGTTGTACTTGTAGCCCTATTGCTGCCACCTTGTATCGATTTGAGTTTCATTTAACTTTTTCAATGTTGACATTTTAAAGTTTAACAGAAAAAACTTACAACGGAGTGTTTACAACTGCCGTAGTTGTATTTTCTACAGCTTGTCACATCTATAACATGTTTGGGATTGAGAAATTATATTGAATACCCTTTGGGTAGCAAATTAAATTGAGTTGAGTTTAGATTGTTTTGGGTCCAATTTTTATAAATTTCGATTCAGTAATAAAATTAATTTTTTTTTTGTAAAATTTAAATATTTTGGAGAAAATGCCAACCAAATCTAAATGAAATTTACAACTTTCAGTTGGCATCTCTAATATTCCTTCGTATGATCACAACCTTACCCTTGTAACCTCATGAAAGGTTATATCTGCATTCGAAAACATTTATAAATAAAATATTATATAAAGAAGCTTCAATACTATCAAAAACTCATTAGTATGCAACATTTTAAATGGTATAGGCCACACTCGATTCTCAGTTTTACCCAACCATACAAGAAGCAGCAACCAAGTTTTTATCTAACAGACCTGTCTAAACCTGGATAATTAATTAGATTAGAATTCAAATACAATTAGTAATAAATGAACAAAAAACATCTGTGATATCATTGTTAGAAACTTGCGACTCAACTGAGATTCGGCTGCCATCCACAATCTAGTCTTTCGATTTTCGACGAAGTTTTAACTCCCCTATTGACCTACAATTTTTTTTACTGAAATGTAAATTTTCAACTGAAATTCCAAATTCTTAATGAAATATTTAAATTAAATTTCGAACTAAACGAATTCAGTCACAACTCAAAACTTATCAAAATAAAAAAAAAAAAAAAAAAAAAAAATACAAAAATAATAATAATAATAAATTAAAAAAGTAAAACAAAACCCTTTCCCATTACGATCTCCTTCAGTTGGAAGAATATATTTATGGATAGTTTTATTTTACTTGCGCCGCTTGTACATCATTAGGAATTTTTTGCTTTTCATAAAGATTTGGTTTTTTTTAAGTACTGACACCTTTTAAGTTGGTGTACGTAAAAAGTGAACATCTTCCACTGCCAATCCTGTTTGAAAATCATTAGAAATGATTAAAAAATTTAGGCCCACTGTGCAAAATAATACAGTCATTTTTGAAAAAAAAATAATTCTTCAAAAGAGCATTTGTTTGCCAAGTTTAAGTTAAACACTTTAATATTCAACACTCAAGTTAACTTATCTCTCACTTTTGAAAATGAAAAAATGATAAGCATTTTTACAATTCCATTACATCACTGAACACTTAAGAATTGATAGAATTTAAAAAACATACTCGTACAATAAGTAGATTTTAAATAAAAACGAAACACGTTTTTGTCAAATGAATCATTTGAGTGATAACAAACGTAACTGCGAGTTATTAAAAATATTTGTTTAAATTTTATTTTATTTCAACAGAAGATCTTTATGCCGAATTGGAAGAAATTGAAAGTTCATCAGCGAAGTCCACAGTAGAGCCAACGGTGAAAATCAAATGCTTGTCGGGTTCAATGTTAATCACTATCAAAGATGCTCCTGTAAATCATGAAAATAATCTATTTAGTGGCATGATATATCCAAAGGGTTTATCCAAAAATTCCACATGTCTAACGGAATACAGGTAGAACTTTCCTTACTTTATTTCTCTAAATAAACAATGTTTTTATATAAAACTCTTTGATTGTAATTTAGAAAACAATTATTATATATTCATTTATGATCTTACTATATTTCACAGAGATCATGATGGCCCCTTACGTTATAAACTACCACTACGTAGTTGCAATACCATGCCTCAGGAGACGGTAAGTATTTCATTTGACTTAAAAAAAATACTGAAAATTAATCGTTGTTAAAAGATTTCCAAAATATTGATTTTTGTAAATAACTTCGAATATTATAATAACATCAGTTTTCTGAATGTAGTTAGTTACCTTCATTGACATGTAAAAACTTTTTCGAGCGCCTAAGTCGAATAATTGGTTTAAGGGATATTGTTGGCGAGAAATTTCAAATCCTCATTAAATCTACACGTATCCTATAAGTTGAAACAATATTCGCTATTGATTGTTTTACCCTTTTGAAGGTAGGCAGTGTTGATTATACCACAAGCGTCCAAAAAAATGCTTGTCATGTGTGTATTGGCTCACAAAGCCACCTTGGCCTTCCTTGGCGCCGATTTACCCCGAGAAACCCACTGTTTTGAGTGCTGTTTGTTCTCTAGTATGTTGTGGTGGATCTATGCCTCGTCCACGTTTACAAAACGGTGTAAAAACTCGTCCATTTTGTATTTGAACAACACCAAACACTCCTGCGAATTTATCACACGATTGCGTTTGTGGTCGATTGTGAGCAAACGCGGAAAGCTTTCTCAAACTCAAGTGATCATTCAAAATTTAAAGCACTGAGACATGTGATATCGCTAAGGCTTCCAAAATCTCACGTACTTTAAATCTCCGATTGGTCAACACCATTATACGAATTTGTCCAATTGTTAACTCAACTGGCGGTCTGGAATCTTCCGTATTGTACGGCCTCTACCAAATTCAGGAAACCAATTTTTTACTATCGAAATTGATCGTGCAAAATTCCCATAGTACGAGTATTTATTTATTTATTTTCCGTAAAAACTAATACTTAATGAGCAAACGAAATTTAATTTTTTCCTTTTTCTCCTCAAATCATGCGGTAGTTTGCTTTCAATGGCTGTCATACACAAACTAAAAGAGGCAACTTGTTCAAATTCTAGTCAGGAGTCAAGTTATATATGCCTGTTGACAGGAGCAGTTTCAGTTAAGAGGCGCGAAATTCAAAAAGTACTGAGTTAATAACCTGCGCTTGTCCATTCAAAAACAAATTCCGGGATAAAAAATTCAATTAAAAAACTTATTAAGATCGACGTGTTTCCTTCACTTTGACTTTCTGTTTTGACGCTTGTATTAAAATTATATTAACATGGTTATAAAAGTTTTATAGCAACACACGGAATGAAATACTTTTTTTCATATTTCATATGAGAATCAATGGAGTGAAAAGTACTTGAATTAAAATGAATAGTTTTTTTTTGCACCTCACATTATCATAGAAACAGAATCGATTAATAGGACTATAGAAAAAATTTAAAATTTTAAAATAAAAATTTTAAATTTAAAATATATTTTTTAGCCATCAAGAAAATTTTAGCAAAAATTTGCATACCCTTGAAATAGTATGCAAATTTTTCCAAACAAATTTTTATTACTCAAACAATGATCTTTGATTCACTGAAATTATATAATATTTTTATCCAAAACGATTATTTAACTTTTAAAATAAGAAACCACAACTTTTGAATCTCAACTGAAATAAAAATCATAATTTCTCTTTTCACCTTAAACTAACCCTTTTTGACACTTCAAACTCGTTGACTTCATCTAAGTGCTCACACGTTCAGTTTTAATGATGTAATTAAATACAATATTTGAGTTTTACTTGTATAATTTAATTTTATTTTTGCGATTTCGATTAGACTTACATCTTAGATTATTTTAATGAAATGTGTAGAATAAGTTGCTCGAACTTTATTGTACGAATATATTTTATTTTGATCATGAAAAAAATTTTATGTATTAATTTATCAATATGAAATAAATTAGTGGCGATATTTCTTAGGGAAAGTTGATTGAAATTCAATAAATTAATTTTATATAAAGACTTATCTGAAGCACAAGATTATTTAAATATAGAATTAAAATTCTTTTTCTTTTTTGAGTAACAAATCTTAACCAATATCTTAATACTTTCGCTGTCACATTTCAAAACGATTTTTGAAACGTGAACAAATTATTGTTAACCATGTTAAAAATTCTTTGAGAATTAGTTCAATCAGAAAACAAACAAACAGACTTTCACCGCGTTAAGAAATAATTTATTTTCTTTATTTTGTACACATATTTTTTTTAATTGAAATTCCTAACTTTATTTGCAATTCTTAACAACTCATGCCAACCAAACAATGTCAGGCATTTACGTGTTTAATTTTTTATATGAGTAAAAAAATCAAAAATTATAAGAATTCAAAATTACGCTGAAGCTTTACAAAAATAAAATCAGAAAAAATAGATTTCATACAAATATTTTTGTGAAGAAAAACTGAACAAAGAAATGAAGCACACTTTACCTCGAAATTATAACCATAAATACGAGAGCACATAAGAATTTAATGTCGCTTTAAAAAAAAAAGTGTAAAAATAACAAAGTGGTATAAATAGAAAAAAAGGCTTTGCAAGAATTTTAATTATACCGTAGCAAAGATATTGTTTTCGTTTATGAAAACAAAGCCGTTTAAAATATAATTGTAGACAGTAAAAGGCTTTTGGAAATACATATATCAAAAAATTCCATATTTTTTAACGAATAAATGTTTAAACATCCAAAGCAATTATCTTAAATTATGAACTCAAGTTGAAATGAATGTAAAAATGTAGATTTATAAATTGGATTTTTTCTATAGCCTTCTTATGAAGTATTTGTGTCCTTGAAAGATTTAATTTTCATAATTTCTTAACGGATGACAATGTATCAATATTGTTTAAAGAAAATTAAATAAGTCAACATAAAAAATTTTGTATAACTTTCTAATTTCATTTTAAATACATCGATGTCTAGCAGAGAGAAATATTTTTCTTATTAAAATGAATTTTGAATAATGAAACTATAATGATATTGGAAAGCTTGAAAGAATATAAGAATCCAATGTTAACGTAGATTATTAATATTAATTTATTAATTTTTGTTTTCAAAGATGATAAAAGATTTTTTTTGAATTCTCAATCGTTAGAAAAGATTGACTTTTCAAACAAAAGATTTAAGTTGCAAACTTTTATTTTGTTGTTAAAAATTTTTGTATGTAAACAAAAGACTTTAGAAACAAACTTGAATTTCAGCTATTTCGTACAGGGTTTTTGAACCGATAATTTCACAGAAGATTTCTAATGAATGATTTAAAAGCGAAAGCGTACGAATACAATTCAGAATATTGCCTCTTAAATTCAAATCTTTTATTGTTCTATTAAAAATTTAATAATTAATAATATTATTGAAATTTGTCGGGATAATGTATCCAAACATAGTCAACAATAAACCTTTGAAATATAATTATCAATCATAAACTTTGATATACAACACAACTATAGATGAGAACAATTCTTGAATATAAAACAAAAATCAAATAAATGCATTGGCATGCATTTATTTGGTAAGCATTGGCATTGGCAAGAAGTAAATGAATTTGAATCTCTTTGGACCTTTATTATCACTTGGCGTTAGTTAAAGGTAGAATTTTATCGAGCAGTTAAACAGTTCTTCATTATTAAAACTTCAATTTGATCTAAACGTCAGCTATAACTTAAAAGCAAGTTAGTTCTGTAACTATTATCGCGAGGCTCAGTCATTTGAAGTTGACACATTTATAATATTGACATAAAACAGTTTTCAATTAATATTTCTTCGTTTTTTTACAAAGACATAAACCCAAAGTACTATAAATTACTTAAGACATAAAAATAGACATATTTATTAACTGATTTTAAATAAAAATAAATTTTATTTAAAAAGTATGCTTTAATGTCACTTTGAAGATTACTTTCAACTAAAGTTACCTTTAACGATCGGGAACTTTACAGGCAAGTTGTAATAATGGGCCTTAAATTCTTCGTCTAGGGCTACGAAATATTTGGAGCTTACGTGTTCAATTGGCATACATACGCACATTGCATCTTTATGCATTTTAAATATATAACATTAAAGATGCATTCCTGGGGACCATATAATTTAATAAGGCTTATATTCTTGATAATAATGTAAACAGGTGAAAACAAACTTTCGCTTTACACTAGACTGCGTTACTAACATTTTTCTAAGCGGATGATTTTTAAAATTACGTCACGTGAAAGTACTGTCAGTAGACTTTTCCATTCAGTATATGTTATTCTATTGAAGTGTAAATTTGTGAAAAATTCAAGCTTTCAAAATGGAGAATTTCGCATCAAAAGCTGAATACCTGCATGGAGATTCACTTCATTATTAAAAAAAATCAATGTGACCAATTCAAAGTGACGATTCCCATGACGATGCATGATAAGGAGCGTCTCGAAAAGCTGAAACATTTTCGAGATTAGAAATTGAAGGCTTCTTTCTCTCTTTTAAAAATCGTGTCGAATAGAAGAACTGTTTTATAAAGTTATTGGAAATAGATCAAACAACAACTTCCAGAAGTTTGAAAGCACCTGAATTCATTCCAAAGTAAGTGAAATGAGTGGCACATGAACTGAAGTTGAGGAAAAAATTGAGGACGATTGTGCATGTCTGAAATATTGCTTTAGCGCCACAAAACGCATCCGTCCTTCAAAATTTGTTTACCTGTTCCCAAAACTTAAGAGGGAGAGTTTTGCAATAATTTAAGACATAAAGACTGCAACGCTGAAAGAGCTTAAGCCTATACCAAAAATTACCCCGAATATTGATGAAAAATAAATATTTTTTGAGAAAACAAAAGGTCACCTTCCTTTTCATACGCACGTCGTATGCCCAATAAATAATTTTTTATCTCTTTCATGTTTATAGAAATATTCTGCATTAGGCTTAGTTTATGAACACTTTAGGTAAAACTTGCCTTAATGCAAACATTTAATTATATTTGTATAGTGACCGATTCAAAAATTATTTTCAATGGAAGTAAATAAATCCTTGCTATACGAATTAAAATATATTTAAAAAAATTCTAAATAAATTTCAAAAGGCTTATAGTGACGTTTTTTATCCGCCTTTCAATGAACGAAACCAACAAATTTAATGAATTCAACAATTCGGGAAATGAATTCAAACATTGGTTGCTTAAACACAAATTACGAGCTCATTTAGAGCGTCAAATTGAAGAAATAGTTTTGGTTAAAAACTATTTCTTCTATTACACTCATGGATTAAATACATAATGTTCGTAACTGAAACTACCCAAATACAAAAGAAGGCACAATGAATACTAATGAAGTGTATAGTGGTACGGACCACGATTCTATTCTGTTCATATTAGAATAATCCACTTTTCTTGTACGCCATAAATACAACGTCATCAATTTTAAAAAATAGATCTTTTGATAAAGAAATCAAAAGAATAATTAATAAAAAAAAAAACTTTTTAAAAGAATAAAAGCCTAATTTAATAAAATAATCCTATAAATTACAAAACAAGATTAAAGCAAACATTTTCAAACTCCTACAATTATTTTATTCAATAAATAAGATAATTAAAAGACAAGAACAGCACTGAATAAACAAATTTTTGTTGATTCTAAAATTCCTCTTGTTAATAAATAATACGAGCCGTCTTAATATTTAAATTATTTTAAGATAATACGATGATTTTTCTTTTACTGCAAAAAAATCATACATACATAAATATAAATATTAAAGAAATGATGAGTTAAATGTGGGTGTTTGTTATCAGGCCTTCATCGAGTTTTAATATAAGTGACCATATTTGATCATTTTCAAGGTCAACTTCAAAAAAAGATCACACCCAAACATACATACCAACAATGGCACCACGTATTCATAATGTAAAGACCAAGTGCAATGAACGATTAAGTTAAAAAAAAATTATTGTTAAGTTTATTAACTTGTATTTACTCGTATATATGTATACTATATATATATATATATATATATATATATATATATATATATATATATATATATATATATATATATAGTTTTTTTAAATTTTTTCGGATGAAGTAATTTTTTTCTCTAAAACAAAATTCTATATACATATATGTACATATATATTATTTTAAATACACAATTGTTTGTACAATGATGTCATTTAGTATTATTATGTTTCTTTTTTTAATTATATTTTGGTTCTTAGCCTTAACTTTGACTTTGAACTTTTATCTAATTTTTATATTTTTATCTAATGGCTTTGTAAATATTCTCAAATGTGTTTTCCGCTCGTTTTATCATGAACTTTACGGTGGCTTTGAAAGTATTTAACTTATAATTAGTATTTAATTTATATTAAAATAATAATAATAATAGTAAAATAAAAAACAGCTTTAACATAAACCTACCTGAAGTCAGCAATTCACCTTTTAATAGCGAACAAAAATATAAAATGTTAACGTACTCGTACTTGATAGAGGCGAAGATCATTGTGATCATCTTGAAGCTCATCTTTGCAACTGAAAGAAAAAAAAAACAGAAATATATATTTGTATATACTCGGGTGTACATATATGTCTGTATATATTCATGTGAATGTTTGCTAATTAAAATCTAATTACAGAAAATGTGTCTGACAATCAAGCTTGTGTGATTCCTTCAAACCATGAACTTACTTGATTGAGTTAACAATAAAATCAAGTACAAAACAAAAATACTAAAAAGAATTAATTGATGCAAAAAAAGATGTCTAAAGATCGTCTTAATTGATGACTTTAACAATTTGCATGTAAGGAGATCTTTGTAACAATACAAGATACAAGATTGTTTTGTTTCAAATTGAAGCAATAATTTTACAATGTTTTTCATAGTACGGCTTCATTAATTCCAACAAATTGAAGATGAGTGTAAATAATGAATAATATAACGAACTTAATTTGAAATTAAGAATTCAATGTACTCAATATAATTTTACAACAAAGAGAGTCGGGTTATAACATACATACCGGTAATAACGCCTATAATGAACAACGCCTCCGGTCCCAATGATTTTGTAAAGATAATTCATAAAAATTATTACGGTTATAATGAACGTCGGTTATAGCGAATTATTTTAACGGTTATAACGAATTATTTTAAAAGTCCTCGGTACAAAAATGTTTGTACGTTTTGACCGCTTATAACAAAACAAAAAAAAATCGCGAAATTGATAATTATTTACCAGTATTTGACAAAGTGATATAGAATAAATGAAATTTGTGAATACGAATAGGCGCGGATGTTTTTGCCCAAAAATTATTTTATTTTTCAGCATTGCCTCCTTTGTCTAACGTTTGTGCAATTAGTTTATCCCTTCCAAAAAATGTCGATTTCATCAAAATTTTTTTTTTCTTTGGAGATGATTTCATCATTGGAGTCAAATCACTTTCCGCCGAGTCATTTCTTTAGATTTGGTAACAAAAAATTATCACATGAGTCTTAGTACGAAGAATGGGGTGGATGAGGAAGCAATATGTAGCTTAATTCATGGAATTTCGTCATGGAAATTGCACATGTCCTACTGGAAAAGAACTTTTTTCTTGGCGGCCAAATGCGGTAATTTTTCTTTCAAATCCTCATTAAATCAGCCCAGTAATAAAAAAGTTGGTATAATATTCGCCATCAGTTGTTTTTCCCTTTCGAAGGTAGTTAATGTGGATTATAGAGTCAAAAAAAACCCTCATCTGATTTTATTGGCTGACAAAACCATCTTTGACGTCAATTCACCCCGTTTGGTGTCTAGTATACTGTGGTGAATTCACATTCCATCCACGGTTACGAAATGATGCAAAAACTTGTTTATGTTGCGGTTGAACAACCCCAAACACTTCTGCGCAGTTGTAACACAATTGTGTTTGTGGTCGATTGTGAGCGAATGCGGCACCCATTTTGCGAAAAGCTTTCTAATACCCAGGTGATCGTTCAAAATTTAAACATCGCTTCCATAGTCTCTCGCATTTTGGGAAAATCTTTCTAATACCCAAGTAATCACTCAAAATTGAAACATGGCTTTCACAGTTTCTCGCACTTTCAATCTCTGATCGTACAATTCCATCCATATTGTGAATTTTTTTCAATTGTTTCGGGTGTAGAGACCGTTGGGTGTCCAGAACGTTAGGCATCTTCCGTGCTTGCACAGCCACAACAAAAGTCAGGGAACTATTTTTTCATCATTAAAATTAATAATGCAGCAGAGTTCCCATAGTACAAATATTCATGCTCAGCCTTGGTTTGAGGGATGATTTTCTTTCGTAAAAACTAATGTTTAATGAGCACGCGAAATTAATTTTTTTCCATTTTCTCCTTAAATCACGCGATAGTCAACTATCAATGGCTGTCAAAAATAAACTAAAAGACGAAGCTTATTCAAATTGTGTCGGAAGTCAACTGACAGATGCCTCTTGACAGAAGCAGTATTGTTCTTTAGGTTAAGAGGCGAGATATTCAAAAAGTACTGAATTATTAACCCGCCCACGTATCGCAAAATATATCATCGTAGCTTTCTTCTGTATAAATACAAATACACCAGTTACAAGAAACTTCAACTATAACGAACTTAATTGTTCCATTTAGTTCGTTATAATTGAACTACACTGTACACAAATGTGATGACGATTGTTGGCAACAAAAAAAATTATTGCTCATCTCAGTTGTACTTTTATTTATAATAATAATTGAAATTTTCAAATAATTGAAAATATATACATACATACTTACAAACGAGCATGTACGAGTACATATTTGTATTTAAAATCTTTTTTTTTTTTAATTTTCAATTGAAAATTCCATCCAAACAAATAAAGTTTATAATGACTGAGTTACATGGTCGATGATGATATTGATGATCGTTTATGTACATATATTGACGACTACTGCCGCAACATGATGAAATAATTCTATTTTACACACAATGTTTGATTATAGTGACAAAATAACCTTAAAAATAAATACATTTAACAAGAATTTGTGTTGTGCGCCAGTATAAATTTAATTTTTTTTATTTTTTTTTCTACGCCATTAACCGCAGTCATCCTTCAAGTGTTTTATTATTTGCCTTTATTAAATAAATTTATATTCAATATAAGTATGAATATTTATATTTTTCAGTCAAGAATCCATCATATTTCCAATGTTTACCCACAGACCGACCACACACACATTCACAGATTATTTTCGTGTCACTATTATTAATTTTGTAGACATCTTTAAATATTCTTAAAATAAATAAATAAATATGAATATATACATAAGTGAAGTCATTTTTTGTCTGTCTGTCTCTCCATTACAAACATCCTGTTTTCTTTGTTCTTAACAGTCATTAAATAAAATTATACGTGTTTTTTTTAAATCTTATTTAAGTAGTTTTTAGCTTCTTTACGTGTTTATGGGTTAAACAAATAGTAAAACATGTGAAGGTTTATTTAAAATTCATTTTGTAGTATCATGAATATGTTTAAAACGAAACGTTTGCTCATCATTTGTGTGTTTTTTTTTTTCTTTCTGGAATGAGTTCATATTTATTTCAGTCAACACTGTGTAAAAAACAAACACTTTTGAAACTATTAAAGTTATTTATGAGTTTTTTTTTCGATGCAAATTAGAAAAATAATTGCGGTTGTAAAGTTTGCATTGAAAATATTATGCAAGTAAAAGAGTATGGAGCAAAATTTTATTTTATTATCTTTCCTAGAGGAATATATTGCAATATTTAAATCATGTTGTAAGCGTAATTTATTGTAGAGAAGATCAACTCTTTAAGATTACTACCCAACTATAAAACTCCGAAAACTGTTCATATGGACTTAGACCTTTGGAATATATGTATATATATACTATATGTCCTGTTTCACACACATCAAGTTTTCTTGATCAAGTTTCAATTTAGCTGGGAGAGAGATAAAGAAAGGAATATATACTCTCCCTATCGCTCTCCCAGCTGAATTGAAACTTGATCAAGAAAACTTGATGTGTGTGAAACAGGACTATGTGATCAAGATTTATATGGAAACCTACTTGTCAGCATTTATCTCCGCTCCTGCTTGCTGGTTGGAAATCCAGCTGCAAGGTATCAACCTTTACTACCAAAAAATGAAAGCCAACGGACGGATGGTGTTGTCTGTCAGTAGCAACAGCATATAAAAATCTTGATTGCTCCAGAGTCCGCAAGGTCTTCTTTTATAAACACACTTCGTCTTACGAATTGTGTTTCAACTTCATCCACCGCGTTATAGGTGAAGGGACGTCACCAACAAATAGTCCAGAATAAGTCATATTTTTGGCAATTCTTCGTGTTACGCGAACTCAGTTTTCGAAATTTAAGTTCTGTACAGGCTGCAATTTTGGTAGAACCGTATTCCTATGCAAGCAATAAATCTTGCTTTTCATGGATCGGTTAATAAATAGCATACAACATTTTACAGGTAATAGAACAGAAGACAAGGTCAGGAAATCCGAAAACCCTCTTCCCCAAAAGACAGAACGCAAAGTCATAAGGCAAAACAGATGCAAAGCCGTGCCTACGAGTGATGTTTAAGCCACAATAATCAATTGAGAATCGGTTTTCGTGCAGAATCTTAAAGCCAGTGTTTGTGAAATAATGCAGGAGAAAGATTTGCCCCCTATAAGATCTAACTTAATAACAAGGATATATAAAATAACCTATTGAAAAGCTGTTTTTCACGGATGTAGCAGATAGCTCTTTAGCGCAAACGTTAAAACGGCGTTTTGGCCGTTCAATACTTCCTGAAAAACGTCGCCACTGGAGCCTTAATAGTTAAAAGCGAGTACAATTGATCAATGTAGAATTGGACTTCTATGTTGAAATGGGTATTGCGATTATTGTTATTGGAACTTAATGTATTTTATTTAGCAAGATATCAAGTTTTTAGTGACTCCTTGTTATAGATCCAGTAGAATTTTAAGTATGTATTTGAGTTTAATTGACTTTGATGGCACTGACTGTCTGCGATTTTCTACAATCCCACAAAAAGTACGACGAAAAAAAAGCGAATGATCTTGATGGCCATTTCTTGTATCCTCCTTTGCCAGGTGATGGACTAATAAAATCGTTTTTACATTAGACTGGACCTGTGATAATGGTAGCTAAAAACGCATACCAAACAATTTTATTAAATGCATTGTTACAAGCTGATGCTGATGGCATTGCCTGGCATGCAGCAGTCTGGCTTGTCAATATATTTTTTCATAAAGATGATTTCTTATACGCCACATGACACTATTTTACAAAATAGATAAAGTTTTAAAATGCAAACGCGCTGCTTAACCGTGTAACTTGTCATAGTTAATGAATAAAACACTGCAGATTTAGCAGATGCCATCACCATAATATGGCCTTCACAGACTCTCAACATCGACTCTGTTTTGCAAAATCTTATTTATTGATGATAACATCAATGATCAATGATCAGTTTTTCGTTAAAATATTATTCATAAAAGTAAATCAAAGTGATTTAATTGTTGCTTTGCAAACATTAGTGAGGAGGTAATATTTTCTCAAACGAAAATTGCCGTAATTAATGCAAACTCATACAAAATCAACTTTTTTTTCGGTTCCTTTGAGAACTTTTTCTTAGAAGTGCCAACCCAAGACTTAAATTCAAAACTAGACAAAAAAAAGTAATAAATATGAGATGTTCATAAACATCAACTACGTTCTAAGTTTAACAACATTTGAGTCGTTGGTCATACTTAGTTAAGCATAAAATGTTAATGATAAAAATCACATTAATGTACACGAATAGACACTCACATGCATTAAGATGAGAAAAAATCTTTCTTCAAACTTGGCGACCACCAACATAGAAAAAAAACACTTCTAAAATTAAAATTAACCACAGACGTGTAAAAAAATAATATCTTTTTTGTTTTATAAGACCTTCGATTAAGTTTATGGTGTTATATATGTTACTTCCAGGAAACAACTAGAGAGATAGTGTTAGAAAACTATCAAACGCCATTGTAAAATTAAAATTTGAAACCTTTGCTTTTGCAAATAATGTTTAAAAAAATAAAATAATAAGATATGAAAACATATAATTAATTCTATTTGTTATTAAAGCTTTTTGGCGTCTTTTAAGAATAATTAAAGTTAATTAATTAAAAGAGATCAAGCTACTAGAATCAATATAATAAATATATATGTATAATAAAAAATAACAATATACTCCTACATACTTATGTATATAAAAGAAGAAATATAAATTTGTATTGTTAATCAGTAACAACCAACTTATTGGGACGATTTGATAAGGATTTGAAAACAGGAAAAAACGACCGCATTTGTCCAAGAAAAAAATTCTTTTCGACTAGGACAATGCAGCAGTGCCCTTATGTACATGTAGTTTCCATGGCAAAATTCCATGAATTAGGCTACGAATTGCTCCTTCATTTTTCCTATTCACCGGATTTAGTTCCGAGTGACAATTTCTAAATCTGAAGAAATGGCTCGGCCGATGAAATCATCTCACAAACAAATACCTACTTATTTTTGTGACTTCGATAAATCTTTTTTTTTTTTGGAAAGGATAAAAAACATTGGAGAAACATTGGATAAAGTACATATGAATATAGAGCTCAAAGGGGACTATGGTGAAAAATAAAATGTGTTTCATTCATAACAGCTAGAATTGAAAGCGCAGCTAAAAACATTTTTTTTTAAATTTATTCTAATTTTTCTAATTTATTTTTCTAAATTTATTCATTATTCTTCTTCACTTTCTACTTCTATTCTACTGTTTTCGACGTTGAGTAAAGATAGAGTTATATTTGTTGTACTGGTGAGTTTACCTGTTAAGTAGTATCCACCTTGCTACATGCTGTAAAAATAAAATTTGTATTAACTTTTAGCTAAGTAGGTCTACTGTGGTTATGCCCAAAGGCCAAAATTCTGAGCACATTAAAAATAGTATGTGGATATAAATTAAAATGCAAAAAATAAACATTATAAAGTACCATTCGCGTGACTTAAAACACAGAAAAACCTCTAATTCTTAATACCCCATTCCTTTGGCAACTGTTGATTATTTGCAAAAGTATACCTATGTATACATATTTTTGTTTGTATGTACATATATGCATAGTTATGTATGCACATATGTATTTATATTACCATATATGCATTTTAATAGACCAAAAGAAAAACTTTAAGTTATAATATATTATGTTATGTTAAAATCTGCTTTTCTTCTTTAAACTTAAATATAACTAAACATTAAACAGCTCGTTGTATGTTGCATGTTGTGTTGTATGTCTGTACGTCATCATTTGAAAAATAAACCGTAATATTGTGTGCATGTGTCTTAAGTCTTTCGTTTTTCCTATAATGGTCACATTATCATTATGCCTTGAGGGTTTTACCGTATTAAACTAAATATGAAAAAAATAATATAAAAATAATAACATACATTCAGACACATTAAAAAAAAGCAAAAACAAAAGAATTAATAAATAGAATAAAATTGAATGGAATTGTGCTGCGCTCACAGCTGAAAAACGCTAACAAAAGAATGGGAAAAATAAAACAAATGTAAAACTATAGTAAAATAAATAAATAAATAATATGTACGAGTATATGGGCAAGCAAGCAACAAACGGTAAATGTAGGAAGTCGTTTGCTGTTTTTCTTTTCTATTCTTTCATACAATTATTATTCTATATAGAAATAAATTATACAAAAAGTTAAATTTGAGAATATGAAACCGTTAGTTATTTGCATTTAATGGATTATTGAAAAAGAAAATAAAAGGTCGGGAGGTTGTACGTACTTAATAGAAGATAAACACAACAGCATTGAACAAAATCACAAAATTTATGCAAAAAAAAAAACATTGATATTCCATAATGATTTTTCCCAAACAGTGCAATAATTCTTAGCTTTTGTTACAATTTTTTTTTATTTACATTTATTTGCAATCTACATATTTACAATAAAATAATAAGCAAATTTATTTAAAATTTTACATATGGCAGAAGCGTTAAATTCCATTGAAAATTATATTTACATTTAAAATATCTTAAATTATAAGTAATTGTTGCTTAAGAAGGAAAAGGAAGATCTAATATGTGCCGCCTTTTTAATCCTCTAACTTCGAGACCGTCATCAAGAAGAGCTATGGCAAGAATATTGTCATGGTTACTAAGTCTGTTCATGTACTTCATACTAAATTTTTTTATTTCTTCCCTAACATTAAGAATATTCATGGGCGTAGCTAGGTATGGGCCTAGAGGGCCGTGGCACCCACCTAATTCTATAATATTTTTTTTACATGCGCACAATATAAAATTATTAAAAAATGCACAGGGTATTGTGGACGGATTGCTTTTTTCAATTCAAGAAAACACAGCCAATTTAGGAATAGAGATGTCTGTTCCAAGGATAGTGTCTCGTCAAATGAGCCGTTCAAATCCCCCATTTTCATCACCTGCTGAATACTGGAAGCGATCTATATATATTCCTTATATAGATTCTTTAATTTCACCATTGGACAGAAGATTTAATTAAGAGAATAGGCTAGCGTTTGCAATTCATTGTTTGCACCCGTCAAGCATGCTTTCTTTAAAGCTGGAAGAGCTTGAAGATACCACAAAAATGTTTCAGCATTTTTATAAGTTGGATGATTTGGAAGGAGAAATTGAGGTTTGGTATAATTCTTGGCAACAAAAAAAAAATGGCTAAAGACAAATTAGCCGATTTAGAGCATGCGAATATTTTGAAAGACCCTGGATTATTTTATCCAAATATAAGGAAGGCGTTATTAATTTCATTGTCACAGCCGTGCATTACTGTAACTGTTGAGCGGTCATTTAGCACTTTAAGGCGAGTAAAAACATGGTTGCGCTCCACAATGACTGAAGCTCGTTTAAACGTTAAAATAATATGTAATTTTACTTATTATCACAAAAATAAGTATATTGTATATTGCAGGACTATGTATGCTAAGCGTCCACCGAAGATTGGTAACCGAGAAGAAGGACGAATTTTTGGAAAAAATTCTAGCAAAATTTTCAGAAGATCCACGCAATTACTTCTCAAATAGATCGAAATTGTAATAATCATAAAAAATCATAATTTTCGTGGCACCACCCTATCTCATATCCTGGCTACGCCCATGAGAATATTGAGGTCATTATGTATGTATATTAGTATTTCTTACATACCAGGGAGCATTTATGATAAGTCTCAAAGTTTTAGACTGATTTCTTTGGATAATATCAATGTTGGAGTAAGAAGCTGTCCCCCACAATTGAATGCCATAAGTCCAAACAGGGTTTAAAATGGTTTTGTATAGTAACAGTTTGTTGTTTACACTCAGTTGTGAATTCGCTACCAATATTCAATATTCAGGCCTAGATATTTGACGCAATAGATTTTGGAATTATGACCCCATTTAAATAAACAGATAGGCAGTCACCCCGTTTTAGTGTTCAAAAAAAGATGACAAAAATTTTCAATTTTCGTAAAATTGTTTTCTTTCTTTCCAGGATGATGGCGGCATTGAGTTCTTCAATACCATAGTTTTGCAGCCCCACTTAAAACTAATCACTGACGCTGGGCGTGGTTATCATGTGCGTTGTGCCTATAAATCACGCGATGCTGCCATGAACACTCATCATAAGAAGACTCATCATAAAATGGTTAAAGGTAGTGCTAATGGTAAATATCCACAAAAGCCACAAGCTTTCAGAAGTGCCGAAAACGACAATACAGATCGTAGAGGCTATGGTAGATCTTTGGATAAATATCGAGCTGATGGCGATGATTTGGACGAGGAAGATGTGCTAAATGAGGAAGAAGAGTTGGATTTAAATAACGAAACTGATATGGATAATGATATTCCCATGCCTGGTTGCCATATGAAAATATATAATGCAGAGCATAAAATTGCCAATGATGTAAAGATCGGAGATCCCTTGACCATTGTTATCAGTATCGATAAGCAAGATGTTTATGGTTTGCATGTAACTGATTGTATTGTGCGTGATGGTTTGGGTTGGGGCGAACAGAGATTAGTGGGTGATGATGGGTGAGTGAAAGTTTGATAATTGACATTTTTATTATTTGTTGTGGATTATAAAATAGTCAGTCCATTAATAGATCTTTTACTGTTGAAAAGGCGCAAGCACCAGCGAAATGCGGGTGTATACATTAATTAATTTTTTATATTGTGTAAACATTATTTTTTCTTTTTCTGTTAGATGTCCTATGGATAACGAAATTATGGGTCAGTTTAATTATACTTCAGATAGATTGGCCGCCAATGTCACTTTCCCGGCTCATAAATTCCCCTATACCACATCGGTTTATTACCAATGTAATGTTAAATTGTGCGCCTTAAAGGATCCCGAATGTCAAATGGTAGGATATTTTCACTTTGTTTTAGAAAGTTTAAAATTTCTATACATTTGTACATACATACTTATGTATTTGTTATTGAACAGGCTCCAATTTGTGGAGGCAAACGACCCAAACGACAAACAAACAACGATAACAAAGACGAAGAAGGTTCTCCAGCAATAATTGAAGTATTTTCTGGTCTTTATGTTAACGAAAATGTCGACGTTACCGAGGGTGATGATGACTCAATAACAAAAGAAAAGGTATGCATAAAAAATTAATAAATGGAAATAAATTAAAATAAAATAGAAATAAATTTTCTTTATTGTATTATGATTAGCATTTCATCAAATAGTTTTCTATTTGAATAACTTGGCTTAATTTTTTGAAATTTCCGCTGAATATCAAATTAACATATTTTTCGGCTTTAAATATTAAAATAAAAAAAAATTCAGTGAAATATTTTCTTGTAATTTATTATTTTATATTTATGGTACAGTCAACAACAAAAACAAGTATTTTCATTAGCATCGGCATCACTGAATGAAATTTTAAAAATACGAGTACCAGAGGTGACAGAATAAACTCACTTTAGCTGAATTATAAAATGAGATTGATTACAGAGGACTATGAAAAGAAGACGGTGCCATGTATTCCCTTCAAGATTTTTCGATCCTTAACAAAGACAATAGACAATTTCGCACCGCCGTAGGAGTTCGTCGATAAAAATTTTATAAATTTTTAAATTTGTCGACTGAATCACAAATAAAACTATAAAAACAGCTTTTAACGCCATTTAAATTTCATTGCTTTACGCAAACAAATATTCCAAAAATATGAACCAAAGTATTATAAAGATCGTGTTCATAATGTTAGGAGCATCTCTTTTTGTGCGTCAGTGTTTGAGAAAGAGATACTGAAGACGGCCTCTGTCAACCTTGTTGGATATGACATTTGCCTCCATGGAATTGTCATTTCTTTAAAATACAAGAATAACAGATTAGACAAACGCTCATTTTTCCATTAAGTCGTCAATGATTCACTGACATCTATTGATCAATTTGCTTTCATAAATTGAATTGTAAATTAATTTTGTTAACGTGTAGCAGCTTCGGCGTATATTAAAACAAGAAGAACTGATTCAAAAACTTAATAGTAACAAAAATAATTTAAAACTAAATTATATTACCAATATTTGTTTTTTTTTAAACACTTGAATAACAAAAAACGGTCATTTTGCACCGATTTATTAGTCGAATATAAATAAGCCTCTAGTAGAGTTCTTCAAGAAAGACGTATAGCATCCGAAATATGCACGAATACTCGCAACGAAAATACTCGATCGAAAGCATGCCAGAACATATAGATCCAATACTTTTTCTACAAATAACCAGCAATCGCTTGACTGTGTAAAAGATGTGGCGGATGGACGGAGTATTTGTGAAAAGTTCTTCAAGTAGTATCGCTTTTCCTGATTAATATACTCTCAAAATAGCCCATAGTGCGACTATATTTTGCCAAAGAAGATTTCTTATGACGTCGAATTTAACATACGTTTTCGAAGTGTTTGGCAAAGACAGAAAACAAATACCAGAAAATATCAGGGAACCAGTTAATACGCATTATTTAGATCGTTTTAAATTAGACTTCGATAAAATAGCAATTTTTTATTTCTAATTTTTTCCAGAAATAATTGATATTTTTGTCTATTTATTTTGGCAGAAATAATTGCTATTTTTTATTTATACTTTTTCGAATGCAAATAAAAAGCTAATTATTGCTTTTTCTTAAAAAAATTTAAAATGATTTTTGATGTTAATCCCTTCCGAACACAATGAGTGACTAATAAGAATCAATAAGAATTCAATATTAAAATATTGACATTCACTTAAAAAAACATTATAATAATAATAATAATAATTTAATTAGTTAAAAATAACTATTATTTTTTTAGTCCAATTATTTCAGAGAAAAAAATACATAAAAATTAAATTATTTCTGCTCAAAAAATTAAAATCTCTAAGTAACAAGTATTTCTGAAACACGATAATAACAAAATAAAAATAGTTTTAATATAAAAACAACAATGAAATTCAGAAAATACCAACTACTACTGAAAAAAATATACATTAGAAAAAAATATTTCTGCAAAAAAAAACAATTAAAATTAACACTATGAAGATCTGTTCATTAAATTAAAGCTTTTACTAATTGTTACTGTAAAGTGCTCATGTACTTGAAAGATTTGTAACGAGAGTTAAAAGGACATGATTGGCATGGGTTGAGCGAGAGTTTAGTGCTTTCTTAATTAAAAGACATTACGAACATTATTCGTATTTCTATCAGTAATGAAATGCATTTTTTTATTGAAAGTTTCATCGCCGCCAATTTCCACTTTGTGATTTTCCTTCTAAAAAAAATATAATAATATACAAATAATGATTATATTATATATAAGAATAAATAAATATACAATATTTTTCTTTTTTGGAAAATAATTCTAATAAAACATCAAATAAAATTATATTTTCCTAACATGTTGTTTGTTCTTTCTTTTTCAGGCATTGGAAGATGCTCTCTGCATCTCTCAGCGTGCTTTTGCCATAGCCATCGCCATAGCTGGCCTCATTTTAATGTTGGCTGTTGTTGCAGCCGTTCTATGTATAATGGCTAGACGCAGCACTAAGACCGTTTCAAATTCCGGCAGTTCTATTTACAGTGGTCCCTATACAAACACCGCATTCTCGCATAGCAGTTAAATTATTTATGAAAAGATCCTTTAACTATTCGATTGATATTGTATACAGATTTTAAAAACAACATTAGGTCCAGATTTAAGCAAAGCCAACAAAAAAAAAAAAAAACAAAATCCAAATTTCTCCTTACGAAAAAAATGAACACTAAAAGTGTTTAAAAACTTGCTATTTCATAAAAAAATATTTTTTTTTAATTTTTTAAAACTAAAAAAAACATTTAGTTTTCTTAACATATAAAAAAGTCAGAAAATATTATGTTAGCTAGAAAATAAGTCACAAAAAGCTGCCTTTTTTAGTGTTAAAATTATTTATATTAAGCTTGATAATTCAAAAGGAAGTACTACAACTAGTGTGGTTTAGTTCATGAGCTGCTTATTTCAAAAATATGATTATTAAGCGGTTGACTGGCTATAACAATTACAAAAACAAATGCCATTTTTTTGTCAGTTCCAGTGTATAACACAACGAATTGAAATGCCACTTGCTTTTGTTATTCTTATACCGCCCAAAAATCGCCCATGAACTACATAACTCTAATTATAATTAATTACAACTAATGATAAATTTATATTTAAACAATTTCTATTAAGAAAGCTGAGTATTTAGAGAAAAGGCTTTTTTATTTGTAGATATTACAGGGTTTTTAGACTTATAGCAACCTATTGGGAAAAAACCTTCTAATATCGCAGAGATTCTTTCAAAAGCTCTAGTGTTTTGCGAACAAGAATCTCTGTTTATTTCTACACTTTTTAATAAAAGGTTTAAGGGTCTTTTTAGCTTCCTTTTCCCATCATCTCCTTTTACTTTCCACTCCACTTCCAACTATTAGTGTTAGTTAGCTTTTTTTTATTGGCGTGCGTGTCCTTATCCTCGGCAACTTTCAGTAGTTTATCTAACGCCTCAGGTGATAACTTTTAATATTAAAACTATTTAATTGTATATTTAAATTTTAATTACTTCTATTTTATCTGTTTAATTTCCTTAGCATTTGTGTCAACTAATAAAATTAGACTGTGTAATTTTGCGTAAATAATTTCAAAACAATATTATTTATCCTTATTAAACTTGTAAAACTTGTATGTATTTTGTTCTCAGTCTTTTAGCTAAATGTTTTTTATTTGTAAACTTTTGGTTAATAAGTCAATACTTGTCATATTTAAACTAAACTTAACTATCAATATAAAAATATTTTGAAATAAAAACACACTAATTTATTTTAAATCCTAAATAAGTGCGTATTTAGTTAATTTTTGCCTCAGCAATATCGTATGTGAAAGGTTTGAGAAGGGGTCTCAATTAATCAAAGCTGATACAGACATTTTTTTCAAATAAAAATATATATTTTTTTAATTTAAATTACACTGCGACATGCATACAATTTTGAATCATATTCTAAATTAATTTGAGGATTTCTAATTAAAATATTATTTTAGAATAAGGCCTTATTAAACCGTTAAAAAGTTTTAATTTTAATTAATCAACACTATTTTTTCGACCTTTTTGTTTCAATATATCTTTAATTTCATAAACGAGCATTAGGTCTTTTTACAAAAAACAAACAAATTTATTTTTCTCAATATCTCCACGCCTCTTTGGGCGTCTTCTTCAGGAAAAATTTAAAAAAAAATTATTTATAATTATCGATATTTCGTTACTCTTTGAATATCATCTTCAGGAGGATGTAGATATCGATAATTATAAACACAAATAAAACCAATACTTTTTAACTATTCAATAAGATCTTGTACATAAATAATACTTTAATTAGAATCACTAAAAATTTTCAAAACATATAGAGCCATCTTCAACCATTGTTGTGCTTAATGTGTGTTTCGCAGAAATCGAGGAAACAAGTAAATGGACATTTTATAAATTTATTTCCTTAAGAGCGGAAGGCAAATACGACGAATTTTCGATACATTTCCAGAGGATCTTTTTTAAAAATTTTAGTCGATATCAAATGCTGTGATATGACCTCGACATAAATCCATACTAAGACATATTTAATATTCCTACCAACACATTAGAGGGATCTACCAAAATTTCTACATAAATTCTGTTGAAATGTATTGAAAATTTGATATATGACTTTATCGAATATTGGAATATAACCAAATGATGTTAAATATTCTTTAATTTTTAACAATATGTTGATGATACCATAAACAGTCTCAAAATCTGTCTAAGCTTGTCCCAATAAAATAATTCGCAGTACCTTATACGTAGTGTAGACGTATAAATTTAACTTTAACTAGTAAACTTTTTGTTATAATCAATTCAGTATATTTTCTTAACTTTAAATAAAGATTCAATATTGCCCAAAGGTTTTCAAAAATGTAAACGATTCCAACAAATAATGGCATGACCAAAGAGTAGTCTTACGGCGTTATGGCCTTTTTCCAAATTATTATTCGAAAAATCTACTGGGTTTACGCTTTCCAAAGTTTACTTGCTCAAACTTTTTAAAATCTAGTTTAATTTGCTTTTATATTCACACAATAAAAGTTTGTTCCAGCGATTTTCATTTCTTTCTTATTCTGTGGAAACTGACGAATGTCAAAAGAAATGGAAATTCGAATACGCTAAGGTGGGTAACCGTTTTAATCCTCCCTTTCCCCTTTTTTATAAACTCTGAGCAAGAAAAATTGCTTTGTGTGAATTGGTTCTTAGATTAAGTCTGCCTGTTTACTAGCATGTAACTATACAAATTGACGTAAGCAAAATTCTCAGAACGACGCGATGTCAGGCCATCCTGTATGAACGTGACTTGGGCTAAATTTAATTTATATTTTCTATTTTAATAATTTACATCGCCTTAAATACAATCAAAGTGTCCCTGATCAATATAACCATTTTTCATGCTTTTTCAGAAAAGCATTATAAAAAATTGATAATAGATAAACTAGACACGTCTACCCATCTCATGAAAATATTCATAATTACAATGCATTCCCTAAGGATCAACCTGAGTAATGTCCTTGGTAATGCTGAATGAATTTTGAAATTCTTTTTAATTTTTTCAACTCTACAAGAGGAGCAATAACTTGAGCAATAAGTTTTCCCTTTAACGACATTTTGCAAATGAATTTCTTGTAAATGACTTTCTTGTATAAACCGTCAATAAACTCTTTAGCATGAAATACGATTATTTGATTATACGTATGTATATGCAACTTTCAAGAAAGTACTTTCATCTGCAAATGCAGCGCTATGCAAAAAGCAGCCAAAAATTCATACTGCAATAATGTGATTTTCAAATTTTTAAAAAATGTTAAACATTTGAAAAAAAATTTTTTGGGTCTTATAAAAATTCTAAAACTCTTGATAGACAAAAAAAAAACAATGCATTTGTTTGATGCACATTTTGTGTGATAAATATAAACAATTTTTTAAAATTTTGTTTTTTAATTTTCAATAAATTTTTTTCGTTATATGATTAATATTTTTAATTTTTTTGCGATTTATAAAAAGTTTGTTAAGCAAAATGTTTATGAAAATATTTTTCATAATCATATAAAAATTATTTACAAACTTACAGCTGAAAAGTTTGTTGTTTGATTTTTTCATTCACAAGCCTTCGCTTTATTAAAATATTTTAAGATTAAACGAAAAAAAACTTTTACCAAATTAAAAACCCCGAGAAATAATTCATGAAATTTGTGGCATGGATCTTTTTTATTTAATAGAAGGTTCATGTTTCATTAAACAAATTGCATGAAAGATTTTATCGGGCATACTTAGAGTATCAAATAAACAAAATTTTCTTGAGCTACGCAATTAAAATTAAATTTTTTTTCAGAAGAATAAAAAATAAATTAATTTATATATGTATGTTTTCTAAATGAATATAAAAAAACCTTTTTAAAGGTGCTTCGCATAACAATTGTCAACATCAAGTGTCAAAGCACATCAACAATGTGTCCAACTCGATAATAATAATAATAATATGTAATAATAAAATAACATTGGACATTAAATAGTCAAATAGACAATATTTTAGGAATTTAAGTGAATTTGAAATTATAATTTATATAATTATACTAATTAAAGTCATTTATAAAATGAAAAAAAAAATAAAATTTATATATTCCCAATAAAGGTTAAATGATTCTCATTAAAATTTTAGTCAAGTTTATTTTTTCCATAACGCATAAAGTGTTAAATGATTTTTAAATACTTTTTAGAAATTTCATTAATAACAAATTTAGTGTTCACTATTGTGGCAGATCGTAATTGTTCGATTTTAAAAAGTGCATCAAATTTTAAATTTTATTTGTGGAAATCTAATCAAAGATCCCTTAAAGAAAGATTGTTTGTAGACAATGTGGACAATTTACAGGCCTGCAAGGAGTTGGCAAGAAAATTTAGGGGATTGGCTTTGAATTATTCTTCAAAAGAGAGATTTCTCAAACAACACAGTGGTAATTATTAATGATTTAAATGTTGTTTATGTATGTGTCTTCATTCAAACGTTTACATTAGTTTTCAATATTTAAAAAAATTTTGTATTGATTGCTTGCTGCAGTTTTTGGTTATATAAAATGCAGCATTAGCCGTAATTTAGAACCCATAATAAATTCCGTTGTTCTAAACGAAATCAAATTAGTATCATTAATCGCTTCCGGTAGCCATCCTACACGTATAATATATTTAATGGAAAACTGATGGTGTATTCGTAAAATTTTGTTGTTATATTTCTTTAAAAATACTGTAACTTTACTGTAAAAGTAAACGAACATTCAGTAAATTTTTGAAAATTTAAAACAAGAAGATAATTTAATTAAAAGAATCTGTACATTTTACATTACAAATACAAAATTTTTGAGTTTCATTACAAATCTATTTTCAGATCGCATAAGCTCTCGGGACCATTATTGGGATCAACCACATTTGTACTTCAATTGTCATATATTACAATGTCCAGAAAATGATAAATTCAAAACGATGGCCAACGATACATCGTTCGATTATTTTTCACTTTATGAAAAACCCATGGGTAAGATAGATAATATAATTAATGGCTATATTTTTAGCACACAAACAATGGATGAGTTCCAAATTGTTTGTTGCAAAGCAATTAAATAAAGTTATACAATTTTAAATGCAACTATGAATTCTTTATCTATATACTTATTTATATGGATAGTTTATAGGTCAAATTTAATTGTCCTATCATTTCTAATCATGAAACACAAAAATTACAAAAATTAATAAATATCATTCTCTCACAGAGTCTGATGTTATTTGTACTCTAGCCCTTAGAAAAGTTATTATCATTGGGTTGAAAATATATTGCATTTTTATACACAATGCGTCTGCATTAGCATTTAATTTCTGATTGATCTATTAATTGTTCTAAAACAATCATATTGATTCTTAATTTTTGATATAAAAAAAAGACATGTTATGAAATTTTATAATTCGTACAAATGTATATTCTAATGTTGACACAAATCTATGATTAATATTAGCCTCAGATTATATATGCCTACCGGAAGTTGGTATGTTTATGCTACATATGACCCCGGAAACCTATCAAAACGCTAGTCTAAAATGTCGCCATTTACACAACCATTGTGGAACTCTAGCTCATGTAGCCTCTCAAAAGAGAACCGAAGCTTTAACTCATCTGATTACCCGCTACAGCGAACAAATAGTGTTACAGTATAAGCCTAAAGTTAACTTGGCCTATATTGGCCTTCGTTATAATTCTACTTGGTCTAATAATTTAGACTTTTTTAATGATGAAATGGAGAATTTAAAATGTTTTGCTTATCGAGCTTGGGAGCCGGGAAATCCAAAAATGAGGTAAATGATATTTCATTTGGGGATAAAAATATTAATATTATGAAATATCTTTCAGCTCAGAATTCACTAATGCCAGTTGTGCAGCGTTGACTGTTAGTCGCAGTTGGAAGACAGTGAAATGTGATCGTAAACTGCCGTTTATATGTGAAATATCAACTTCTTGTATGGAAAAAGAAATTAATGATTGAACAATATGGCATTTAAGCAATTGGTTGTAAAATTCGCAAGTATTAAAAAAAATATGAAAGCTTGGGGTTTTATTTCGGACTATACATAGAATGATTACTTGCCCTCACCTTCAATATAATCGTGCTTTAATATTGGCCTAGGGTGTGATAGGGGCAGTGCCAAAACTGTACTTATTCAAAGACAATCTTCTTGTGCCTTCCCTATTTTTGCATAAGTTGCTACATTTTGAATTTGTATATATTATCTTCTTCCCACAACTTTAGACTTTTATACTCCATATAAGAGTTATCCTTTGTATTAACACAGGTCAAGTGCGAATTCAATTTAAGCCTTTGGTGGTGGCAGTTTCAAATAAGTTTACGAAAAAAATAGATTTATAAAAATAGCAAGGAAAGCGAAGCAATGGTTTCCACTGCACCTTTAGTCGCTTTGGCTTATTTAACAAAAATACCCAAAAATATATGGACATTTATATTGTAGGTAGTTGCATATACCTAATGAAACTTCTATTTGGTTCAATTCCACAAAGTATTTACGATATTCCTCATGAATACCCACAATAAGTTGTTTAAGAAACATTGTACATTAATTGCAGTCCAATGTGTTCATATCAGTGCATCAGTTTAGACTTTTTCTCGTTAGGCTTTTCATGACGTGCATAATTGCGTAGACAAGGTGCTGGAACTAATTGCTCTTCCAAAGCTATGGGCTCAAGCAGTACAACACCATTCTTTGGAAAACCTATTGCTCCTTGAGAGACTTGTTATTTAGCGGCATTTACCACTAGCACCAACATTTAGCTTTTAATGAGCCGTCATCTTCCACTAGCATCATCATTAGGCTTTTAATTCAAATATTCTCTTCTGATTTGGATGATCGCCACATCTACAACGTAACCGATGACCCTCGCCTATAACCAACAGGATGCGCCTTTAACTTCTTAATTCCCTTTTCATCAGAAAAGGTGCCTTCTGTAATAAATTATTAATAGCCATAGTGATACTTGTAACTACTTATGTATGTACATATGTACATATTTTCTCCAGAGGCAATAGCAATGGGGATGACATGGACAAGACATATTGGATCGGCATGACGTCGTCCTATTATGCGGCAACCATCATGTTAAGGCAAATATGTAAATGCCTTTAGTTATACAATTGTGAATATTCTCTTATAACGAAGTATCAAACAAAACTTATTGAAAAAATATTATTTTCTCCATTTTTTTATAAGATCACCTACGAAATTTTTCATTTATATACATACATATGTATGTACATAAGTATGCCTGTGCATAATCAATTCACTCACCCACAGATGAATATATATGTAATATATTTTTATAATATTTTATATGTAACTTTTTTCACTCATTAAAGTTTTATTTTAATGCTCACTACAAATATTACAAATATGTAATTTTCACCACGAACTAAATATATTAACGGTACACATTGACGTTAAACACAAATTGTAAATGGCAATGCTATTCAAAAGTATTCTAGTGGCATCTCATAAACCAACGTTGCCACATTTAGCAAAATAACACAATTGACGTTTATGCCTGCATGTGACTTGAAACATATGGTGGCACAATTTCTTTTGGGTCTCGCCTCTCCTCGTGGTTGTTGTGAGCATTTGGTACCCGTTTATTTTCCTTTAATTTTTACTTAATAACAGTTGAATAATAAGGGAAAAAATAGAAAATGAGTTTGTATAATTTCAAAAAAATTATGGTGGTTCCGCCAGCAAAGGTAAGCTTTTATATAATGAAAGCAACCATCGAGACAACCTCTTGGAGGACTCGTACATAACCTCATATACTTTGTTTACAAATAATCATTTTATCATAATGCTTTCCAGGACTTTATCGATATTATGCTGTCGAAAACCCAGCGTAAAACTCCTACAGTTGTGCACAAGGGTTATAAAATTTCTCGCATTCGTGCCTTCTATACGCGTAAAGTGAAATTTACACAACAAAATTTCCACGACCGTTTGTCGCAGATAATACAAGATTTTCCTAAATTGGATGATGTACATCCGTTCTATGCTGATTTAATGAATGTGCTATACGACAAGGATCATTACAAATTGGCTTTGGGTCAATTGAACACAGCACGTCATTTAATCGACAAGTAAGTGGCAAGTTATGATTTTTTTTAACAATTTAAAAATTTTCATTGTAATTTGTTTTAAAAAAATTTTTAGTGTTGCAAAAGATTATGTCCGCTTGTTGAAATATGGTGATTCCCTATACCGCTGTAAACAGTTGAAAAAGGCCGCTTTGGGCCGTATGGCCACTATTATGAAAAGACAAGCTTCAAATTTGACTTATTTGGAACAAGTGCGTCAGCATTTATCCCGTTTGCCAACTATTGATCCCTATTCTCGTACCATCATTATATGTGGATTTCCTAATGTCGGAAAATCCTCATTTATAAATAAAATCACAAGAGCTGATGTTGAAGTTCAACCTTACGCATTTACCACCAAGTCACTGTATGTGGGCCATACAGATTATAAATATTTGAGATGGCAGGTGAGTTGAAAACAAATATATATGTAAATATATGTATTTAAAAATAAGTACAATTTTACATATTCTTTGTGTTACAGGTCATTGATACACCTGGTATCTTGGATCATCCTTTGGAAGAACGTAATGTGATTGAAATGCAAGCCATTACAGCTTTGGCGCATTTACGTGCTTGCGTTCTATACTTCATAGACATCTCAGAACAATGTGGCCATTCATTAGAGGAACAAATAAAATTATTTGAAAGCATCAAACCTCTATTCACCAACAAGCCTTTGATATTGGCCATTAACAAAATTGACATTATTGGTGTAGAAGATTTACCTGACGATAAGAGGCAACTAATAGAAAAATTACAGGAAGACAAAACTGTGCCTGTTATGCCAATGTCTACAGTGCAAGAGACTGGAGTTATGGAGGTAAAAATTGAGGCGTGCGAACGTTTACTTTCATACCGTGTAGACCAAAAGATGCGCACAAAGAAGGTAGATAATATTCTCAATCGTTTGCATGTGGCCATGCCAGCACCTAGAGATGATAAGATAAGAGCACCTTGCATACCCGAACAAGCATTGGCTAGATTGGAAAAGAATGCTGCCAAGGCAGAACGTAAACGTAAGCTGGAGAAGGAAATCGAAGAAGAAATGGGTGATGAATACACATTGGACTTGAAAAAGAATTATACCGAAATTGCCGAAGAAGAACGTTACGATGTTATACCAGAATTCTGGGAAGGTCATAACATTGCCGATTACATTGATCCTGATATCTTTGAAAAATTGGAAGAACTTGAAAGAGCCGAAGGCATACGTGAAGAAGGTGGTGTTTATGATCTGCCTGATATGTCCTTGGATGAAACGCTTAAGGAGATTCGTGAAATAGCCAAGAAAATACGTGAGAAACGTTTTATGCTACGTGACGAAAAACGTTTGCAGCCACGCAAAAACAAACCCATCATACCCAGAAACAAACAGCCCAAGGTGCGTGAGCGTTCTGTTTCAAAATTGGTTGAAACCATGGAGAACCTTGGTGTCGATATGTCAGGTTCTTCGAGCGCAAACTTTAAGAAATCTGTGGTCGATATACGACGTGCTCAAATTGCTGTAGGTTCTAAGAAGCCAATCAAGAAGCCTCTTTTGGACAAAGAATCATCCGCTGTTGTTAAGAAGACTGGTCTGCCATTGAAACGTAAACCAGCACGTGATACTATGGGCATTAAGAATGTTGCCATGAAAAAGAAGGCCCAAATTATGGCCAGGAAAGATATTGCCAAGAAAGTGGGACGTCTGTGTCTTAAGGGTGAAGCCGATCGTTTTATTGGAACCAAAATGCCCAAACATTTGTATGCGGGCAAGAGAGGTAGTGGCACAGCCGACAGACGTTGAGGTTTCTTACGAACTAATGGAGGGGGGGACATTACTTATTTAATACGGGAGTATATACCATATATATTTTTATTGAAACCATATTTTTCCAACGGGTTTGTTGTTTTTTCTCTTATTGTATTTTAATTTGCAAACTCATGTGAAAATATGTAATTGAATGAAACCAAGAGTAATTGGTTTTGTAATTTAATGAAATACAAATAAATATGTAAAATTTAATAATGTTAATTGCATTTCGTTATATTTAATTATTTTAAATTGCTGTAAAGAAATTATGGTTCAAATGGGAGCTTTTTACAAACTAATCCGGCCCATATTTGTCCCCTTGGCGATAAACTTTGTAGACCAACAATTTTAAGAATGGAAAGTATGATAACTACATTACAATTTTTTTAATTTAACCTCCTTGTTACAAAACAGAACTCCTATAAAGTCGAAGCTGCGATTTCAATCTATTCTATCTGAAATTAGAACCAACGTCTACTTCTAATTTCTTGAGGTTTTTTTTTATAATAAATTATCTGCAATTAAACGTATTTTATATTAAAACATGCCACATTTGATACGCATGTTTCAATTACATTACACAATATAGTTGAAAACTAAAAGTCTAAAATAAAACTTATTGACACAGACGGGCGAAGGTGTTAAATGAACGTAAAAACCCAATTGAGTTTAAAATATTAAAAAGTCTTAACGAAGTCGTGAATGGAAATAGAATTGTTCGTTAAATGTTAATAAATTAAAATTATTTTGTGTTACCATAATTAGTTTAATTATTTTCTTATAGTTTTATATGAAAGAAAATATATTCAGAAATTTTAATATTACAGATATTCATATGCAATATTATTGTACAATAAAATTGTATTATTAGTTGGTTTAATGTACTGATCAAAATCAAAAATCTTTTGATTTATTTATTTAATGAAATATATTTTATAAATTAATTTATAAAAAATGAAAAAAGAGAAGCGCAGGGTGTACAGACCATGTTGCATGCAAAATATTTTTAAAAAGTGCATCAAGTAATTTAATTTAAAAAATAATAATAAAAGTAAAATTTGATTATTAAAATAAAACAAAACAGATTTAAATATCAAATAAGTTGTGTTTACAAAGCGATTGCAGATGCTGCTCAGTCGAGTATTTTCTGTAGTGAATGACCGATTTTTGATATGGGACATTCAACTAAAACGTAACAAGGAACATTCATTACTTGGAGACAAGCACTGCACTTAAGAGGTTCCGTACGATATTGCACAATCAGAAATATTTTTTAATGTGTTGACAATATTGTACAATAATGGTTTCCCACAAAAATACTCCTAGAGGAGAAAATTATCTTTGTATATTTTTTAAACTATTTAATGTCAAATTGTTTATTTTGCTTAAGTTTTTATATTTCAATAAAAATTTCTCTTAGAATTTACACACATATATTTCCAGATAAGTTGCGCCATATTTTGTTTAAAAATATTGAGCAAGTCGTGTAGTTCACATGCACCTTTAGAACCACGACAGCAGCAAAGTGGTTCCTATTTCCGAGATACAGCTGTATATTTGTATATAGGTATATGGTCTGTTCAAAAGAAAAGGTGAATTGTGAAATTTCTTGTGCTACGTGCATTCGATTAGCGATTTTTTTCATGTTGACACACTTGTCTCGAACATATGTTTCTCAGTTTAGTTTGTTTGTGCAGGAAGTAGGCAGATGTTAATGCCCAACTTAAGCTCTAAACACATTGACGACAGCAGACAGCAAGCAGCAATATGTCAAAAATAAAATCCATGTATTTATATGAAAACGATTATTTTAACGGCAGCACAGCAGCACGACTGCACAACAGCATTTGCTGCTGCTGCCAACTTAGGCTATATTCTATTTTGACGGGCAGCATTAAACAAATATAGTGTTGTCATTATATATATATAAATTGGAAAAATAAAAACAAAAACTTTTTTTTAATATTAAACATAAAAAACATTACAAAACCACAATAAAGAAATAAATTTGTGTTTTTATAGTTTTTCGTGATATTATTACACTTTTTATAAATAACTTTAATTTTATTCATTATAAAATATATATCCGGCTTCCCTGAAATTTGTATTGCTAAAAAACACATCAGCTGATTATTATATTGTTGCTGTCTTCAAAATAATTATAAAGTTGACTTCAGAGCAGCATTTAAAGTTGGCAGCATTTGAAGGCGTGAAGTCGTGAAGTCTGCTGTCGTCTATGTGTTTAGAACTTTAGCCCGGTATTTTTTCTCATGCTAATTTTTTTTGTGTGGGATACCCTAGCAGTTTGCGTACTGCCTTGCCACCTTTATTTTTGACATAGAATCAAAAAAAGTTTGTTCGAGACATAACAGTTAGACGTGTTTTGCTTGTTCGGCGATGTTGGGCTTGGTTCTCCTTCGCTCTTCTATTGGGATATTTGGACTTTGGTTTCGATGCCACAATCATATACCAATGATTCGTCACCAGTTCTCACCCTTTTCAGCAAATCTAGATCGTCGTTAATGTCATTCCATATTTCCCGAGTGATTCCAATGCGACGGTTTTTTTTGTTTGTTCCAAATTCAGCAATTTCAGAAAGAGCTTCGCTGCCACACGCTTCATGCCCGAAATTTGCAAAAAAAAAAAATTGTATGACATCCTCTGCAATCTCTCCAATAGTGATTCGACGTCGATTCTCCACAATAATTTTCTAACATTTTCATCAGTTTTTGATGTGATGGTGCTTCCAGGACGAGCGTCGTCGTTCACATTTTCTCGACCTTCTTTGAAAAGCTCATACCACTTGTAAACATTTTTCTGACTCAGAGTACAATCACCATATGCCACAGAAAATCGCCGGAGAAGCAAAACACATAGGAACCGTTATGCCTGTCACAAACAAACTCAACTAAAACATACATATGTTCGAGACAAGTGTGCCAACATATCAACAAAAAAATCGCTAATCGAATGCACGCAGCTTAAGAAATTTCAAAATTCACCTTTTCTTTTAAACACTTGAACCACTATGATGTGTATTCGTATAATCGACGATCCGTCCGACGTATATGAATTTGTTTCATTAATATTGCACTATAGTGATGTTTTCTTGTTCAAACGCATGTAGCAAGCGATCAGCAGCTACAACTTTATGAAAAATTCGTACTTTTTTTTTTGGCTAAACTAACGTATTCAAAGCAGTTGAGAATACTCATTCAATTCGATTTAATAATTATTTTGCGGTTTCCATGGGCAACCATCACCAACGCAGTTAAATTTTTTTTAGTTTTCAACTATTTCGCTTTGAAAACTTATTTACATATGTGATATATCGCCTTATACGCGAGAAATGTCGAAAGCCACTACCATCAAGGAGGCTCTAAAACGTTGGGAGGAGCGAGAGCATCAGAGCGCAGTGCAGTCCACTGTCATAGAATTGCAATTTCAATGGCCACCCATAGAAAAAATGGACAACACTTTGAGTTCTTTGGTAAATTGCGAGTCAGTACCGACATGACTTGCACCATTTATTTTTTAGTTTAAAATTTTATATTTTATATAAAATACTTTTTGTTAAAAATTATGTATTTTCAGACGCTTAAGCTTGTCGACCAACATGATTGAAAAAATTTTTGGTTTAAATGGTATGAAAAACCTGAAAATTCTTTCTCTGGCTAGAAATTATATAAAACAGATATCGGGATTAGTAAGTATTTTTTTTTACAACAATTCATAAAACATATTTCAGCAATGGCTATTTCTGAAATTTTAAAAAATAAATGATTGTTAATGCGCAACAAGTCACTTTTTGTCGTAGAAATTCAAGTTTTCCATAAAGAGCAATTTTTCCACAAAAAGTGGAACAACAAAAAATGAATTTTTTCACAAAAAGATTATTTCTTTTCGAAAAAAAACACTTGGTTACACGGAATTCACTTTTTGTCCCAAACGAAATCATTATTTGTCACAAAAAATAAATTTTTTATCAAAACAATTGAATTTTTTGTCTTGCATTAGAAATAATTTTTTGTTATAAACAGTCATCACTCACGATCGGAGATTGAAAGTGTGAGAGATTGTGGAAGCCACAGGCATATCAAATGGCTTAGTGGTTTCAATTTTGAATGATCACTCGGGTAAGATAAAGCTTTCCGCAAAATGGGTGCCTCATTTGCTGACAGTCGACCATAAACGCAATCGTGTCGCAATCGAAGGAGTGTTTGGCGATGTTCAGCCGCAATATGGATGAGTTTTTGTGACGTGTCGTAATCGTGGACGAAACGTGGATCCACCACAACACATTAGAGACCAAAGATTTTTCGTAGTGAATTGGCGCTAATCTGCCAAGTTACGTTTATCAGTCAATAAAGACATGGCGGCAGTTTTTCTTTTTGATGCACGCGTTATACTCCACATTGAAGGGATCAAACAATCAATAGCGAATATTGTGCCAACTTATTAGGTAGATATATTGGGAATTTGAAAAAAACGAACGCATTTGGCCGCCAAGAAAAAACTTCTTTTACACCAAGACAATGTAAGAGTGCACAATGGGCAGTTTCTAGGGCGAAAATTCCTAAATTAGGCTGCGAATAAATAAATCCCTCACTCGCCCTACTCTCCGGAATCAGCCCCGAGTTGACTATGTTTTGTTTCCTGAAGAAGTCGCTCGGCGGAATGAGATTTGACTCCAACGTTGAAAGCATACAAATACTCATTTTTATGACCTTGACAAAATCTTATTTCTGGGAAGCGTTAAAAAAAATTTGGGGAAACTTTGGACAAACTGTATAGAGCTTAAAGGGGATGATGTTGGAAAATAAAATGATTTTTTTTTGTTTAAAAAACTTGTGTCTCATTCAAAAAGTCACGAAAATACTTTCGTGACTTTTCACTTGATTCACCCTCGTATCACAAAAATACTACTGAAAAAATTAATTTAAAAAAATTGCTCACTTTTTATACTTTAATATTTTAAATTAATATAAAATAAACAAATATCCTGAAGATGATACACGATGAGTAATAAAATTAAAAAAAGAGACCTTAAGCTTAAGAAAATAAATTAAATTTCTAAATTAAAAAAATGCTTCAAATCAAAATTTTACGAACAAAATGAAATTTTGTCACATCATCGAAAATTCACAAAAATATTGAGGATTTACGAAGAGCAATTGCAAATTCGATAATAAATCATTCAAAAATTAATAAAAATTCTTTTCAGTAAATGTTACACATGTGAAAAGGATATTAATACGCCGAAAATTAAATACATCGATATGTAAATTCAGAGGAAAGAATTATTGAAATTCCTTCGAAGAGAAAAATAGCATAAATTTCGATAAAAACATAAATTTTTCCAATTAACGAAAATACATAAAAAACGTTCAATACACCAAAAAAAAAAAAAAAAAAAAAAAATAAGGGCCTAATTTTATATTCCACCAAGGTGCAACGTTGCCTTATTTTAACGCAATTGTTATTATTATTATTATAATTATTATGATAATAACATAAGACAGCAGACTATGCAGAGTTGGAAGGATAGTTGGAACACTAGCAAGACTCATTTAATATGGAGAAGTGGATAAACAGACTATTTGAGTCAGATGCTGTCAGGTCATGGATACTTCCGAAAATATCTTCACAAAAAGAAGAAATGTGACAATCCGTTTGGCTTGTACGAAAACGAAGATGTTCACTTCTTTCAAGTGTTTCCGATGGTCAGTACACCGTGGAGAGTTGGAAAGCGTTACAGGACCACTCACGGTGGAGAACATTGTGGACGTCTGATGTGACCAAGTGGCGAGACGTCGCTAAGTATTGCGAAACATCATTAAGGTCGAAGAAACCTTTCTTAGACGCTGCAGTATGAATGATAAATACTTACATCTATGTAGACGATAGCCTAAAAGTAGGCTACATTAGGCAGGGTGGCTGATAGCCAGCCATTGGGAAACCACTTCGAAGTAATGCTAACGCGGTTCCGGAGTGAGGATTATTTCCCGGAGAAAGGAGGTTTTTTTTTTTGTAATTGGACCAGTACTCAGGGGATGACCCCTATTTATGCAGTGCATTGTGCTGGAAATAGGAAAATAGGATAGGGTGAGGAGGATAGCGGGAGTAGTGCTTATGGATATTCAATTTGAATCTCTCCATGCTGGGTATGGCAGGAAAGATATCTGCAGGGAGCTCGTTCCACATACGAGCCGTTCGATCAAAGCACGAATTATTTATGTAATGCGTAGTGCGATTCGCTGTTATATCGACCACAAATGGATGTGCTCTTAATGAGGAACGTGTTGCTCGTAAGTAAGAGCGGATCTCGGGAATATGTTCCCGTACCTCACTAGAGCACATTCCATTGAAGTAACGACGGTATACCTATAAGGGGAGCCCGATATATCACAGATGGGAAGGACCCACTGTGAATGTAGTAATGCATGTTTACCTCCTTAAAAAAATATTATTATTATTATTGTTATTATTATATTTATTTGAAAAAACAACAACTTACGTTAAAATAACGCAATGCCTCATTTAGCTGAAATCCCAGGTAGGCCCACTAGGTAGAAAGTCCGGAAAAAATACAAGTATACGAGTAAAAATCTTTCTCATGAAATTCAGAAGAAGTTTTAAGCACTTACCTACTCGTTATTTGATTAGTTTAGAGTTGATAGTACAGAGTTGCAAAAGATTCACGTCAGTACCTGCCCGAAGGCCTAACCTGACGGTGCACTATTGCACAAGGGTGAATAAAGCACGTTCACCACCGCCCCAGTAGCCCCCGCCAAGGGCACATGACTGGAGCGCCAACTAACATGTGCCCCTGACAGGGACAACATGGTAGCAAGTTCCGTACAGGCTGCTGAACCATGTACAGACACCTTGCTAAGATGCTTGGAGCTATCTAACCTCCTACTACCCAAATGGCACGGCAGTGGAACTTTTACCCCCATCTGACCTGAGGCTTCACCTACCGTAACCATTAGAGCAGCTCTGTCGAATAGCAACAGCACCTAGAGATATATGGCCTGAAGAGAACATCCACATCATGCCACTAGCCCATGATTGAAGACACACTCATCCAGCCCATACCTCTCCCCGCGTATCTTTGGGTTTTAACCACAGTCACCACGTGATCCCCGAAGGGGCCTCACCAATAACCAGTCTAGGACACGTCCTAGGGGCTACTGGTTCCCGTGGCACCAGATAGGACTCTGGTCAGCCGCGTGTCAAAAGCACCTCCGATTTTAGGTTCCCAGCACACCTGAGGCATCGGTAACACTTCTACCCAGACTAGCGTAGCAAGCTACTTCCTTAATTACTTATATGCACGCCCGTTACCCTGGTATTCAGGGATTGGGTAGTAACATATTAAGTTTTAGGGCAATTGGCCAAAGGTCAAGGTCTGGAAAGACCAACTACCCCTCCGGACGAGCGAGCGAACCCGCTTTTACCTTTAGTTTACTTGCATGCGCGCCCGTTACCCTGTTGTTTCAGGGATTGGGTAGCAACATACAAGTTTTTAGGGGTTATCAGCAAAAAGGCCTAGGCCCGGAAACCTGATAACCCTATACCCCAGGAAGCACATCACCAAGCCACCAAGACAAGATGCATTGACCGTGCCCCCTGGGGGGAGTTGATAGTACAGTACATTTAAAAATATATAGTATTTTTCATATCCGAATTTAAAGTCTACTCTTGATAATTTGACAACAGTTTACCTGAATCTTCCGCTGATAACTTTTCCAGTTGTTTGAATTTTATTTTAATTTGAACTGTCATTTATTTGAAAATATTCTCTAGTCGCTTGAGTTACGTACAAACTAACGAGAGTTGACTGTATTTCGTTTCTAGCCTAAAAGTCTCTGAAGTCTCTTTTATTTTGCAAATTATTATAGGAAGCCGTTGCTGACACTCTTCAAGAACTTTGGATAAGCTACAATCTTATCGAGAAGATTAAAGGACTTTCAGCCCTGCGCCACTTAAAAGTTCTCTACATCAGCAATAATCTAATAAAGGATTGGTCCGAGTTTAATCGTCTACAAGAGCTGGAGTCTCTAGAAGATCTAGTGGTGGTGGGCAATCCCATAGCTGAAGGCTTAGATGAGCCCACCTGGCGGGCTGAGTGCATCAAGCGGCTGCCAAACATTAAGAAATTAGATGGCGAACCGGTGGTCCTAAACGAAGAGCCACAATTGTAAGACGAGTGTGACACGTTGTAAAATATTTATGTATGTGTTTGTTGGAAGCAACAAAACGGAACAATCACTTAAACGGTTGTTGACATAATTTAAATAAATAAACATGAAAAGTTGTTAAAAAACAATTAAGTCCTATAATTGTTGCAGGTGTTTGTTAATTGTTGTGTGAATTTTATTTGCTTGAATTTCATTTTCCAATTTGCGCGTACTTTTGTAGCCTTTTCTTAAATTTAATATAAGTATAACTGCTGGACAAAGCGGGCAGTCAGACAGACGGCTTCAAGTTTAAAGCAGCCTAAAGCGATCGTTCATTTAGAGACATGGTTAAGTTAGCAGATTTTGAGTTGTCGGAAGAAGTTTTTGAAAACTGTTTAATCGGTTTCCATTTGAAGTGCATGAGGTCCTTTGGTTACATCGTATCGAAGGAGCAGCGAAGCAAACGTTTCCACTTACGCAAAGGAGTCATATTTATTGCCTCATTCGGGGTATTCTGTTGTCTAATTGTATGTAATCTTGAGACCAGTGGAACAGTTTATTTTATCAATAGATTTGTTTTCGCTTTTCCTTAAAGTTTATTAAGATTTCTAAAGGATTTGCTAGTTTGGCTAAAGCCTCCACAAGTTGTGCTACAGCATTCACATATTTGTCCACCTCGATTGCTACATTTAATGCATTATTTCAAAGGAAGCGTATGTCTTTTCATTTCATTCGACTTAGTGACGTTTTCTTTTTTTTAAAAAGTGCAACATTTTTGCCCTTTCAAAGGGGAGTATTTACTAGTAGAAAAAAAATTACCTTGATTTCTAGCCAAAACTATATTGATTCCTTTTAAAATTAATAAAAAATGTTACACTTTTCCTTTCACAAAAGAAAACATCAGAAGTTGTTTGCCAACATATAAATTCTTTAATTGCTCTCTTACAGGTGTCGTTCGCATGGTGAAATTCCTGCACGAGGACACCGCTAAACTGTTTCTCATTACCGATACGGAAGAAGAAATAATGCTGGCGAAAACTATTAAATATTTACGCAACATAAGTGCGGTAATGATGACGCCTACCCTGATAGGAGCCATTATTGTTAGTGGGGATTGTTTTTATCGAACTTTCTTTAAGCCCGAAACTGTTTTTAATATACCGATGGTAAGTCAAATTAAATAAATGGCTTTTTTCATTAAAAAAAAGTTGCAATTTTAACACGATCATAATTTATAATCACGTTACTTCAAGCCGAAGACCAAAAATTGACAAGGAGATTCATGGAAAAAGCATTTTTATGCACTTTTATGGCAAAAATTTGTGTTCGAATGGAAAAAGTTGCACTTAAAAAAATCTTTTTATAACAAAAGATGAATTTTAAATTAAAAGATGCATTTTTATGTTTTTTTTCAATAAATATTTTACTCTTGCGACAGAAGTTACTATAAAAATGGGTTTAAAAAAAATGATTTTAAAAGATTTTTTTTTGGGGTGAAAACTTGTATCTGAGTGACAAAAAAGTTGCACGCTGGTGTGAAGAAATTGCATTTTTAATATATTTTTTACATTGAGATGCATTTTTATGTTTTTTTTTTTTCAATAAATATTTTACTCTTGCGACAGAAGTTACTATAAAAATGGGTTTAAAAAAATTATTTTAAAAGATTTATCTTTTGGGGTGAAAAGTTGCATCTGAATGACAAAAAGGTTGCACTATGATCTGATGGAATTGCATTTAACAAGTCAAAAGCTGCACTTTAAATTTAAGTTACAACAAAATACTAGAAAAAATTTACATCTTTTAATTTAATTATTTTCATTTAACAATTTAATTAATTTTTTCATGCTTAAGGTCTTCCCTTTATTAACATCTTCAAGGCATTTGCTTATAATATCCTGAAAATTGTTTATAATATCCTGAAGATGGTACTTGAAGAGTACCGCAGTATCGATAAATAAAGTTGAAATAAGAGAGACCTTAAGCTTAAAAAACCAAACCATATTCATAAATATAATTATACGATACAAATTCATAAAGTCTACTTTTACACATACAGAAAAACAAAAATTATCAAAAGTTTGTTGTGGCTTTAGCTCTTCATTGGTTGCTAAAACCAAATCGTCAGTGAAGTTTAAGCAGCCAATGAAATGTTGGCATATGAAGAGCTAAAGCCACAACAAACTTTTGATTTTTTCTATGCATTTTGCAAAAAGCTCTAATTGTTTCTAACGATTAGTTGGGGAGAATATCCCAAATAATGAATTTCAATATTATATATTGAAAAAAAATTATAATAAAAAGTTCATAATATCATTTTTGTTCCGTCTTTTTGGCTATAAAACTTTTAAGGCAACTCATACAATATTAAAATAAAAAATATTCACAGAAAGCCACTTTAATTTAACAAAAAGTGGATATTTTTTTATTTAAAACACACTTTTCTCAAAAAATGCAACATTTTGTTGATCCATTCAGAGAAAATGGATTTATCACTCTAATTAATGCACCGATTATGGTTTACAACAGTTGTTACTTTAATGTGGTATTTTTTTAAATGCGATTATGGTTTACAACTGTTGTCAGTATGTGTTGTTCGCACTGTCAAAAATCGACGACAGTTCATTAGGTGTTGCTTTATTAACCTTACAAGTTGAAAATCGAAAATAGACACACAAAAAATTAAGTACGAATATAAAATTTGTTTTGCAAAACATACAGAACTGTAAAAAATAAAAATAAAATAAATAAATATAAAATAATAAAATAAAATAAATATTTCTTAGCAAAATTACACATAAAAAACAAATGGCAAAGCTAGTTGAGCTGATGAAAATTAATCCAGACATTGGCCGAGGCAAAATGCCATTTGGATATAACAAAATACAGCTCAAGGACAAATGGGATAATTTTACTGAACAATTAAATGGCTTGGGACAGCCAATTAGTAGAAATATTAAAGAATGGCAAAGAGTTATTTTTTAAAAAAACTACTCAATTTTTGTATCAAGAAACCATCCTTATTTATGGGAACAATTTTTATAAAACTATAAGTTATATTATTGCAATTAAGACATTGTAATAACTTTTGGTTTTATAAAAATTATATATACTCATTCTATATATGCTAGTTCCAATGGATTTGAACTGCCTCGAATTCTTTTCCGGATACATGTCAGTTGTGTGTGTGTGTGTGTGTGTGTGTGTTTTGTTCTTTTATTTATTTCTAACAAAATGTACGCTTCTTTAATTGTTTTAAAAGTTTTTGGCATGCAGGTACGAAAATATGTACTACAAAAAATGCAACTCTGTTACATAAACAACACCTAGATGTTGTAAACCATAATCAAAAAATAAATTAATGTTGTGTTGTAGCCGAAACAATACAACATTTAAGTTTTGTAAACCATAATCGGGGCTTAAAAAACTTGAACTGATTTACAGGATTTCGTGCTTTTTCCTAAAAAGTATGCGCTTGTTAAAAAGGGCAACATTAACATTTTATAAGAAAAAGTTATTTCTTTTTCACCAATTTGTACTATTTTACTGAAGACTTTGTTTGATTTAGGAAAAGTTCTAAATCTTGCAATAAATCATATGTATATATTGTTTTCATTATCGTAAGGCAATGTTTTGTAATCTAAAATATAATTCATTAAATTCATCATTAAAAATACTCTTAAAAATAATTATTTGAAAAATTCGGCTAAAAGGTATTGATGATTTGCCTAGTGCCAATGAAATGTTGGCATATAAAAAATGCTTACTTTTATAAAAAAAATATAGAAAATTTTTTTTTCATTAAAAATTCATTACAGGTCCTTAATGGCACTGCCGAGCCCATATTACTTTTCCAATTATATCCTTTTGGTGAGGTATATGATAATTTCATAGTGGGTTATTTGGGACCATTTTATGCCATGTTGCTTGGTGTGACCATTATCCCATGTTGGCAAACATTCATCACCTGTTTGATGAAATACATTGTATTGAAATATGCCATCATATACAAAAGGATGAAGGAATACGATGTAAGTAACTGGGATGTTTATACAAGTATTCGTTGCTGTAATTTAATAATATTTAAAAGTTCTCTAAACTTTCGCCGGAACTTAATGATGAGAAACTGCGTTCTTTATCGGGGAAGGACTTGCAATATTGGCACACAGAAATGTGCGGATTTTGCGTTCGGGAACAAATCAAATTGAGATGGTGATATATATCATATGTTTAGCTTTAATCGCTTAAATTTAATTTCTTATTTTTAAATTCTAGGTTTACTAAGGAGCTGGAGCTGTTAATAAGGATACCAGTGTTTTTGGACTTTATTATATTTTCAGTTTTAATGTGCTTTTTATTTTATAGCCTTGCAGCTGGGGTGAGTTTTTTTTAATATGATTTAAAATTTTCACTTGAATTTTTTTTCTTTTAATATTCATTAATTAATTTTTCTTAAATCTCAGAATATTTCATCTATGGATTATTTATTTTTAATCATTTACTTATTTGTAATGAGCTTTTTGTTGTGGCTGTACCACTGGCATGCAACCCTGGTAACTAATAGTGTAAGTTTAACCTGAAAGTCCACTCATAGTTACAGTAAAGGGGGTTTTCAAATTAAAAGCTTGGTTGACTGACTGACCTGTTTCCCGATTTTGAATGGGCTTTATATTTTTTAACGAAAGTAAAAGTGAAAGGGCTTAATTAGGCCAAACCAAAGCAAGTATTTAAATCTATCGAAAATCTGTTCCAAATTAAGAAAATCATACAGTGCAGTCACAGTAGAAGAGAAAATACGGATGGAATTGTGACAAGTGGATGGCAAATGTTCATTTTTCAAACCATTTGAGAAAATGACTGGCTACAGGACTTCGCAGTTCTGCAACAAACACAATATTACAAAAATTTCGTTGGCGTGATAAATTTTTCTACTGTCAAAAGCAGCTGTATTGAAAATAAAGAAAAACGTGCAAGTAAAACACAATCACGCTTAAAAATGTAAACAAATTAAAAAAAAAAACAGTAAATAGAAGAAGAAAGTAGTAAATACACTTTGACACATATAAAATGTAAACAAAAAGCATGACCTGATCTCTTGCCATGACCTGTATAAATAGAATTAGACGTGTTCCCATCACATCAGAGTTGTATTTTAAAGTGTACATTGGCAGCAATTTCAGTGGGTAATGAAAAGGTGCTGGCAATTCTGTACAATAATAACAAAAACAGCATATATTTCATTTTAGCCTGCCACTTTTAAATTGCCAATTTTGTAGAAATGTCACACCATCCAACTTTCATTCTACTACTTCACACCAAGACTGTAAATTAAACAAAAAACGTACAACAGACTTTTGTTCTCTTTTTCTTATAGTCGTTTACGGAGAGAATTTCGCTTCTAATAAATAAATCATAAATGTGCAGCCGGCCAGCTTTATAAGTTTCCAATGCAAAAAAATTAGAGCCATTGTCAAGGAACGACATTTTCATGACTTCCAAGAGTCCATTAGTGTATTTAATCATCCTCTTGGGAAGTCAAGTTAAGAAATTAAAAAATCTGAACTACTTCTACAAATTTGTGAAACTCTGTTCGCAATTTGCATTATTTTATACATACAAAAAATTATTATTTCAAATACTTGATATTGAAATTTATTATTAGAGTGTCAAAACTTTATTGTTTGTTGCCGTTTTAGCTGTTCATATACCGACATTTCATTTCTTTTCACAGAACGATGAACTCTGTTTTGGTTTGTACTGCAGTCCCTGGTATACATTTCCGGTGAACATTCAAAAAAATATTCTTTTAATGATGATGAAATCCACGAAACCACTTAAAATGAACGCCCTATTTGTTGAGATGAACTTGACAACGTTTATTACCGTGAGTATTTAAAAGGAACAAAAGGTTTTTCCACTAAGGACGCAACAAATTTTAAGTTTCGATAAAAATTGGAAGAATTTAATATAAAGGGTGGTCCAAACTCATGTATTTTCTTAACATGTACATGAGCTGTGATGATATGATGATAAAACCTGTGTGACATGATGGGCCATCCTACTCAAATCAAACATTATCTAAAATTATATCTTCCATTTCAGGTGAAAAAATGTCCACAATAGTGGCTCTATAGCGCTCACCGTTTACTAAAATGGCGTTATCAGTTTAAATAAAAAACTCGGCTAGTAATGCCACCACTCCAAAATTTTCACCAAACTGTCACTCTCTGTGGACGAATTGGTTTCAATTACGTGAGAGGTATGCAATCCCCAGTTGCAGCAATTTTGTTTGTTGACATACGCCGCAAAATAAAAATGCGCCTCGCCAGAAAAGATGATTATTTCGGTAAAATTCGATGTTGTTCGATTGTTTTACAATATTTGCCAACGTTGCTCAAGGGGAAGTCTATTCAATTTGATCCGCGGAGGATGATGGTCAATTTTTTGGAAACAATATAATTTATCATTGATTTAAGAAGATACTTGTTCTTGTCCATATGATAGATTCAAATTTAAATTTGTAATTTGCAATTAAAGGCTACGGGGAAAATTAGCTTTAATATCGATTAAAATTTCAATAGAATTGAAATAGAAATTCGATCGATTTCTAATACCCTAATTCGGCCCCATTGAAAGGTATACTTTTGGTTTTACTATCCTTTAAATATAAAATTCTTTTCTTCGTTCACACTAAAATACAATGTTATTATGTCTCCATGGAAAAATCCTTTTCATAGTGCATACAAATAATTTCTATGATGCGACTGTTTTATCTCTTTTCTCAAGGTGGTCCGAGGTGCCTATAGTTATTTCAGTATTTTGAGAAATGCCAACTTGGAACAATGAAGCAAGTGAATTGAGAATTTTCTTATAAACGGAGATAATCTTTTGATGCACTAGATACTAGAAAAGAGTAAAATGCACACAAAATAGAGTTTTATGGCGATTTCGTTTCTAAAATCAGCGCAAACTTATAAGAAAAGATCACGCAGTCCTGTAAGGAAGTTAATTTTTTTTAATTAGAGCGATAAATAGATTTTTCTTTTAACTAAATAAACAAAATGTTACACTTTTTTATACACTGAAAAAAAATTAATTGAATTATTTTATTGAGCTTCAGGTCTTCTTTTTTTAACAATATATTTATTTTTTGGATTTTTTCAATATTTCAACACCCTGTGGGTATCTTCTTCAGGAAAAAATATTTTATAAAATTAGAAAAAATCCAAAAAATTAATATATTGTTTTTTACACATAAAAAAGACCTCAAACTCAATAAAATAATTCAATTAATTTAAAATAAATGGTCCAATATATCATCAATTTGCACAGAAAAAAAATTAAATAAAAATTTATAAAGAAATTATATTATTGTTTCATTTATTATTAATTATTATAACTGAACTTACTTCGAGACTTGCTGTTGACCACTAAGGACGATATATTGTAAGCAGTTCAATACATCAGCAAGACATATTAAGTGTTTTCATGATGACAATTGTGGAAAATTTTCAGTAAAAAAAATTAACTTCCTAGGAAGTCAATAAGATCCATAACTTGCGAACCAGAAGTAGCAAAAAACTTTGATCTTTTGCAAAGATTTTAACACAAGCTTTTCATTGCAAGATGTTCTCTTGTGTAGATCCAATTTAGTGGATTCGATGAAGTCATGTTCAAGATGTTAGGAAAAGTGATTTTTTGGAAGTACTTCAAATGTCAATCGTCCGTCAGTATATTATACATATCACATATAATGTATATATCATAAATGTATATCATACATATATGTATATCACACCGATTGAGCTCGAGCTCGAACTTGGAAACATTATTTTCTCATTATTTATTTAATAGTCAATGCATTTACCATCTTTGCCATGTCAGCTTTTGAAATAACAACGGCAATAACTTAATATATGTATGTGTATAGAGAGTAGCAGTGAGAGTAAATGCGTTTGTAAGAGACTGAGTAAAAAGTGCTTTTAAGGAAGTCATGAAAATGCAGGTATTTTGATGTGGAATAAATGCGAATTCAGCACTTTTCCAAATGATTTTAGCACAGGGATCTCATTAGAAAAAAACCCTTTGAAAAATATTTCAAAGGCTTTAAACTGAGTTATAAACTATCTTCAATATATTGAGAAGAGTAGATTTTGGGTTTCCTCTTTTTTCTTTTTTTTTTGTGGAATGAAAATTTTTTTACTGTTGGATATTCTGACCACTGAGAATCATTAGAGAGCATTAAATCATTTACCAATACCATTTTCTTAAATTTCCTGTTGGGTATTCTGACTATCAGAATTCATCTTCTGGATAAATTCCAAGCCATCGATATGTTACCTGTCTAACCGAGACTAATTTCATCGTGGTAATATCAATTCCCGTAACCCAGGTTCGTTCCCTGCTAGAGGACAAAAATTGTTCACTATGGTTTTTTGAGTTTTAAAATCAAGTGGCTTCAAACCCCCTCCAAAAATCCATCCGAGGGGTCTCCTGACCTTTCCTCTTCCTAAAAAAGAGGATAACATCATGATAAAGGTCAAACAGCCACCACCCCCTGGAAAAAAGGTAGGAACCAAAGATTAGCAAGGTTCCTCACCACTACACCAAATACACAGAGGGCGTTGTTTCTAGGCAAGTACAGATGGCAGCCCCATTATCATGGAACTGCTACAACAGACAAAATCATCTACATACTTGGCTGGAACAACAATCGTTTAACGAAACTGATACAAGGCGACAATAACAAAGCGAAAACAACTGCAACAACTCATGTAAAATGGAAAATGGTTTATAGAAGCCAAATGCTCCCAAGAGGAGTAATTCAGAAAAAAATATCAATTCCCAGACTAAGTTTATAATATCCTAAATCTTATTCTCAAGTATCATTTTGTATCAGAGAGAAAGAGATAGTAGGATAAGAATGGAGGGAGGGATAGTAGAAGAATCCAAGCCATTGAGTAGGTTAATTAGTTTCATTTCTAATTTGTACATAGTTAAGCAACAAAATTAATGCCAAAAGCAACAAATTGTTATCAAGTTTTTTTCGACATTTTTCTCGTGTTCCTCTTCCAAACCCTTCATATCACACATCCATCTACGGCTGTAAATAGCAAATTGAAATAAGTAAGAAGAACTTGAAAAGGATTGGGTGCAGAACAAGAATGAGTAGAGACATACATAGAAAAGGACAAAGGATCAAGAGAAACTTTATTTTCGTTTATTTAACAATTTTTATTTAGGTGTATTTTTATTTTGCTTTTCATGCGTTCTCGTATTTTTGTAGCAACTTGCATATTTATTCACATGAATTACTTGGAAACAAGATATTCCTTTTTTCCAAAATAACAGGCTGACAACAAAAGCAAAAAACAACAACAGAAACAACAACAAAAAAACGACAAAAAATTGTAATTGAAAATTTGCTGAGAAATGAATGAGAGAAAGCAACAACAATAACAACAACAGCAACAAAATTATGTGAATATTAACAACTGAAAACTTTTTCCCCGTTTTCCTGCAGCAAAAGAATGTAGATGGATTATTTCGAGGATGTACAATCGTTGGAAAAAATACTTAAATAAACTTTTATTTCTTGCTTGCGATAAACGCAAAAATGTTAAGAAAAATTCTTCAGGATGATTATTATAGTTGTCAAAAGATTTACGCCGCCATTGTGTGTGTGTGTGTGTGTTGGAAAGAATTCAGGAGTGTAATCAGTTCTCGATGAGATATGACTGACGATTTTTAAGCCACAAAAGTTATAAGATACGACCAAGAATCCACAACTAATGACTGGTTTCACATACTACGTTTATACGCACGTCTTATTTGCAAATATAACTATTTGCAAATAACTAATTCACTGTTTATACGGGAAATTGAATACAGAACTTATGTTATTATTAGTGATGCCATGTGACGAAAATATGATTGTTTGGTAAGTAAAACACAGAAAACGTTCATGAAGTGGCAACGTCTTACTTTTTATTTGCAAATAGTGTCGTTATTCACGACTTGTTAAGTGAGTTAATAAGTTACAATAAAAAAGTTATACGGCAACATTTTTCTTTTTTATTTGCAAATAAGACGTGCGTATAAACGTAGTAACACACACACACACACACATCATGTTTTCTTGCGCAAGTTTCAATTCAGCTGAGAGGAAGACAGAGACAGGAAAACAATTTGTATAAGTTTCTATCTCATCATACCACACAAAAAATGAAAACTCGCGAAAGAAAACTTGCGGTGTATGAGCTCATTCCGCCTGATTTTTTCCCCCATCTGACTTTTCTCGCCAACAAAATCAGATGAAGAGTATCTGCGATGCGTTGTTGCTGGGCAAAGGAACAAGTATTCCTTTGCTACTCATTCCACTGTATGTTTTATGTTGAGAAAATCGGTTGATATATCAAACTACAAGTACATATATATAATACCTTTTGTATATGAGTGTGCAACTGTAAGTGATGTTAACTTTTTCATTAAAAATAAAAGAAAGAATTGAAGACTACAAGAGCTCTAATATGTCACACAATTATATCGACGCTTTTGAGATAAATTAGCGCAAGTGACGTTTATGATTTTTTATATTATTAAAAAGAATAACTTTTTAAATATTTCACACATATAAAAAGAAAAATCAAATCAATCATAAAGGTATCGAAAGTGCTGCAAATATGGATTTTCTAAAGAGAAGTAAAGAATGCTTAATACATCAAACCTAATTTGACAAACAATCAACTATTTTCATCAATGTTACGAAACAACGAACAATTTTTTTACACACATTGTTGTAAGCAGAATAGCAAAAACAACTTACTAATATTCTTCTATGTGCATATTTATGTTCAGTTTGATCTTAATATTATGACATACAATTGAGAGGCCACAGTTATTTTCTACTACTAAAAATCGTAATTGATAACACACATTATTGTGCAATAAAATTTTCCACCAACACAGTTTCAACAAGAATATGACATTGATAAAAGTGGTGCATACCAAACAAATTTATGTGCGTATATAAATATGTTCCATGTCCAAACAAAATGAACTCTCGTGAAAATGCAATGATTACGAACAACCGATATTGTCATTTTATTTTTTTTTACAGGCTTATCCATTTTTGCTTTTCAAAAGTAAAGTTAAATAAAACACACATAAAGCTATGATTTGGATAAAACTAATGCCTGGATCTAGACTGACCTTCGTAGACTAGTAGGTAGTGTACTAGACTATTAGTGCGAAGGTCCCAGGTTCGAATCCTGCCGCAGAACTCTGGCAGTTTGTGTTTGATAATTAAAGAAAGCGCACAACAAGCCTTCACTGGCTTAAGTGTATGTCGTATGACATGGGTTTATCACACCCCTCCAATCAACCTAACCGAACCTAACCCAATGCCTGGATCTTGCTATTATGTACGAAACACAATATCATTTAAATGACCGCCTCTAGATTGGTTAAAGCAGCTGATTCATTTGAGATTGTTTTCGACCGCTTTTTCATACATTTCTGGCGGCATCTCCGCGGTAACCTGACGAATGTTGGTTTAGAAATGCTGCAATGTTAAGGAATTAACCGCATAGATGCGGTTTTTATTGTAGCTCCACATAAAAAGTCCAACGGCCTGAAATCGCATGATTTTGGTGGCCAATTGACGTTGCAAAAACTTGAAATAACGCGTTCTGGAAACTTTCCATGCAATAAAGCCAAAATCGGTCGTGTTGTATGGCTCGTAGCACTGTCTTGTTGAAAACACATATCGTGCATAAGGCCACAGCGTTCTAAATTGATGGTAACATTTCTTCCAGAGTCGTTTTCGAACAAATACGGCCCAATGACACCTCCATCCCATAATGCGCACCAAATATTCACTTTTTCCGGATGCAATGGCTTTGCACAAAATCATTTCTGGGTTCTCCAAGCTGTATATACGACAATCTCGCTAGTTGACGTAACCATCGAGTGAAGAAAAATTTTTTCGAAAAATCAGCTGTGAAAACCTGTTGCTCTAACACCTAATCGGCATATCTACGGAGTTGTGAATTGGCCAGCCCGGGTTCATTTTTACGTGAGTTGAATTTTATATAGTTGGAGGTACAAACCCAAATGTAAAATTACAGCTGCAGAGAACGCCGTGTAATCGACAAATTCGGATTACTCGTTACACTTTCACTAACAGAAGCGATATTTTAGAAAGTGCACACATTGCGATGATGCACAGCCCCGACCATATCTGTAACGCTGCCAGTCTCTTTAAATTTCTTCATAATCTTGCAAGTTCCTTGCACAGTAGGTCGATTATGACGACCATATTCACCAAGAAATAGTGGAAAAGTGGCCACATTTTGCAGTAAATTTTATTCGTTTTTCGGTTCTTGAACGATTCATATTCGTAAATGGCAGTCGTTTTACCCAAATAAATAGATGATAATTATTTAACAGCTGAGGGCCTCGCCAGACCGGCGTTTTTGAAACTATTAAAGGGATAACCCGATATAAAAATATGTTTAAAAAGCATAAAAATTGTATTTATATTGGTTGTATGTACTATTTTCTCAATAACCAAAAAATTATTTATATTGTTTGCGCTATTTACAATCAAAGATTTATTTAAATTAAATGGTAGTTAGAAAACTTTTTCTTATATTTTTTTTAAATCAAAATATCTAGTTGAAATTTATAGTCAAAGCGAATTGAAAACAGATGGCCTCATTAGCCCAGGTGGTTATCAGCTGTTCTAATAAAAATTGCACTGTTCAAACCTCAAGTGTCAAAACTAATTTATTTTTCACATGTTTCCTGTTTATAATTTAACAAAATAATATAAATAATATCGTAAAAAGTATTTCTTCAAAATTTTTCCTTCTTGCCGCTTATGACAATTTTGCTTCTAGGGCTTTCTGTACGATGTATTTATTTAGTTATGAATAGTAAACTGATAACTGAAAGCTGAGCGAGAGGGAGAGAGAGAGAGAGAAAACGAACAAAAATTCAAGAAGTTTTTCCTAAAGAAAAAGAAACAACTTTCCATTTGAAGGATTCAACTACTCCTAACAAAAGGATAAAAAATAAATAAATTTATTTTTATTTCGCTGGCTTATTAAAGCTACTCATTCAATGACAGTTGATAATGCTTTTTTATATATAATTACAAAATATTAACAAATATTTTGTTGTCGTTGTGGTGAGGGAGATATTAATGCGAAAAATAAAAGGTGTTTTTTTTCTGAAGGCGAAAAATTCACAGACACTAAATAGTTCTCTACGAGATCCAATTTAAGAGATTTGCCAGTCGTTTCAATGTTTTATTTTCTTTTTTTGACTTTATCAATTATCTGTTGGGTTTGAACAGTCCCGGTCTTATAATTTTGATAGATTTTTGAAATTTGTGGTCTTTTTTCCAGCTGGGTTTCTTCCAAATTAAGTAAATTTTTTTTAGTTGTGGGTATTTGAGCGTCAAATTTTGTAATAATTTGACTTTGAAGTAATTTCTGCCATTTGGATCAGCCTGTAAACTGGTCCTGTAAACTAATTTTTTGAGTTCTGATGTACTATTAAAAAATTCGATTCTTTTAAAGCAATTTTCAGATATTTTAAACAATTTATCAAGCGATTATTCAAATGACTTTAAGCGATTTAATCGTGTAGAATACAGAATTTCGAAAATGAGTGTGGTACTGGTATATACACCCAAAAAATGGTCTGAACTTTTTACATTTGATTTAAAAATGGATTTAATATGACGCCAAAGCCGTTTTTACTGGGATTCAGCAAAATTTTATTCGCTGCAAGCAAACACATTTTATCTAATATCAAATTTGATTGTTTGTTGTTTGTTGACTTTAGCTGCTCAACACACTCGTCAGTGAACTTTACGTAGTTTGAGAACAATCAACCTCATCTCTTTATGCCAAACAAATCAAATACAATATGAGAACTCTCTACCGTATATGAATATTATAAAATATATAATCAAAGTAGGCTTAGAATGCTTCTATATATACAATTAAATATGTCAATAAGTTTATAATCAACAAAAAATTGTGTTTTCTCACATTCCCAAATTTTATTGTAAAAGATCGTCTAAACTATGTAAGATCAACACTTCTGGCAACCCTGCCTTGAGAAGACGAAGTTCTTAAAAGCTTCACACAAAGATTTATTTTAAAAGATACTAAAAGCTGCAAATAAAATGGCATCTTTTTCCAACTTCCACACTGTGCGTGTGTTTGTATGCATGTGTGAGCTGCTTAAGTTTCCTGCAATTCTCGTATATGAATGTCTTAATTCCTTTAAGTAGTTCTTTCATTTATTTATTCGTTTTGTAATTTATTTTATATCATAATTTGTAACAAGAATCTAAACTTTTTGCCGCCGACAAAGAATCATGTTGTCGGTTGACAACAGCAGCAGAGGGAGATGAAGAAATAAGAGAAAACTTATTACTTTTTTTTTGTGTCATAATTTTCCTTTCAGAACAACGACAACAACAACAAGAGCAGCAGCAACTCTTTTGACAACTAATAAGTTAAACTAAGATTTTGCTGTTTCATTTTTATTATTGTATGATTTTATTTGAAGTTCATAAACACATTTGGCACTTAAATTGTTAAAGTCACAATAAAATATTTTTAACTAAATATTTACATATCTCAACTATTCATTCATTAATTTACTCACTTATTCATTCATTAGTTTGTTCTTTCATTCAGTCATTGTGTGTTTTCTGTTGTGTTGTTTTCATAAACACTTCAGTGAAGAAAATTCATCTTGAATATCTGTTTATTTATTCACTGAATTGATTTCAATAATTGCTTGAAGGAATTTATGTTTTTATTGTAACTGCTGATGCTGATGCTGCTGCTGCTGCTGCTGCTGATGCTTTTGTTGCCTTTGTTAATTGAGTTGTTGTTGCTGCTATTGTTGTCATAAATATATAATTATTTTAACATTCGCATTATCACTATCACAGCAAAAATTATATGTATTTTCTTTAATTTCCTCAAAGGGTATTTAAAAAGCAGATAAAAGACTTAAAAAAGATTTCAATTATAGGGAATATCATAAATTAGGTTTGAGGAAAAAAACATACTTGAGGTGAACATATAACAATTAAAATATTTATAGATGACATCAACTCATTACATTGAAAAAAAAAAAAAATAATAATAATAATAATAAAAATAATAATTTTGATTAATTTAATAATCTATACAGACATGACCATTATATTGTTTTTGATAATCATATATAATAAAACATCAACATGACTTTGTCATTAGGTAATAGTAATATGATTCAATCCATGTATTAAATTATGATTGATGTGAAATGTTCAATATAATTTAATTTTTATTACTTTAAAGTGGTATTCATGAAATTAAAATACGTTTAGAGTGGGTTTTAAGTACGAAATTTGTATGTAAAACCCTCTTTTAGAGTGCACTTTTAATTGAAAATCGATCCTTTCGTAGACTAGTAACTAGTGTACGAGGCTACTAGTCCAAAGGTCACAGTTTCGAATCCTGCCAAACACTCTAGGTGCTTTTGCAGACAAGCCAAGCAGCTTCGCAGTTTATTTTTCTAAATTAAAAAAAAAAAATTTTAAATTTATTATTTCGATTTTATAAATTGTTTTTGGATAAAATCCCAATACAATGCAGTATTAAGTATTTAAAATAAAGATTTTGTTCTTCGTTTTTACTAATAAATCACTTATTGGCACCAACACCGCTTCTAATTGTAAACATGTGGCAGGAGAAATAAATTAGACACATAACGATTACAGATTGTTTGTAAAAAAAATATAATCAAATACGATAGAGACTTCTCATATTGTATTTGATTGTTTTAGTATAAACATATCACTTTGAATGTTTTCAACTAAAGAGTTGGTTTAGCAACTAATGAAATGTCCGCTAAATCCACAATAAACAAACTCGAAAAGTTAATTTATATTTTTCAAATATAGAAAAAAGTAGACAAACACTTTACTATGTAGTAACAATTTGAAACTTAAGTAGCTCCGCTGCTCGTTTCAGATGCTTTTAACATCTATTCCGTGTGTTGTTCCTAAATTTTATAAAAGTAATATTTTTCATGGCAGACACTCGTTTTCTCATTTAAAATTCATTTACAACTCCTTTCATTATGAAAGCATCAACGAAGTCAGATCAATAAGTCTGTGTCTTTTTGAATATAAAGCACAGATTTTTTGATAAACAAATCAAACATAGTCTCCTTTAGCCCTATACACTTTGGCCAGCAGTTCTCCAATTTTTTTATCCCTTACAAAAAATAAGTTTAGTCGAGGTCATCAAAATGGGTGTTTTTTTATAAGATGAATCGAATCAAATATATTGCTGCCGAGCTCTTTCTTCAGGTTCGGAAGCAAGAAATTGTCACTCGGGGCTGAGTAAGGAGAATAGGGTCAATTGCGGAGCAATTTGTAGCCTAATTCATAAAATTTTGCTATATAAACGGCACATGTACTGATGGAAAATAACTATTTTCTTGGCCAATTGCGGCCATTATTTTCCCAAATCCTCGTCAAATCAACCCAATCAGTTGTCATAATATTCACCATTGACTTTTTCATCCTTTTGAAGGTAGTCAATGTGGATTATACCGCGTGCATCCAAAAAAATTTTGCTATGACTTTATTGGCTGAGAAATCCACCTTGACCTGCTTTGACACCCTTTCATCCTGAGAAAATCACTATTTTGGCGTGTTGTGGTGGTTTCACATTTCATCTATTGTTAAGAAAAGTCATAATATCTTGTCCATATTGCGGTTGAAGAACGTCACATGATTGCATTTGTGGTCGATTAAGAGCAAACGCGGCACGAATTTTGTGGAAAGCTCTTTTATACTCAAATGATCATTTAGAATTGAAAACACTGAGTCAAGTGATATGCCTTTGGCTTCCACAATCTCTCGCACTTTCAATCGGCGCACCATATTATGCATTTTTTCAATTGTTTCGTGTGTAGAGACTTTAACTGGAGGTCTAGAAAGTTATGTATCTCCCGCGCTCGTACGATCACTACGAAATTCAGTAAACCACTTTTTGCCATCAAAATTAATGGCGCAGAATTCCCATAATACAAATATTCATGTAGCTTAGCCTTGGATTCAGTGAAGATTTTTTCCGCAAAAATTAATCGGTAATGAGGAAAGCAAGAAACTTACTTTTTCCTCAAATCACCGGACAGTGTTCTGTCAATGGCAGTAAAACACAAACTAAAAGAAGCACCTTATTTAAATTTCGACAGGAGTCAACTGACAGATGCTTGTCGACAGGAGCAGTTTTGCCCTTTCGAGGCAGTGACCTTCCCTCGTTCTGTCTCCACAAAATATACTTGTTTTGAGAATTTGTCAATTTTTCAATACTTTGAAATTTCTTACAAATGATTGTTTTTTAAACACCAAACAGCTGCTAAAATAGTTCTTATAAAAAAAATTTTACAATTTTATAAAAATTTATTTTCTCTCAATTTCTTACGCTCGTAACAAATACGTGAACACCTTTCGGTTGCAACTAGTATTAATTATTAAAAACTTTTAGTAAATGAACGGGACTACTAACATATTCAAACTGAACACCTTTTCTCTGCTTATAATGGCCTCAATGCAGCATAACGATGTTGATGTCTACAGACACAACAGGATGCTTTCATTTAGGAGTAGGCTTTTTTCACACAGTGGGTGTGTGCCATGTGGAATGACATTTTGGCTTAAAACTTAGTTGACGTCCCACACATAGAAAATACATGTGTATATAATTTTTTAGCCGACCACTCACAACGTATGGAATCGGATTAACACGTATGGAAATTCCCTATTCCATTTACAATAACAATTTGTTTGCGCTGTGTAAACAAGGCCTGCAAGTCAACATAATTAAAATTTCAAAATCTTAATAATATTAATTGTTTGTTGTTGCTCATAATTATTACAAGCATGTAGGGCGCTTTTATTTATTTATTTATATGAATGCCACTTGACTTTGTATTGAATCAATAATAATTTGTAAGTTACAATTTATTTACTTATTTAATTCTGCTCATATAATAATAATATACAAAATGGTATTTTAAATATAGCAAATTAATATTGACTGAACACAGAAGTTGTGCAAATCTAAAATCTGATATTTGTCTAGGCTGTAGTGCAAGTGTTGTTAATTTAAGATTTATTGCAATCTTTATTGTAAAGAAATAAATAAATAACTACAGTAATAAATAAACCACACAGAGGAAATATTACTAAAGAAATTTTATCAAAGAAATGAAAGATTCTAAAATATCATTGAGTTGTTTTCATAAATTTTATTAAATTTTTAATAAAAAGGACTCTGGAATAAATTAAAAAAAATATACGTATATATGTTTCTTGAATCGAGTATTTCAGAAAATGAAGCCTGAAGATTAATAAGATCGGCAGACCACTACTTTCTGATAGATATCTATCAAAAATGTTCAGAACAAAATTTTACATTAACTAAATTATGTTGTTAAGTGGCTTCAACGCCCCTCCATAAAATCCATCCAATGAGCCCCTGACCTTTTCCTCTTCCTGGAAAAGAGGATAACATTATGACAAATTTCAGGCAGAGCCACCACATTCAAAGATTAGCAAGATTAGCGAGGTTCCGCACCAATACACCAAATACACAGAGGGTGTTGTTTCTAGGCAGCGACAGATGGCAGCCCAAATCTTAGACCTGCTATAGCAGACCAAATCATCTACTTGACTGGAACAACAATCGATTAACGAAACTGATACAAGGCAAAAATTACATTATGGAGATGCTTTGTAGGAGCCAAATGCTCCCAAGAGGGGTAATGGAGGGAAAAAAATTATGTCGTAATTAAAGAACTCTTTGCCTTATTTCATAATAAATATAATTTATAATATAACAAGAGAGCAGTTTGGATTATGAAATTATTTCAAAATCATAATTACATATTTTTTTTTATAAAAATTTTAATCAATTTGAACCTTAATTTCATTCAGTGTTCAAAAAAATTAAAGAAAAAAATTTATGTTCATTTGTCGCTGTTTCATTGGCGACTAAATGGCATGTGTGTGATTTTTGGATTTTACAACTGTGGTATGCAGCAATTTTCCGTCCTCTCACATCAAATGTGATTTACAAAACAGACTGATTTCTTCTAAGTATGTGCCATCTTTAATGATCTTTTACTTTCTAAATATTTTTCCCGTTCTTCGAATGCCTTATAAAATCTGCCCTTGCTGCATATGTGTGTTAAAAAAAAAAAAAATATTAGTTTGTTGGAAAAGAGATCATGTTCTTTTCTAAATATGTTGCACATAAAACATGTAGATGTGTTGCATATTTTGCATTCAAATTTTAGGTTTAAAAACTACCAGGTTTAAAAACTACATTTAATTCAGCAAAATTTTAGTTTATTCAATTCTGTAAATTGTAATTTTTTTATGTAGGAATCATTTCCGCTAAATACACTAAAACCTAAACTTCTTGAGAAAAAAAAGGACAGCAGCGAAAACGACAAGCTGACAAAAATCCAGCAGTAAAAAACATTTATCCACCCACAAAAAGCCAAACGAAAAAAAACGAGACCAAAAACAGAAAAGAAATGTTAAGACCGGACAACGGTTCAGTGAATTGATAAAATTTATGTACTGGAAGTAAGCAGCCAAGTCCAAACGAATCAGCATTAAAATGCTAATAAAAAAAACCAAAATAAAAAAATATTTACACAGACGGACAGACGGACTGACAACTAAAAAATTTACCTAAGCGGATCGTAAAAAATAACAATAAAAGGATAGATACAGCGTAACGAAATGAAATGAAAATTAAATAAAAAAAGAAATACATACACAATAATATAAATAAGCCATGGTAACAATCTGCAAAACATAAATTAACATCTCAGCTCAATAGATAGAAAAACAATAGAAAAATATTTGCTTGTTAAAAAAAAAAACATTTTATTTCCATTCGTTTTGTGTCATTTTTAACAAATAACTGAGAGTGTGTCTGTGAACTATTTTACCACTAGAGGATTTAGAGAAAATTTATTAAATTTAAAAAAAAACAACAACAATCAAACCAAGGGAAAATAGTAAATAAAAATCCACATGTATTTTTGTAAAAACATAAAAGAAATTTAATAAAAAATTAAATAAACAAAAACATAAATAAGCTTTAGCACTGACCACATGGTTGCTGGTGACCACAACCAACACCACAACGCCCATCGACTTAAAAACGAAAATATTTTATCATGAACCAAACGCATTCTCGAACTCAAGCATAAGTAAGCAGGAAGCTGGAATAAAAGCGCGATAAAAAAACTGGAAATAACAACAACAACAACAACGCCAACGACAAATTTTGTAATTAATATTCTCTAGCTGTGTAATAAATTTAAAGCCATTGATTAATCCTGGCACACGGGCAACAGGAGCTACTCCACTAGTCTGCTACTCTACCTTATAACCACTCCACTCCTTTGCTCCTACGATTACACATACACTCCTTTTGCTTCCTTTCTGGTTGTTTCTCTTCTAGCATATGATATAAATTCTCTTTTAATATGCGTTTTTTTTCGTTCTTGTTGCAAGTGATTGAGTAAATGAAGCCAGAGTGGCAGGAGTGTGATTTTTGGCCGGCCAGTTTTCCATTGGCATCCATAAATATTATGATTGTGTAAATGAATGGCAATATGTAATAAACATATTATTTTTGAAATAAACTATTGGGGAGTTAATGAAAATATATATTTTATTTGAAATTTATTGCATTTTTATAAAGTACAGCGCTCAGCCAGTGGCGTTAAACATAATTTAATTTTTATAATAAATTTGTTTTGATAATTACGCAATTAATATAATTACAGTGGAAGTTCTGTTCGGCTATGAAAGAGGTGCACGCTTTATTGAAATATTGGTGAACTATACTTATTACATTAACTATTTTTATTATAATCCATTATATGGGGTACCGACAATTCATAGGCCTATTTGTTCGCGTACTAACAAGAAATTTTAGAATGATAACTAAGAATTCGATATAAAAAATTAAAACTTCATTAAAATTTTAGGAAAGTATACGAGAAGTAAGAACTGACAATTATTATTATTTAAAATTTTTTTTAGTAGTATCATTATTCCCAAATATTCGGCCTTCCAAAATAGACTTTGGTAGTCTATAGCGGTCATATTGTTAAAACTACGTCTGTCAAATTGTCTGTCATTTGTTCAATCTGTTCTGCCAAATCATTACCATGGATGGATGAAGTGGTCCACAACATTTGCCTATTATAAGATTGTTTAATCAAAATCGGTGTTAAATAAACAATAAAACAACACCCGTACGACGATGAACCACAAGATCTGCCGAAAACATCACCAGTGTCCGTGAGATTGCGCAGGAGAATCAGAGACAGTCGATTTCGCGTCGCTTACAAGAACTCGGCCTTTCACAGACTACAACTTGGCGAGTTTTGTATCGTGAGATAAAAGTAAACGACCATAGACAACAACTTGTGTTTGCTGAATGGACTCTGGAACAGTTGAAAGCTAAGCCTAATTTTCATCAAAAAATTATCTTAAAAAAATTATTTCAGAACTCCATTTTTAAATGAACGGGTATGTCAACAAACTAAATTGCTATATTGTTGTTGTCATTTCTCACGTTGAATGTATACAAATTTTGCTTGAGTAACAATGCATATTTTCAACTTTTGCAATATAAGACTTAAATCTTGTGTATGGGACGTCGAAAAAAACATAAATAAAAATAAATAAAATAAATTTGGAACGATAACAATCCACATGAGATCCAAGAGTGTACAGTGCATTCCGAAAAAGTTAATGTTTGGTAAGGAATTTGGGCTTCTTTGAACAGGACATCACTGTCACCGGCGAGTGCTATAGGTCGATGATATGCACACTGTCGCAAAAATAATAATTACTACTCATACGATTTAAAAATAATGCAAAAAAATTGGTAAAGAAGGATGCAGGGTAACAAAAAATTTAATTTCTGCTCATTCAAAGGAACCACCACACCTTTAAAGCTAAATTGAACATTTTTAGCTTTACAAATATTTTTGAGTAAATAAGAGGGAATTTGCAACATACAAATTAAAACAACAGGTCTTAATCGAAGATGCACATGCTGTGATTGATATAATGTAATTGAAACATATTGTTATCCAAATCGCTGTTATATATGTTACTAGTACATTACTTATCCCTATAAACAATATATTAAAAAAAATCAAAAAATTGGCTCATCGCACACGATCATAGTGTTATTGCATGTTACTTTTATATGATCAAACTTAAGCAAAAATATTGTTTTATGATCCACTGCTAGAGGCCATTTGTGTTGTCTGCAGAAACACCCAGAGCCCTCGGCAGGAATCAAACTTGTGACCATCAAACTAGAGTAGTTATTACCATACGAGGGTACTCAAAGCAATTTTAATAACGATATTTCAACAACAAAAAAATATTACAACGCATTGAAAATACTGGCGACTTGATGAAAACAAATTTTGAGTCGTCTATAAATATAGTTTTACGTATTAAATTTAACATGAACCAAATGAGAATTATATATATATATATACATCATACTACGAGTGCAGCTCCAAACATTCGCTTGACGTTATTTATTGGTTTATATCAGTTCTTAATCGCACTTTATTTAAAAACGAAATAAAATTATTTTAACTTAAAGTTATTTCTGTATCAAAATGAAAATACTTTAGTTTTAGTTTAAACTTTTAAAATTGTTGATGATTTAAAAGCAAAATATTCACATGAAAATCTTTGTTTCGAATAAATTTGTGGTATATTTTCCTAATGACTATAATTTGTTTGCCGCAACAAAACATTGTTGCAGACATCATAGCATAATTAACACAACGTATATTCCTTATAAAGCAATTAATTTGCAAAAAACCGATATACTCGTATTCTCCTAAAACTTTTAGTTCAATAATTTCTTTTAATTATTTTGTATTTTTTTCCATCGTAATACATAAAAATAAATAAAAATCAACTTTACGGTTTTAATTTTCCATTCTCCCTTATGTATTCAATATATCTTTTCCCTTTTCACTATACAACGTTTTAGTTCTACTCTAACCATAATTGTGCCACATTTGAAAATAATTTATTGTAATTATTATTATAATTATTTTGCTCATTAAAATGCTTTCGGAATAAAACATTTGAAGCTTCATATTCCTTCATCCCTATTTTATCCCTATTTAATCCCTAATGTGTTAATCAATTAAGTTTATTATTATTATAATTTTTTTTTTTTGTTATAAAAGATAAACGCAAGACAAGCACAAGCAACTTAAATTGGAGGTGAAAGAAAACAATAATTATCATCGTCATTATCATCAACGCTTCTACCAACTCAACAGAAGCATCAAAGTAATCGCTTCACTTTACCACTTCCGTCAATTGATTTTCTTTAATATTCCAACGTGTTTCGTTTTTCCATCCACTTGATTCATGTCTTTTTTCACACTTTGTGTTGTTCTCTCTTGTAATGATTTTCCTATTCAACTTGTTCGTTTAGTGGAAAAATGTAATAAAGATTTATTATTTCAGGCTCCGTGTGTGATTGTTGCGAAAAATAGAGTCCACCTTTGTGTATAAATGCAATAAATGCTGACTTGCTAAGTTAAAGTTAAACATGTTAGGAGTACTTTGCACAGTGGGTCTGTATCGGACAAATATTTGATTATAGAGAAAAACTGAGATTGAAAAAAGAAATGTTCTATTGAAAATGCTACATGGATTTTTTTGTGTGAAAATGTATAAAAAAATTTATTGATCAATTTAAAACATGGAAATCTATTTATCGTTCTAATTTGAAGTATGTTGCTGTCTTACAGGATTGAGCGATCTTTCTTAAGAAATTTGCGCTCATTAAAGAACACTAAATTCATTTTTTTCTCTTTGAAATTCAGGAGAAAATGAAAAACAAACTTTGCGAAAGCAAATTTTACAAAATTTGCGCCGCACACGATTTTTCTTGATCCAAGCTGTTACTCGTAATAAACAAAGTGATCAACTGATCATCATCATGAAGCCGCCATAACCGGTGTGCCTCGCTACCCCTACCATAATAAAATAAACACTTTTAAGTAAAGGTATACCCACAAAATTGTAGTTTACTACGGCCTTTGCTTTCAAAAAAACCAACACGATCAAGTCCGCTCACTATTGTAGCTCGCCTGATAAAATAAAATATATACGATTCCTGCAGGACGATAGATTTTTGCCCGATCCTATAGCCTTGATGAAATTTGATGCCCCAGTTTTGTTTTCAATTACACCAGTACTCACATGGCCCCTACTCATGCAATGCATTATGCTGGTACTAGGAAAATAGTTTATGGGATAGAGGATAGAGGGATTAGTATTTCTGGGCATTGGAATTGAAATTTTTGACACCTGAAGCGACAGGAAAGGCATCTGCATGATGCTCGTTCTACATACGAGCAGTTCGACAAAAGAAAAATTCATTCTTTTGTCGAACTGCTCTCTGTAATGCGTAGTGCGATTCACTGCCATATCGACCATAATTTCGAACGCGTTGTCCGCAAATAAGCGGGTTGGGGAATAGTAAAACACATCTCCCACTGCGTCGATGCTCCAATGCGTCAATAGTGCTGGCTACACTACTGTCACCGATGAGCCTCTTCGCGCTCTCCTGTAGTCGAGAGAAGTGCTAGTAGGTCACCAGTAAAATGGCTCCTGCGTAAGCCATACTGGCGTTCGCTAACTAAATTGTTGGACTTCAGATACTTTACAAGATGGAAGTTAAACATACGAGTACTTTCCATTACTTTGGAAAGTGCAGAGCAAAGTGCAACTGCGCGATAATTTTCGGTGGTCGGTGGTCTTTCCTCTTTTGCGGATTGACGTTACATTAGCAACCTTTCAACAACCTGGAAGCGCACCGGCATGGTATTGTGTGCAAAAAAGGTTGCCTAAAAAACAATTAACATTCTAACATCACTGCTTCAAGACCATTGCTGGTATTCCATTTGGTTCAGGAGACTTATTTATGTTGAGATCCGCTAAAATCCTTTTAACTTTTAACTCAGCCAAAACGTTAGCTTTATCAAACAGTCCAGAGATTATTTGGTCATCGTTTAAAAGTGCCCGGAATTGAATGACAAAAAAACTTTACCGCGAAGGCGCTTTTCCTACAAAACTTTCTAGTGCCTCAGTAACTTGGCACAAGAAAGCCACCTTGTAACCCGCGACATTCTCTCTCGCCGCTGTTCCCCAAATAGAGGATATTAAATTGCTATATTTTATGAAGGGATCGAGCCACTTCTTATAGTTTCAGGCTTTACCTGGAGAGAACATTTTACTGTCAAAATAAATTACATGTTGTAGTTCTCCAAATATACGAGTAGAATAATTAATTTTTACTTTTTGTGGGTATTACCCTCCTCCACCGTTCTATACCTTCTTGATTTTTCTTAAATACACACATCATTCCCACAGTATTGTGCATAATCTTTTGAAAGTTTCACTACTGGAGTTTTCCAAATGAGATGTATCCTTTCCAGCACTCCAGATTGACATGTCATTTGGTTTCTTATAAGAAACAAATAAATAATCACAGATTCATTTATATTCCATTGATTCTACTGATGAATAAAGAAAACGGAAAAATTAATAGAATAATATAATATTTTCGGAAAGGAGATGTATTTTATTCCGCTACTAGTGGTGTCAGTTTGTTGCGATATTGAGTCTTTTATACCAAATATCAATGAAAATAGAATACGAGAATTTAACACCATTACGACTTCAACATGTAATATCAGACTGAAATTGATCGCCAATATCCTTTAGAAAACCAGAACACATCATTACGAATTGAAAAATCTGTACCTTTTTATATTCATTCAAATAGCAGGATCTCATATCTATTTAACAAAAGACGTTTTCATCTCCAAAAAAAGTGTAACATTTTCTGCCCCTTCAAAGAGAAAAATGTGATTTATATGCCCATTAATAAGTGCAAATTTACTATGAAAGAGGGCTCAATGCTTTAAGAGATTAATGAATGAAAAATCGATTTTTTTTTTTGATAATAATAAAGCTAAATTGTTACACTTTTTTTTTTAAAAGAACACGAAATGTTATCAGCAAATAAATTTTCCTACTGTTCACCCTAAACACACACCAGTACATACGGTATTACTAAACTAAAGCGTTCGTATTAATGACAACTAAAGTACGTTTTTCCTATAAATTTCTTTTTGGTCCAACTAAAGCACGAGTATAAAAGAGGAAGTGCCTCATTAAGTGCTTCTTAATGATGTCTTTCGCTTTCTTTATACAATACCGAAGACATCTAATATATTGGTATGAGTAATCTTGTATGTGTGCGAGTGTGTATGTGTGTGTGTGTGTGATTTTCCATTTAAATGTTTGTAAAGAAAATTTGTTGGAAATAAGATGAGAAAACCAAAAAAAGGAGAGAGAAGAAAAAGGTAACTGTCTGCATTAACATTCAAAGGAAAAGGTGTGGAAATAAAATGCCACTTGAATTTGTGAAAATATATTCTTTTTTATTTTTTTCCTCGATTTCACGAAGAAACTTAAAATTCGGCACAGTAGAAACATTTGAAAGTTTATACTCGATACAATTTGAAAATTTCCTGATAGAAAAATAATATAAAATTTCTTTTTTTGGTGTTATAAAAATTCTCATTTAGTTTTTGAAAATTACTGAATAAGTAAACAAAGTTTTTAATTTTGATACGATTGAATTTAGTCCAGTTGGTTTAATCTGTTTGGTTTTATTATGAATTGACTTGATCTGATTGGATTTATTGATTATGTTAATCAAAACAATTTTTTTTTTCAATAAAGAGAAGTAACACTCAAACAATTAGTGTCTAATACTTAAAGTGTGGCAATCGATGTCTAATACTTAAAGTGGTGAAAGGTATAGTGGAAGAGAGGGAGCAGACAGTGAAAGTGAGAGAGAAAGAGCTCAATTCTTATGCAACTTTGCTGCTGCGCCTCTTGTGTTGCAACCATTTTATTGGTTGTTTTACTTTGTCGGCAATTCAACTAACATTACCGACGAAGGACGTGCTGTACTTTAGCATAGATGAGCATTCATCGCTGCCGGTGCTCTTCAGTGACCAGTAGCTATGCCTTTATCACTTAAGCAGTCCAGTAACAACTAACATAATGCCACACTAATTCACATCAGAAACATTTATGATGTTGATGACTTAAACTGAACAGGGATCGAGAACCCATGTTCTCAGTTACAACAGCGCGCTAACTACTTCAGGCAATCGCACTTAAATTAATTTTGAACAACATTAACTTTCATCATTCGAACCATAGCGTAATTATATATTTTATAGTTTTCATTAATGATAGAATTCTCATATTGTATTAGATTTTTTTTTTGTATATATAGAAAGTTGAATGCTATGCTATTTATGCAGGTTGAAATACCTATATTGATGAGTTGGTTAGCATCAATAAAATGTTGACATATGGAAGGATAAAATCACAAAAATATGATATTTTTTTCTCGCATTGTGTAACAATCTGCTTCTGATGCTGTTACAAATTCCGAGTTTTTTGTAATGTCGAAGTAAAAATTTTATGAATTAAAACATTAAATTTATTAATTTAATTCAAGAAAAAATATTCCCTCTTATTATGATTGTCACGTTGACGTCACATCAAGTCGATATTAAAAAAAACTCAACTCAAAACTCAACTCAAAACTGAACTTGTTGCAGGCAATAATTAACTAATATTGATGGCCAATTGTAGTTTTATAAGCCATAGTAGTAGTAATATCCTCTCAATAATATTTAACAGTTCTCGATAACGATCCCACAATTGCCAATATATTGATGTCGGCTTAATGTGACGTCGACGTCGACAATCATAATAAGGGCAATTGTTTTTCCTACAAAAAATACTTATATGTTCGTATAGTGAAAATTATGGCCTCAAAGTTATTCTTTTTTTAATTTTATTGTTGATAAGTTCATAATACGAATCACAAAGGAATAATAAAACATAAGCAGATTGTATATTTGAATCTATGTATATGTAGTACATATGAAAGGTGAACGAAAGCACAATCGATTTAAGAAAATTCAAATATATTTACTTGTGCCTTATCACAAGTAATATATTTGTGTGACACGGATTCGGGAATTTTTCTCTTCGGCCCATTCAATCTAGCTGTTGAAGGAATGAAAAAATGTCTAAAACCACAACAAACAATACATTTTTGAAAATCTAAATTTTTACCTAAACGATCAGTTGGGGAGAATATCCCAAAATAATAAATTCCGACATTAAGAATCTCTGTCAATTTTACTTCGGTGTCTTTCCAATGCAACTACAGCTTCTGTTGCATAATCTAAATAGCATTATTTCTTCTTCGGATATTTTAGGGGTTACTTTTCGAAGATAATCGAAGATCGAAAATGTAAAGTTGCTACAATCGAGTCACAAAATTTTTAAATATTGCGCTAATATAGTCTGAAATGTAAAAATTTTGTCTGTTGCAATAGGCAAATAGTTGCGGTAATTAAGCTTTGCAAGACCCGAGGGCGTACTGTAATAGTTTTTTTTTTAATATTTAATGATGAGAATATCCGGCATAATTATTTTTATTTAAAAATTTTACTACAATTAAAAAACGTTTGCTTTATAAAAAATTTATTTATCTCAATACGCACTCTAAAAATCATTTCATTGCTTCTCCCTCGTAGTAAATGTTTTTAAATTACTTTAATTAAAATTTATTATCTCTTATTTAATCTGGTTATGACAACTTTCAAAGCTATTAAATCTATTAGTAAGTTGTTTTTTCCTTTCTTTTTCATTCTCTATTACAGGCATTTTTAGGGCTCTTTTGTAATGAACTATTAACATCTTGGCTCAAATAAAAAAAAATAAATAATTTGATTAACTTTGTCTAATTTTGTTAATGACTGAATGCCAAACTTAACAAAAAGTAAATGTTAAAAAAAGTTTTCAAATGAAATTAAAGAAAAAGAAAGAAAAAAAAATTACCAAAACGTGCAACCAATCTTTATTGCGTCTCAGATTAAACTCAATATGAAAATGACACTAATAATCATGGTAAATATTAAAATTATATTTCTTTAATGTTTTAATAAAAAAGTGATTGTGAGATGAAAAAGAAGACAAGTTTTTGAAAAGTTTGCCATTAAAATTTTATATCTTAATCTGCATCGTTAAAGAAATGTCAATCGTCTTAATAATATTATAAAATTGTTTTTTATTTGCAACATTTATGGGGAGGTTGTCATGCAACAGTAAATATTTACCGGGAGGAGGCATTCTACCATAAAGAAATTGTAAGGACTGCACGTTTACATTTTTCAAATGATGTTTTCTGAATTTGGCAGATTTTTTTATTGTATTTTATTGAAAAGTGGCCGCCTTCCCCCTGTTAGAAAATATCGTCAGTGATTTTCGAGCAAAAAATTGGTATAAATGTCTTCCTTTTCAATTCGATTTGACATAGACAGTGTTGTCAGTTTAACATCTTATAAGCTCACAAAACCAAAAATTCTGCGGGTACACTCGGAGGCCACAAGGCCCATTGTGATGCACAGAGGAGTAACTATAGCCTACACATTTCTACGAAATTCTGAAAATTCAATATCTGCTAACCAATCAAAACTTTACCGAAAGAGTCCAGCTACGGAAAAAAAGCATTGCCTAAATGTGCACCCTACATTCCTGCAGGGCCGGGTAATCGCACAGGATATGCTGGGCTGACTTTTCTCTCTATTCGTTGAACAACTCCTGTAGTGGCCATAGTTCTGGACATACTGCTATACGACTCATCATGCAGTGCTTCGATATAATGCCCATCAAAAGTGCTAGCAATCCAGTCCCAAGGGTTAGGAGCTATTTTAATCAATTTTTAATGGGCGCAAAAGTGTCTTCGATATTCTACAAGTGGCAGTTGTAAACCACCAGATGTCCGTCTTTTTCAGCATGTACTTTTTAAATCCATTTGATAACACAACCAAGGGAATATACAAGTATCCTTTTGTAAATTCAGTGGGTCCAAGGTCGAGCCCGCTCTCATACACACGTCTGTCTTTTCATTGTGCTGGATGGCTTCGTGACCTAAAAACCATATTATCATAACGTGATATCATTCGATTATATCTAGAGATAATAAATGTCACCACGGAAAAATTTCAATTGAACTGGTCTCTAAAATTAAGTTCTCTAATTTTTTTCCGGCTTTAGTTGCGGCACATAGCTCCGCCTGAAAAGCGGTGGAGATGTGAGATCGAAATGCCAAGAAATTCCAACATCCCTATTTTAACCATCAGCGAAGGCTGAAACGGCGTTTCTCCGCATAATCACAAAATCCTCCAGTCTCCCTTACTGGGTAGCGCGACAGCAAAATAATGGGTTTTAAAATACGGACCTCGGAACTTTGACAGTTGATAGCGGTCATGTTTATTTTAATCAACAAACACAAACTGCCAGAGTCTGCGGCAGGAATCGAACCTGCGACCTTTGCACTACTAGTCTACGATGCTACAAATGTCAACTTGGTTTTTGTTCATTTAGTCCGTTTTACCAAATCACCATAGATTAATATACCGTTCAACAAGCTGTACAAATGATAAAATTGTTTTATCAAAATGGGTACACCGCCCATTTTAAGGTCTCCATAATCGTCCTCCATATCTGGATGAATGGGTACGTCAACGATCAAAATTTTCAAATTTGATACATAAAATCCAAGAGCGTCCAACACATCCCGAGTCACAAGCCCACATTTCTTTAAGAACTACGTTGGCCAGGACATCACCGTTAACGGCGATCTTTATAGGTCGATGTTACCGACTTCTTTTGGCCTGGATTAGATGATATGGACACTAACGACATATTGCCACATTGCACATTCTGCAAGAGCGATTTGACGGCACGGTAATTCCATATGAAGGTAATGTCAAGTGGCCACCGAGATTTGTGGGGATTTGACCACGTTAAGACCTTTTCGCAAGTCTATGCGAATAAGCCACAAACTACAGCGGCCCTTAAAGGCAACATAGCACATGTCATCGTTCAAATTCAGTCTGATTTATGCGTCAGTGTCTTGGAATAAAAATTTCAATGATGATTCCCACACGCTTTGTATTATTTAAATTTAATGACAAAAAGCGTTAATTGAAAGACCCTTTATTTTTCAATAAACAATACAATATTTACAATATTTTTAAAAAATATTTAAGAATTTAAACAAAACCATAATAATTATTTTTAACATTTAATGGATGTATTTATGAAAAACATTAACACGACACGATTACTTTGAGCCAGAAACAAGACAATCGAATGAAAATTTCAAGTTCTATCCGACTGCGGATGGCTTTTAAATATTAATTTTAATTGGTAGTTCGTATAAACAATTAAAATTGTTAATTTTTTAACGATTGCTTCTTTAGAAAATATAATCGTATTTGAAAACATGATGCCATGATGACATGTACAAAATTCCATTTTACAAATCAAATTCCTGCTGATCCCCTCTTTTTGCAACAGAAAATTACATTTAATTTGCAGCTTCCACTAAGTTTTCTTATGAAATTCTTATTCTTCAAACACATTCAAATTCATTGAAGAAGAGTTACTTAAAATTTTATTTAATTTTCATATTAATGCAAGATGAAAAGAAAAAAACTATGAGAAAATGGAATATAGAGGGAAAATCTTCTTTATCATTTTAACTTGTTCAAGTATGAAAGGAAAACTAGAAAAGGAAAACAAAAACGTGTGCATAGTACAAAGTAAAATCTGATTTAGAATCTTTTTATAAACATTTTCGCAAGAGTGTGTGCGTGTATGTGTGCGTGTATGTGCATGAGAGATTATGTCTGTTTATGACTGCGTATTCGTTTGTATGCAAGTGTGTGTGCCTGTAACTGTGTAATTTTAGTAGTGAAATGGAAGAGAGAATTATTTAAAATATAAAGAAGCTTTCCTAAATGAAAATGTTTTAAGGTTACGAGTATTAAAATGCTGCCATTTAATTTGTAAAGACAAGTGGAATTACTTAGAGGGACCTTTTGTAAATTAAATTTTATCTAAACGAAAATAAAATGTCAAAAGAGGAATATGTATGTAGTATATTGTATTTAAGTAAATGATCACTTAGATTTATTTGATTACAAGAACAAACACACTGAACGATAAATATATGGTCAGACTAGTCGAATATTTGATGACTATACTATTTTTTTTGACGGGGGAGGTAGGGTTGAAAATGCCTTCGCACTTACAGCGACCGTCGTCAACTGCGTTGTGTGGTGTTGTCCACTAAAAAACCGGGATGCCTTCCCGGGACTGTTTTCTACATTACTTCGGGAAGGCCCAGAAACTTCATCCTCCTAAGAAGGACTTTGCTCGTAACACCAACGTCTGGGTCCGTCATTTTCATGCTGCTGGCTCATTCTTGCTGAGTCTCCGTTGATGGGGACTCATTTTGCCGTGCATCGAGGTCTCTTTTCTTTCTTCTTAAGACATACTCGATGTAGTTACTCACAGCATTCCATGTGTTTTCGCATTCGAGCATTCTGTCAACTATGTTGGCAGGGGTGAAAACGCCAATCTGATCTCTTAATGCGATTCGCTCAGTATTCCATCTGATGCAGTTGAAAAAAGTGTGTTCTGGAATTACTTGTTTTGCCCATACGATGGAAGCATCCATGACCTGAAAGGAACTGGGTCAGGAAGTAGTTAATCACCCCAAATTTCCTTTGAGTCCACTTTTCTATGTTAGGAATGAGCCTCTTCGTCCATCTACCGGACTGTTCTGCGTTCCATCTGTTTTGCCATCGTTGGATGGTTCCAGATCTCCGCTTTGCAGCACTAATATTAATTTCCGCCCCCCCTAGAGTCCCATGCCTCTTTCCGTTCGCGGATGACTATACTATATTCATTAGAGAAACTATTACATTAGATTTTCTTGATGCTCATTACACACAAGGAAACATTAATAGGAATATGATTATTTTTCTACTTAATTGTCCCTCGTGCGCAGCGTTACCGTTGCGAAACTTCAAAAAGGGGATTTTACAGTTTAAAAATGGGTTACGAAAAGGGTATTTAAGAATAAAAAAAGGTCAAGTTCTTAAAGGCAAGATATCAAACGTTTTATTTCGTTATTATTCGCGATATGATTTTAATAGAAATGTCATATGCAGAAATAATAATATAATAATTAATTAGTAAGAAATCAACAAATCAACAATATTAAAATTAAAAAGCTACAAATGGGCATGTAAATAATGCAATATATACATAAAGCAATATGTACATAAAGGGTGATTTTTTTAGCAATTTTGTTTTTGGTAACACTGTTTTAGGCAGCTCAGCTGTTTTCGTGTAACATGTCACTGTTTGGTCTATAATTTAACTATCAATTGAATTACAACGCCTTTAGACTATTTTTTGTGGGGCTATGCTAAAGCTAATGTCTATGGGGTTGACGCACTAGAAGCCAATATTGAAGAATTTATTCGTGAAATACCGGCCGATATGTTGGATAGAGTGTATGCAGAAGTTGGACCCAGCTTATGAATCATTTGAGGCGTAGCCGCGCTCAACATTTACATGAAATCATATTTAGCATTGAATTAATTATAGATCGTTTTCTCGACTAAAATAAAGATTTCATACATTTCTCAAAATTTTATGTGTGTTTTTTTTTTAAATCAAATCCAAAAGCTCTTAAGAAATCAACCTGTACAGACTCGTATATAGACATTTATTCAACTTTTTTTGTACAAAACTGTTCCACACACTTTGTCCAACGTTTCTCAAATTTTTTTTTATCCTTCCCAAAGATAAGATTCGACGAGGTCAGCATAATAGGTAATTGCTTGTAAGATGATTTCATCGTTGGAGTCAAAGCTCTTTCTGCCGAACTAAATCCGGAGAAAAGGACGGATGAGGAAGCGATTTGTACCCTAGTTCATGAAATTTCGTAAAGGAAACAGCAAATGTGTGCACCTTTACATTAGCCTGGTGGAAAAGAAGTTTATTTATTTAAAATCCCTATTAAATCGAGTCAATCAATAACTTGATATACAATTCGCCATTGGTTGTTTTACCTCCTCTGAAGGTAGTCAATGTGGATTGTACCATGTGCATCCAAAGACGCTTTGACTTTATTGGCTGACAAATCCAACTTGTCCTTCTTTGGCGACGATTCACCCATTATTTTAACTACTATTTGCCCTCTGGTGTATTGTGCTGGATTAACCTTTTATTCACGGTTGAACAACGCCAAACATTCCTGCGAAGTTGTAACACCATGGCGTTTGTATTAGATTGTGAAGCAGTGCGGTATCCATCTTGCAGGAAGTTTTCTTATACCCAAGTGATCATTTAAAATTTAAACCACTGAGCCATGTGATATATCTATAGCTTCCACAATCTCTCGCACTTTCAATGGCCGATCGGACAGCACTATATCGTTATGTTATTCAATGGTCTCGGGAGTAGTACTGAGCGATAACTGAGTTATTTTTTTTAGCGCACAATGTAAACGTACAATGTAAACAATTTGTGACTTGCAATAACCGAGAAGTTACGTCAAACGTGTGTTTTGTTGCATTCTTTTTATGTTGTTTAACAATGTTCCCTCAATTGTTTTATTATATCGCTTTATGTCAAACAAACAAATATTTTCCCTGTCTGACCATCCCTCAAGCCAAAAAGGAATTTATGAAAAGAAATTATTGCGTAAAAAGAATCTGAAAATTTAATAATAAAAAGGGTACAGATTTACAAAACATGTTCAGCATAATTTTTATGGCAAACTATTGGAATATAATAATGAACAGTGGTTTTGATGGAGCAAAAAGATGAAATTATCGCGATTGTCAAGAATTCTAAATACTCAGTATTATAGTGCAAAATTGGGTTAAATCATTTTACTTTTGGCATAATATTAAATATTTATTGAATTGTGCCACATTTATCGATCTGTTGTTCTTTCTTTGGTCTTTTGTTAAGTCGACTTATTGATGAAGTATTGTTCCTTTTTTTGTAATTTTTATCTTTTTAATAAAATAAGTAATAATTAATAAACTTTATTTTATTTTTTTTATTAAGCTTGATGTCTTAAATTTTTATTTTAAATTATTATCGATATTTCGGTACTCATCGAGTACCATCTTCAGGATATTTATTATTTATAAAACAAACAAATAATAAATATCCTGAAGATGGTACTCGATGAGTACCGAAATATCGATAATAATTTAAAATAAAAATTTGGGACCTTAAGCTTAATAAAAAAAATAAAGTTTATTAATTAAACAAAAACGGTCAAAAAAATAGAACATATATAAGTAATATTTTATTAATATAATTTCGATATTTTTGTTTATTTTCTTATTTAAATAAACTAAGCTTTTAAATATAAAAATTTAAGATTTCACTGACTCGCTTCGCCCTGCTTCGACATTTGTCGATACATTTTTTTAAAATTCGATTTAAAAAATAAATGTTTTTTGTTTGTTTTTTTTTAAGCTTAATAACTTTAAAGTCTGTAAAAAAAAGAAATGACTCTTGACCGCCTTGTGGCAGAATATTCCACAGTGCAACTTTAATTTTATTTGAAGTAGTAGCTGTCAATATTTTAAGTAGAGGCGAGGAATAAAAGAGAAGAAAGATATTATTAACTAAAAGGTAGTAGAAAGAAGTCTAGTAAAAGCTCTTTTGTGGCATAGAAACAACAACAAAATCAAGTTTAAAATAATTGTAGTGGCACACTTATGCGCTCCATTGAAGCACGTAATTATCAAATAATTGGATGCGACACCAGCTGTAAAACTCAAGATAGAAAATGTGAAGAAATCTTCTCTAAGAAACAAAAACTTCTAGTGCGTTTGCAATATGATAACAATTTCTACGTTGTTGTACAAATTTTCTCAAAAAGGAATCAAGGAGAAAGAGCAAAGAAGGTGGAAGATGAAGTATAAAATATATACATACATATGTATACGCACATACACATATACACGTACATACATACATAAGCCAAGCGAAGCAAAATCACATTGACAGTTGCATCAATAATGTTAAGACATTGACAATAGAAAAGAAAAACTGTTCTACTGAACCATATTTCAATACGAGTCCTTTTAAATACTCGTTGAATAAATTTTAAGGAGAACAAAAGGAAAAAAAATCTCATTAAGAAATTAAAAAACTATTTAATGAAAATTAGTGGGAAATTCGCATATAATTTTTTGTTTCTTGTTTTATAATGAAAATAAAATTATAAAAAAAAATTTATCTATAAGTAAATAAAATATAAAAATAATATAAATAATTAATATAAATAAAAAAATTTTATAAATAAATAAATAAATTTCGAACGCGATTAGAATATTAATTTATAACCAGGATGCTGTGGCAGGCTACCAAAGTGTGTGCTAATTGAAGACTTTGGATGTTGTGGGTTCAATTCACACCCAAGTCCTTGGGTATTTCAAAATAATAAGTACCGGGCTTTGTTACTGTTTTAGTATTTAAGAAATGTATTTTTCTCCTTAACGTTTTTATAGGTTAAGATGAATTCAACATTGCGTTTTTGATTTTTTAATATTTTTTATTATACAAATAGAAATTTACGTTTGTATTTTTACTGAATAAATCGAATGCCATTGATCGCTTTTTTCTTCAAATCCCCCAAAATTGAAAATGATTGATATTAAGCACAGAACAACTTTGTTTCATTACAGTCAAAAGGAAGAATGGTTTTAAAATCTATTTCTTTTCATTATTAATTAATATAATATTTTATATAAACTGATCGATTCAATCCATATTTTGAAATTTCGAATGTAGTGTAGACTCCTGAATACTTTTTCTTACCGTTTTGAAAATTGGTATCATATTGGTATTATATATGATTTGAGAATAAATAATTTTAGAAGTAGGCTTGGCCATATGTATATAATAAGAAGCTACAAAGAATTTTGTAAATTCAGACAAAAATTTATATTAAAAACAAATAAATTTTTTAACTAATAATTAAATGCTTCAATAAATAAGATGGTCTAAAAATAAAATTTACTCTAGACAAAATGTTTGTGTGAAATTTTAGTTATTTTTTTTTTTGGCAATTCTTATTTCTTTAGACAATTAAAATACCCTGCGATGTTTTAGGAGGAACATAAAGAGGGAACGGCATTTCTTAATATGAGACCAAAATTGATCTATTAATGTAATGCCCTACCCTATTAAATATTCATATTAAAATTTAAAAAAGTTGAAAATTTTCTTAAAAACTCATAAACTATTGTTACTCCTTTCATTGTATTTAGTGGAAGTAAAGAGGAGGAGCTTTCCATCAATATATATTTTTTAAGAATATTAAAAATACCATTTTGAAGAAAATGGCGCGCGAATAAAAAATGAGTGAAATGTTACCTTCGAGGACTAAAAAATTAAATCATAATATAAACCGTAAAAAAGGACATTTTGAGAGCTTTAATAGGACATCTCGATGGAACATCTAGTTTAAGTACATATTTTTGAAAACTCGGCTAGTCCGCTATATATCCTGGATTAAAAGGAATAGTGATCCAAGATTTTGAACGGATTTCCTTTTTTTAAGGGTTTGTTTTTTTGTCAAAAATCGGACTTGAAATTTGTGCGCTCGATATATTGATTATCGCATAACTACTTCGATTTTTAAATTCTATGTTTGAAATGGTTTGTTTTTTTTTTTTTGTCGAAAATCGGACTTGAAATTTGTGCGCCCCACATAAATCCCCCATTAGTGCGCCGATTTAGAAAAAAATTTATTTAAAAGTGTAGTTTACAGTTCAATTTTGTAGAAATTCAAGTGGAAATCGGATGTACAAAGTGGCCCCCCGAAATAATGATTACAACATAACTCCGCCATTTATGGAAATATTTGCAAAAGTTTTATTTCAGAAAAAGGAAAGGTTTTGCTTTTGTGAAAGTAAAATACAAGTAACGCTCGACTGGCTCTATAGTCGGTTATTTTTGCCAGAATTATAACAAATGTGATCAAAATCGGAAATAGTAAAAAACAATTTTGTAAATGTTTTTGTCGAATAATTCAATTTCACTACATTTTATTGGGAATTATTTAACTTTAGACTCCATTTCATTGGAAGTTATTCCATTGGAACTTAAATCGTTGGGCGCTATTTCATTTAGCCTGTTATTTAGATAGTAAAAACAACGATACCTGATTATTAGATAGAGAGATCAGGTTGGAATCTTGTAGTAAACAATTTTTGAAACTTTGTCAATTATAAATAATATTTTTGTACAATAAAAATAAATCGTGATATTCACAAATGTGGCGGCCTAGAGTGTTTTGGACTCATTAAGTGATTTTGACTACGTTAAAGTATTTATATTCAATATTTTCACTGGTATTTGACTTATGCTATTGATTTACTCTGAGTGTAAAAATTGTTTTTTTCTATTTGCTTTTAATTTAACTTCTTTATTTTAATTAATTACAAAAAAAATTTTTAAATAAATATGTATATCTCTTTCAGAAATAAGAAATATTTATAATGTTATTGTGAATTAATGTAATGTTTAATTAAAATACAATGAATTGATTTCAAAATTACAAAATTTATGGCGAATATGTATTTTGAAGTAAAATTTCATTTAAAAAAATAAAACTTAGTGAAAAACTGCATAAATTATTAAATAAAAAACCGCACACACTCATATGCCCCAGGGTCTGATATAAATAATGCGATATAATGAATATTTTTATTATTATTTTTTTAATTTTATGTGCGTTTGTAAATCATAAATAACAAATGACTTTTTAATATGTTTATATTTGTGTGAATAAATAAAAATGTACGCGTGCATGTATGTATACACAAACACTTGTATATAATTTCCATTATAGAAGTAAAAAATAAAATATATAAATTCATCGGTGTTTGCTAAGAGTTTAAAAATCCTGTGGCATGTTAGCAATTCAAAATTCAATTAGATTTTCATTGCACCTGGCTGTCTATAATTTTTTTAAATCTATTTCAACAAAAAAAAAATTAAATTAAATTAAAAACAAACAAAAAATAAAGCAACAATGGCTGAACTTTTCCCTCTGCCATTCATATCAAATAAAATTAATTAACATTATTAACACTACCTCTATTAATTGTTTTCATACGAATATGATAAATATTTACCTTGTATGTATGTATGTGTACATGAGTACAGGACATTCTTTCCTTTTTTTCAACTGTATTTAACCATTAAGTGAGGTTTCCCTAGCATATTTTCATGGTATTAATTAACAATTTTGGTTGTTGTTTAATTCTTTTATTAACTTCAATGCAATTATTTATGTTTGTAATAATAAAAAAAGTTAATGTCAAACAGTATTAAGTGTTTTAAAATATGTTCTCATTTAAGACGGAAGCATTAAGCATATTTAAAAGCTTGTATATTTCTAATTAATTCTTAATATATTGACTCTCGTATTTTATGATATACATATAAAGATAATTTGCTGTAGAAACAGCATAACTCTAATATTCTGTGTTGAACATAAAGAACTAATAACGATTGTTCTTCATATAGTGTAAAGCTTTTATCTATTTTATATACCATTATGTATTAATTTATTTATAATTGGTCTGTACAATAAGTTTTTTTTAACAATTTGTTTCTTTTGCACAATGTCCTTTGCAGACTATGGCGATTTCCTCCGAAAATAATTATTTAACAATTTTATTGTTGGTTGTTCGTTTACCTGAGTATATGCCTGCATTTTATTGGCGCTAATCAAAGCATCAGCATTCTTTAGCAAAATCATGTTTGAAAAGTATACAAACTCATATACTTATACCAAAAATCAACAAACACCATATGAGAATTCTATAGAATGCAATCATATTTTTCTATTTGCGACTTGCAAAACAAACTTGCATCTTTTTATATTTCTTTCAGCTTAATAGAACTAATCACCCTTTGAGTGAGAATGAATGCATTTAAAAGCCGAAATGAAACATAAATTTTATAATGACAATATTTGTGAAATTCATTATTCCATAATCGTTATCCACTTCTGGATGGATGGGTATGTCAACAAACAAAGAAAATTTTGAAATTCGTAACGATACCAATCCACATGAGATCTAAAAGCGTACAATGTATCGATAAAAAGTCACAGTTTGTTGTGGATATTTCTCTGAGAATGACATTTACAAGACCATCAACGGTAACGGCGAGCGCTATAGGTTGATGATTACCAGCTTATTTTGGTTTGAATTGGATGGTATGGTGCACCATACAAGAAATGACATATTGGAAATTCTACACGAGCCATTTGAAGGCATTGATATCTCATGTGAAGCTGGTGTGAACTGGCCGCCGAGATCGTGCCGTTAGACTTTTTCTTATGGCGTTGTCTTAAGTCGCAGGTCTATGGGCCATAGCGGTATTCAAAGCCAACATAACACATGTCATCAGTCGAATTTAGCCTGATTTATGCACTAGTTTCATGGAATATTGGATATTTCGATCATTGATTGGACAGCGAAGCCACGGCGGACATTTGCAAGATGTTATATTTCATAAATGATGTCATGAAGAAGCCTTTTAAAATAATAAAAAGAATTCTTTGACAATTCACGCTCACTTAGTTTTATTTAAAAATTAAAAGCCCTTGATTTGGGACATCGTTCACGTATACGTTACGTATACGTTACGCAGAATTTTGCGTAATTATTTATATAACGTATACGGGCAGTTTCATATACTCTAGAAAATATATTTAATGTTAGAAAATACGAAAATTATAATACAAAAAATATTTTATTATTTAGATATATTTGAAAATAGAGAAGCTTAAGTTCACATAAAAATATTAGCACGAAATATTAATTAAATTTTTTGTAAAAATATTTTTTTAATAAATTAAAAATAAATCTTTTCTATTTATACATATTAACTTCACGCAAGACTTAAGGTCATAGAAATCGGTCCATATTGGGAAGAGAGTCAATATTTAAATTTCTTTAATAATTCCCAAAGAAATTTCACTTATATCCTTTCGAAAACAGATCAATGAGTTCGAAGATTTTGATGATTTGAGATAAATAAAACAATCGTTCTTAGAATGTTCTGTAATACGTTAAAAGTAAGAAAATAATTTACATGAATTAAAGAAAACAGCCAAACTGTTTCCAAAGATTTCATTTGTTCCTTTACTCGAGTAATTATATTGACAGTTTTGAATTTTTTATTGTCGCTTTTAAATACTCGAACAAAATAATGAATTTTTTAAAATAAATAAATTACTTTATAGTAAGGACTATTATGAAAGGATATTTTTTAAGTCCTGACTTTGGCTTTCTGCTTTAAAAAGAAAACACATAAATACATTTTATTTTTTCATTTACATTTTCTGGAACAAAATTCCCCAAAAATTAAAAAAAAAATATTCCACTAGAGAAAACAAAACAAAATTTCCATTCGACTGCTCATGCCAATAATATGAAATATATGCATTAGAAACTTCTTTAATTTTAAATATAAATGTTTGTTAACATACAATACCTCTGCACAAAAGAAAGGAGAAGAAAAACTCCGAATAGTTTGAAAAGATTTCCAAACTTTTTTTTTAACAGCATAAAAACGTGCACGAATGTACATTTGGCTACAATGCACCCTGCGAGTGTCGGCCCCTTGATAATGACAAAGATTGCAAAGTTAAACCAAAGTTCACTTCAAGTTCGTTAGCGTATCCGTATCCGTTTGTTTGATTTCATACGAAACTTTAGTTGAATGTCAACAGCAAGAACAATGAGAAGAAGCAAAATGGACGCACACTCATACACAAAATGGCAAGCAAAGTTAAAATAGTAAAAACAACAAAAAAAAACTTTAAAACGCTGAAACATAATTTAAAAAAAAGATAATAATACTTATATTTAAAAAGATCATAAAATGTTTCTAATAAAAAGACAACGAAAAAACTGGCGTAAAAAGAAAACAAACAACACTAAGGAACTTTTGTTTAATTTGTCTCCTCCCCATTAAAGTCGTTGTTGTTGTTGCAATTTATGCTAGATCCTACCAACACCAACAATAAGGGGTTTTTTTTTTTTGTTGAAGTCATGTTCGAATAAATGAACAGCGGCTGCCAGCCACTGCAACTGAAACTTCAAATGCGTTAAAAAGGGGTTAAATAAAGAAAAACTTAAACAGCGTCACAGACAATGGCATCCAATTGTGCAATTGTACACACGTGACTGGAAATCTTAACGAAATTCTTAAAACATCCAGATTATTTTTCCCCCTTTTTTTCTTCGTGATTTTTTTATAGTTTTTGAAAAAAATACACAAAGATTTTTATTTTGTATTTAGTTCAACAGAAACTTTTTCACGAACAGACAGACAGCGAAAAATTTGTTTTAATTTTATTAAGAAACAAATTTTTGCAGTCAAAAAAAGCAGCTTGGAAAAAGTATCAAAGTATTTTCTGAAAAAAAAAAAAATATATATATATATATATATATATATATATATATATATATATATATATATATATATATATATATATATATATATATATATATATATATAGTGGGGCACAGGTAATGTCATAATTTGAATTGACCGCCATTTTGTTTAAAAATGATAAAAGAGCTCTGTTTCCATAAAAACTTGATTCAAAGTGTGAAATTGATGACATTAATTGGAAAATATTATATTGCACAACTGGCCACCCACTGAGTTGATGTATAATTACGCTCGTTTCACGACCTCTTGAATTGTGGCTTGCAGAACATCTGACACCAAATTGGCAATTTCTTCGTCAAGACTTGCAAGGTTCGTGTTTTGTCCCAAAGGAAGAAGTCTGGAGCTGTTACACCTGGCGGTCTGGGCGGCCAGTTCAAGTCTAAAAAAACGGAAGATCACTAGACCTGGTGTCTGCAAATCTTCATCGTTGCCCAAACTGTGTGAGCCGTTGCTCCGTCCTGTTGAAACCAATAATGATCGAGACCCAATGCAGCAACTTTTGCCCCATAAAAAACTTGTTTAGCATCTGTCTGTAACGCTCACAATTTGAGGATATGATGGTGCCATTGGCGTCACCAAAAAAAAAAACAAAAAACAAAAAACAAGGGGTAATTTCCTTTTCATTACAAATGCCGCACCAAACAGTCACTTTGACTGGATCCAATGGCTGTCCATGCCATTTCTTGTACCCTAGAAATGCAACTTTTCTTTGTTAATATAACAACTTAAGTGAACCATATGGGTCACTATGCCGAAGAAAACAATGACGAAATTCACATTGCGTCAAAACAACAGACTGAAAATTGGTCAAATATGCTGTGTCTATCGTTCCGTGGTTTGTTGACAACTAATTCTTTATATATTTATCTCCATCACAAATGTTAAAGCACAATGACGTTTAAGGCCATTTGCAAAAATGCCAGCCAATTCAAATGATGACATTACTTTTGCTCCAGCTTGTATATACAGCTTATGACAGTTACAAATAATTGCACGTAAAGAAAATTATTACGACTACCATATTATGTTTGCTGCAACTATGCTCTATTTTTAGTTTAGTTTTCGTTTAATAAATTCATGTTATTAGCATGTCACTATTAAATTGAAGGCGTTTCCAGCAAGGGCGAATAGGTAATGAAATTAAAAATCAAAAATATTAAAGAACAACATTATAAGTGTTGAGTTGTTCTATTTAAGCTTTTCATGCTTCTTATGTTTGCAAAAGTTCTTGATGTTTCGAAATTTGGAAAAATTAAACTAATTAAAAAATGAATATTTTCTAAAAAAGATTTATTTTAATTTTTTTTCTTCTAATTTTTTTAAGCACAAAAGACTCCACCAACTTGAAAAAAATGTTAACACCCTCCTGTTAACAGTTTTTTTTTCATTTCTTGCGTTCTCCCACAAAAGAAACAATTTTAAAAATAAACTTGGACAAAACTTGCATAATATTGTCCTAATCCTGGAAAGAAGTTTAACGGTTACACTACACTTTAAGGGATTGTGCAATTGCATATTTGTGTGCTTGTGTGTGAGGAGGAGAGAGTCTGTGATTATTACAACCATTTCATTTTGTATTGTTGTAATTTCATTGTATTCGTATGGCTGTTGTTGTTAAGTCTTTTCGTGTTGAGAATATGGATTAACAATGACACTGACATTGTGTGGTCAATTGACATTTATTTCATTGTTGCTAACAATCTTTCCTTCTTTCTTTCCATTTTTATTTTTGTAGTCTTTCTCCCACTTCTTTTGACAAACAAATTCTTTGTTGTCGTCAAGTTATATGTACGAGTATGTGTTGCTGTTAACGCCTTGAGTACAATGTTGCAACATTGTTGTTGCACTATTCGTATAAAGTTTTTTTATTACATTTCGAGAATTCCGTTTTTTTTTTTGGCTTAATAAAATTTTCGATTATTTTTATTTCTTCTAAATCTTTTGTTGTTATAAATAAGTCTGCGGATTTCACTGTGTTCAAGTCTGTTTGAGCTTTTAAGAGAATTCGCTGTTTTTTTTTTCTTCCTTTTTTTAATTTTCTTTGTAGAGTGGAAAATCTCATTTAACATATTTTATTATATTAAATAGAAAGAAATGTTTCTCTAAGACGTGATGATTAAGTAAAAGCACAATTTCACCAAATGCATGTTTTCATTTTTATTATTTTTTATTTAAACTGACATCTCATTGGCAAGAAGGTCAGGGCTCGTTTTGTATTTAAATTTATTTAAAAATTTGACCGGGGGGCGATATTTTATTATTATTTTTGAAAATAGCACAGCAAGTCTATGTAACCAGTTTTTTATAATTACACGACTATAAAAATAGTTTCATCATCTTTTGAAAGAAAAATTAATTTTACAAATTTTCTTCTTAAATATATTTTTATTTATATATCGTTTTAATTTTATTAATGTTGCATTTTGACCACTTGTCCAAAAAATTGTATGCCATCTTTGTCGCTTATTAGAAATAGAAACGGATGACTGATATCGAAAATTTCGGGAGATACTCTCAAGTAGGAGTAGGCGTTCCAAAATAAAACAGCTACAAGAAAATAATGGAAATTTTTATAGCCAAGTGCGAATTGTAAACTTTTGTATACAATATTTTTATTTAATTTATTTCATACTTATTTAATTTTTTCAATAAATTGACGCCTCTTTGCATTGGGCATCGTCTTCAGAAATTATAATGTGCAAAATTACTACATATAATTAATATTTATATTTGTTTTTATAATAAATCAAAAGTTTGTTGTGGCTTTAGCCCTTCATATGCCGCCATTTCATTGGTTGCTAAAACCAAATCGTCAGTGAAGTTTAAGCAGTTTGAAAACATTCAACCTCGGATGTTTATGCCACATAAATCAAATACAATATGAGAATTTCAATATTGCATATGAATTACAACAAATACATAATCATAGTAGGTTTAGAATGTTTCTATACAAACCAACACAACAAACAATTTACTCAACGTGAGTCTATTCTATTTTTCTCTCAAAAAAATATTTATTTAATAAATTGAAATTTATTATTCGGCATATTCTCCCTGACGATTTGGTTTAGCGACCAATGAAATGCCGGCATATGAAGAGCTAAAGCCACTACAATCAAAAATATTTATTGAAATTTTTAAACACATTTTGCAATTCCTCAAGAACGAATTTTGAATTTCTCGGGCTACGTGCATTCGATTAGCGATTTTTTTTATGTTGACACACTTGTCACGAACATATGTTCTCAGTTTAGTTTATTTGTGAGAGGCATAATAGTTGGACGTGTTTTGCTTGTTTAGCGGTTTTATGCTGTGGAAAAAATGGATCAAAGAATTTGCATAAAATTTTGTGTAAAAAATGGAATTAAATGCTCAATAGCACTTGAAATGAGTCGGAATAATGTTTACAATTGGTACAAGCTTTTCAAAGTCAACACTCGTTCTGGAAACTCCATCTCATCAAAAACCGATGAAAATGTTGAGTAAGTAAGGAAATTGTTATGGAGAATCATCGAATTGTTATGGAGAATCGTTGAAGTTGCAGTGAATGTCGTCATATCGGTTGCCACATGCCATACATTTTTTTCGTAAATTTTGGGCATGAAGCAAAACTCATTCTGAAATTGCTGAATTTTGAACAAAAAAAGCAGTCGCAAGGGAATCGCTCATGATATGTTGAATGATCCAGATCATGAGTATATGGTTAAGACATAGAAACCAAAGACCAATTGTCCCAATGGCTTGGCTCATTGTTTACTTCGATTGCCGTGGCGTAGTGCATCATGAGTTCTCCTCACATGTTTGTACGGTTAATAAGGCGTATTATTTTGAAGTTATGCGCCGCTTGTAAGAAGCAATATGAAGAAAAAATATCTGCAATTGAGGAAAAACAATTCATGGCTTTTGCATCATGATAATGCACCTGCTCACTCGTCATTGCTTGTTTGTAATTTTTCACCACTTTTAGCCCCCTGCGACTTTTTCCTGTTTCCAAAACTGAAGAGACCCATAAAAAGGTCGGCGTTTTGTGACAACTGAGGAAATTTAAACCGATCTGCTGAGAGAGCTGAGAGAATATCAGAACTGCTTCAAGGATTGGACAAAACGATGCCACAAGTGCTTTATATCTAAGAGGGAATACTTTGAAAATTGATGAATAAATAAATATTTTTTGAGAAAAATTAAAATTCATCTTTTCTATTGAACAGACCTTAAATTGAAAGAATCAATTTTGAAATAGATTTTGTTATACAAAAGTAGACCTCGCACTTGGCAATAAATATTTAATAATTAAAGTTTTAACGAGGCCAATTAAATAATATTAAAAGAAAACTTAATTGTAACTTATATATTATTCAAGCTCATTGTCTGTTCTTATTAAACAACTAAAAAAATTGATAATAATTACATTTGGTTTATTAATCAAATTCATTGTGCTGATGATGATACTCTCAGAGTATCGAAATATTGAGTCATAATTATTATTAAGGATCTCTTGGTATAAAAGAAAATTTCGTTCGAATGCTTTTATGTTGAAAACAACAATAACAAGCACAAAATTTGTTTTTGAAGGATTTTTAATAGAGAATTAAAACTCAGGCAATTCTACTACTTAAAGTCTTACCTCTTTGGAGAAGGGTTACTGAAGAAAGTCAGATCGCGAAAATTAGAAAGATTAATTCTTATGCAACATTGCTTTTGCTTCTATTATTAGACACGTATTAAGTAGATGCTTTAACTTTCTTAAGCTGTATTTAATAATTGGTTTTACTTCGCCGACGATTCTGCCCACATTACCGACGAAGCAGGGCACTATAGTGTACATTGGCGAAGAAGAGTATTAATCGCTGCCGGTACTGTTGAGACGCCTGCGCTATGCCTTCGTCAATTAAACAGTCCAACAACAAATAACATAATGCCACACTATTGTTCGTCAGAGAAATTTATAATATCATTATGATTTGACCTGATTAAGGATCGCACCCACGTTCTCAGTCATAATACGATAAAAAAAACTTTTTACTACGATTTGAATACTTTCTAAAATTTCCCATTTTCCATGCTTGTGATCCGATATCAGCGCCTGACACTGATAGAAGAGATGAAGAGGGTCATCGATGTGTTAGTGTATGAGTAGTTGTGTTTGACGGTGTTGATCATTTTACCCATCTGTCTATAAGTCTGCTTTATCATTGTGTTTATTATTGTATTTTATATGAGTGTGATTATTCATCCGTATGTCCATCCACCTGCCTGTCATTAATATTATTTTTCATATTAGGTTAACGCCTTGTCATTGTTTATTTTATATGCTGCCTAATCCATGATCTTGTCCCGAACAGGAATCGAGCCAACGTTTTCAGTCATAATTTACTTTCTAATCAACGCGCGAACTGCATCAACCAACAGCCCTTAAAGTTTTCAGCTGCTTAATACCAAAGAACTTGAGCTTGAACAACATACAAATTATAATTAATTGTATATGATTTCAATAATTGTTCTTGCATGAACTATACTTTTTTACATTCTATACAGTTTAATCAATGAACTATATTAAAGGAATGTATAAAATATGAAGCCTAATTCATAGACAAACTGCTAAACAATCACACATTCTATGAAATTTCAATATTCTGATAAACTTTCTTTGCGAATCGAATTGCGCAAGTTCACTGCAAACATTTACTCACTTGTTCTTTCAAATCGTCCAATACCACGTTCATTGAATTCCAAATTTGACTTCTGATACACATGATTATATTTCTCCAAATTTCGAAAAGAAATCTACAATGGAATTCGGTCTCACAAAAATGCATGAAAAGAATTTTTTATCAAAAACAAAAAATATGTACCTCTTCCATAAATGCGGTCAAGTCTTTTTTATAATTTAAGTGAAATTTTGGCAACGAAACTCTGACCAAAATCATTTTATTCACATTCTTAATGAGATCATTAAACTCTTGCATATTTGCCAGCACATGCTCTTTTAGATCCGGCAAAGCCTCCCACTGATCAGGCAAAATTAAAGTGAGCTTAATTTTCTTAATATCCAGGGGCAATTCCAATATACTGGCATTCAATTGTTCATCATGGGCGTAATAAAACGTATCATCTTTGCGCAAAAAATCAACCCATATTTTCTGATCCGCTTTTCCGTATTGATGAAAGACACGCTTATGAGTGTCGCGTGTTTGAAAATTGAACGACCAGCGGGCGGTTAAAGAGATCGAAGACAACAGATCAGTTTGATTTGTTTTGTTTGAATTCACAGTATTTGATTGTTTTCTAATGGCTGGCAGTATAGTGCTTAAAATTTCTTCCTCATCATCATCATCATCGACCCCACTGTCTGATGCATCATTAGTTCCTTTGCTCTCCGCTTCAAATAATTCCTTATACAATTGATAGGCCTGATAAGGTGCAATTACAAAATTCTCTGTAGCTTTAGTGGCATTCAAAGAATTCTCTATTAATTTCCAAGTGAATTCCTCAGCTGTGATTTTTGATTGGGCCGAACATTTCGCCCCCAACAGGATGTTGCATGACACTAATGCTGCATTATTATTATTATGATTTTTTTAGATAATTAAAACTTGGTTAATTGTGTTTTAGCTTTCATTTGTTGTATGATTATTAATTAAAACTTACTATATATTATACAAAACTTCATAATTCAATTATAATTGTTTGTTTGTTTAGAAACTGAAAGTTTTTTTTTGTACTTTTTCTATTTTATTTAATCAAGTGGTTTGATGGAAATTTTGCCGCTGTTGTGTTGCCTGTTTTAATTGGAATTACAATTCATTTTGAACTAAATTTGAGATTTTAGTTTTTTGCTTTTGTTTGATTCTCAAAATGAATCAAGTCTTATCAGTTCTAAACATGCGCTAAATACGTTTTTGAACTTGACACAATCATCTTTAGTACGACTGAGCTTTTTCTATAAATACAGTAGCACAACTGTTTAGATATTTTCATTTACCGCTAATGATTAGATTAAGCAAGAGTTTATTATTCTTTTGTTTTTTTTTTTTTTTTTTTTTTTTTTTTAATTTGGAGACACAAAAGTTGCAGATTCCCCCACAGAGTTTTCTTTTTTATACAAATGACAATTGCATTTTCTGGGATAAAATGAAGGTCTGTATGAAATAATGGTCAGCAAAACAACTCCCAATGAATAAGGACTTAAAAGGTGGAATAAGTCCCAAAGAAAATTCAATTATTTCCAAATCTGCCAACAAAGTTAAACCCAAATTTTGGAACTTTTGTCATAATGAAATAACTCCGACGCTAAAAATTATACAAGTTCTCAAAATATATGAAATAAGTCCAAAATGTAGAAGTGCCTGCCTTCGATTGGGCACAAGAACTTCATCCTTTGTAGATTGACTTCGCTCTCTAAAGGATTTCAGCATTATTGGTCTTCGACCGGCTGTAAAGGCTCTTCCCTCCATGGTATAGAGTGAGTCAGCTCCACTCTCTGAATTATCTTTGTATTACCGGCTTGGCTTTTCAATAGATTTATGGTATCGTATGACGTGTGTCATGTGGCACCTCTTGTTGAACCAGATGTCAACCAAGTCAAATTATTCCATTCAAGTCGGTAATCATACCACGGCACCTTGCTCCATTGACTGTAATGTTGCGATTTTCATCGTTCTTGAAGAAGTACGGCCCACAAACTGCACCAACAAGTACATTTTTCAGGGCTGCTTTGGCTGCTCTGAAGGGCCTCTGGCTGCCCTTCACACCAAATTCGGCAATTCTGTTTGTTGATTCACCCATTGAGCCAAAAAAACAAGATCCATCGCTACAGGCAATTTTTTGATGGAAACACATTTCTCAACAAATGAGCAACAAATTAAATTTGTTGCTCATTTGTTAGTCTATTTATGGTAAGACCTTATCGAGCATCTAAGGCATTGGCCCCACGTCACGAAACTTATTTTAACACTGAAAAAAATTATAGCAAAAAAATCATCCGATAGCATAGAGGAAAAAGCTCTTGCGACATGCCGAAAGCAGAAATACTGTAGAAAGCCAAGCCAGGCTTGGACATGCCTTTTTCTTTATGAGAAATTAATAAATTGAATAAATAAAAAAAATCCAGATTTTTCCCCCGATGAGGTGACATCAAAAATATTTGCGCCTGACCGGAGTAAGAAACACTTTAGAAAGTCAAGCAGGGCTTGGATATATATTTTTTTAATGAAAAATTTATAAAATTGAGGCAGAAATACTTTCGAAAGAAGCGCCAAGTTGGAAAAATATTTTTTTTGTTTTTATGAAAAATCAATAAGTTAAGGAAAGTTCGCTAAATACCAAATAAAGTAATTTACAAATTTTTTGATGGTGAAGTAACACCAAGAACAGTTTTTGGCTTCATTTCATTTTAAGTATTTTCATTAAATGATACACTTCTAAAGAGAGAATTAAATTATTAAAAAAAATTAAATAATTTTCGAAAAACTGGGAATTATTGAATTTTTATTTTTAGGTGAAACTTCTTATGAGGCGTTAGTTCATGCAGCAGATTACAAAAATCATCCACAATATTTTTTTAGTAATTTCCAATGCAAAGTTGAAAAAAAACTATCAAGGTTTATAATAATTCTCATTCATATTTGGAGAGTTATTATAGAATAATAAAATATAAATTAGATTTTCTCTTTTAACTTACGTCGAACTTTCAGCAAATAAGGGCTTCCAATACAGTCTTGAAAGCGTTGAAATTATGATCTGGAAGTACTACAAACTCGCACATACTATTTTCATATAAAAGCAGACTTGGTCGTATTAAATTACTAACCCTGAAAGTCGGAAATCTATGAAAAGTATAGACATGAAATAAATAAATAAATATTAATAGAAATAAATTAAAATAAAATAGATAATTTTATAAGAAGAAAAAAAAACTGTGGGTGTTTCAGCTACTCCCCATACAGGCTTCTCTACAGCGATGCTTTCAAGACAATTTACTTGCAGATCTCTTGTGAAACAAAATATCAATACAATTTTTTATTTGAAATTATTTTTTTAAACTCCAGAAAAATTACAATACGAACTAATTTGTTGTGTACCATTTTTTTGATGCTCACAGTACCATAAACAACACCATCTTTGGAGACATTAGATTATAATAATTTTCTTATTAGCTTTTTTAGCAAAATATAAAAAGCTAATAACATATATAAATAATAGTAAAAGAAGCAGTTCCATATGATAGGGAAGTAGTAAGAACTAGATGAATTATATGATAAGCCAAGCAGGAAATTTTTTTACCTTCACTTTCAACTTAAGGATAATTTTATACATTCTTCTATCACAATTATCCTCGTTTTTTTTTTTCTTTCATAAACATGTATATAAAAATTTTCCAGACTGCTGACTTTTTTTCCAAACATAAAAGAGATAATTATTTCTAATAAAATTTATGATGTTAAGCAAATTATAATGTCCATCATAAAAACGCCTCTATGGCATCTGCATCAAAGAGAAGACAAAATATTAACATAATAATAGTTACGTGATTAAAAAGTTTATTCTCTTTTCCGAATCATACTCTAACATCCACCCACCCACAGTCCTTTAATACCACATCAATTGAAATATTCCTGCCTAGACAATTTTTGCCATAAAAAGAGCCTAAAAAAGGATAACGAATAGAAATACCAACGGCTAAAAAAAGGAAAGTAAATTTGAAACAACAAAATTACTTATACACAAATTTACATGTAAATAAATACAAAATGAGAAGGAATAAATATTCACTTGCAACAACAAATATTTTTACTATAAATAAATCAACAAAAAAAAACAGGAGATCCAGCCTTTTTACACTTACTCATATTTGTCCTTTATGCAACTCGTACCATGTCCAGGCAAATAAATTCTGGTTTCCTCTAATACAGAGAAATGTTTACATAAATAAATATACGAGGGTGGTAACTGGACTTAACTGAGCTAATTTAATTTTGATACTTAAGAGCATTTTACTGACCTTCGTAGACTAGTAGGTAGTGTACTAGAATCGTAGTGCGAAGGTCGCAGGGAGCGCACAACAAGCCTCCACTGGCTTAAGTGTATGTCGTATGACATGGGCTATCACACCCCTCCAATCAACCTAACCTAACCTAACCCTAAGAGCATTTTTATACTCTTTTATTGGGTAGTTATTTGGTGGCCATAAAATCTTAGGGCACTTAATAAAATCATAAAATCTTCTAAGGATAAACACGCTGATTTAAGTGTATAAAACGGCTAAATAATTTAAAAACATCTTTGAAGAAGAAAGTGTCTCGTAGTGTTTAAACAAAGTAGACCAAAACAAATTCTGCTTTACACTTTTCAAAACAAATCCTCAGAATAGATCTCCTATTTTACTATGGCCTGGAATTAGAAACAAAAATCAAGGAAAATTTTAAAACCTCTGCCCACAGTGTTGCGTCCTATAAGCAAAATTAAAATGAAATAAAACTGCAGGGAATATTTTTATAGCTCTGGAATATTATTGAGCTGTCTTGTAGGATCTTCGGCAAAAAGGATAAGGATAAGGCAGGAATTGTGCTTCAAAACATAATTCTGATTATAAATATTGCTAAAATCTAGTTTCTTAAATCAAGGATACAAAAGAGGGAAGCATATTTTTGTACTCCAGGAAACAAATTTTAATACAGACCTTAACAGCAAAATTTTAGAAGTATTTTATCCCTTTAGTTAACTAAAGTCTTTTATTAAAAATAGAGATTGTATGGTTGATGGGTATGTCCTTAAAGCGAATGTTAGGGAATTTACCACACTTGGATTTTATTGTCCCCTATATTACAAAATCGTTTAAGTTTCTTAAACTAAGTATCTCTGGAAGATATAAATGTCCTTATACCTAACAAAGCGAAATTTGTAGTCTTCGCATGTCCTTGCAACAAATGGAAGGCATTAATACTATAATTTTACCAACGTTTCACAATTTGTTGCACATTCTGATGGTAGATGTAACTAAACTTTTTTTTTTAATAAGGGACATATGGGAGGTAAGCACATCCTTGCACCGAATGAAATGCAATTTAATACAGAGCTTAATTTCAGAAACCATTTTTGGCACATTTTGACCACAGATTATGCAAAAATTTTATTTTTGATATAAAGGATATATGAGTGTTAGGCATGTCCTTGCACCAAATGGAAACAAATTTACTACAGACTTTCAAGCGGCAATTCTACAACCTTTCCCAAATTTTCTCGCGCTGGAATCATTTATTAAAAAAAATTTTAAACAAATATTTATGGAGATTGGAATGTGCTTCCATCGAATGAAGCGAAATTTATCGGAAAGCTTAAATGTATAATTTTAGAAATATTTACCGATTTTCGTCATATTGAGGACAAAAATGTAACAAAAATGCAAATTCTGAAATTAGGGAAATATGGAAGTTTCCCATATCCTTAAAATGAACGAATAGCCATTTAAAGGAGGGCTAAGAAACACAAATGTGGAACTATTTACAAAGTTTTGCTGAATTACGATCATAAATATTTTTTTACATACAGGATACAAGGGAGGTAGACCTATCAAAGGCAATTTAATACAGGAATTAACTGTATAATTGTATTCCGGTAGCAGACTTACTTTTTTATAAGAAATATATGGAATGTAGACCTGTTATTGCATCGCATAGAACCATGAGTACCACAAAATTTTAAAGTGTAATTGTAGAAATACTGATTAAGTTTTTCTGTGGTCTAATCATACATGAAGCGAATATTTATTGTTTGAAAATGGGGACAAATGAAAGAAGGCATGTCATTGCACCGAATGAAAATAAATCCATACATATTTGATCCTTCCTGATCACAATTATAGATGAAAATCACTTTTTACGCCAAAGAATATATGGCGGGCAGGACGGTACTCACACTAATTTTAAATATGTTGTATAAGTAAAACGAGTTTCATCTGTCTAGTTTTGATAAAGCAGCCTACATCCTGCAAATTAACAATATTTTGATATGGAGGAATGTTCTACAAGGAGAATGCTTACGACACGGGTGGTTAATTTCTGATCATCAACGCTGCTGGCAAAAGTAACAAAAAATGGCTAAAGAAAAGGTGGAGGAGATGTTTGTCGATTGAAGGCATGCTGTGGCATTTGTAGTGCACACTGTGCAGCAAAGTTTATTCGTAGTGACTATTTCCTCAGAGACTTGATAATAGACAGAAATGCCTTTTGTAGTGGTATTGTCCTCCATCTTGAGAGATCCTCACGATTATTTTTAACACATCTGTAGCTCAGCGTTTATTAAAAGAGCACTTTAGTTTAATTTTGTGAAAGCTCCAGTCCTCTTCTATAACTTTCCATTAAATAATTTAATATTCGGATCAAGAACTTAAAACAGACAATATTTGCAATCAGTCCCACTGTGCGTTAACAGACAAGTAATAAAATCTAATGAGTTTCCGCACAGCGTATTGAGTATCATAAACATTCTCTTTTTCCCTGTTCTAAAAAAAAAACTAGGCCAATGACCCGCTAAACAATTCATAGAGAGGGCAAAGTTTAATTTTTATTTCCAGAATATTTAAGGCAGCTTTTAAAAATTAAAACATTGAACGGATACTATATTTGGAAACTATAGATTTTTCAATTTATTGTAATAAATCCAGCCATGTTGTACGAGTATACGTCTCAGACCTTCCTCGTATAATGGTATAATGTACCGGTAAGAGTTTGTTCATGTACGTGTATTCCCTAAAGGGAAGAAAATTAAAATATTAAAGGGTTTTTAGCCTTTTTAGCAAATTTTTTCTTTGGCTGTGTAGAGTAAGAGAAAGTTTCATTTTTTATAAAAAAAAAATATTGTGTTTTTATATAAAAACCAACTTTGGCTCCCTAAAAATAAAGTTTTTAAATTAAAATTATGAATTGTTCAATTTTGGTCACGTTGGCCAGAAGTTGAAAAAAGCCAAATGTATATATTTATATATATATATATATATATATATATATATATATATATATATATATATATATATATATATATATATATATATATATATATATATATATATATATATATATATATATATATATATATATATATATATATATATATATATATATATATATATATATATATATATATATATATATATTATGGAGAGCGGCTACAACAGAACCCAACACGTCTAATGAATACCGGAAGGGGAAGCGATAACTGAAGAAGTGTTGGCTTTTTTTTCAAAGCTTGTGTTTATAGACCATCCATACAAACAATAGAAGCAACAAAAACAATGGTGGCACTATGAACATATTCTATAGATGAGCTTTTTACGGTTTTTTCTTAAATTTGATTTTATTTTAAATGAAAGTTTATAATCAAAAACAAAGTTTTTTTTGTTTGTTTTAGTTTTTAATTTTTCATTAACTTTTCACATAAAATGTTTGCTCTTTTTATGTGTGTGCATGTTTGTGTATATGTGTGTGTGTGCGTGTATGACTGTGAGTGTCCATGTGTATATTTTCTTACTTGTGATTTTGAATGGGGCTATTTATGCAATACAATGGGAATTGTTTAAACTATTGTTTTTTTTTTTTTCTCTCTGTTGCATAAATATTATTTTCTACCATACTTTTGTTTATGAATGAGCATAATTGATAAAATACAAGTCAAATAAAAGCAAAATCAGCAGGGAAACTTTCAATTTACAAATTGAAAACTAATTTATTTGTTTTTCTAATATAAAGGATGAAACATGTTTAAGGCACTTAATTCCTAAGAATTATTAAAAATAGTTTTTCTGTAAATAATACATAAACTAAGGATGAAATTCCAAATTTATTATTTTAATTGAAATATTATTTAAGTTCAAGGTCTGATTAAATTTTTAGAAAGTTTTATATATTTATTACTAGCGGACCCGGCGAACTTCGCCTCGCACCAATTTTAAGCCTACGGTACGAATAACGAAACGAACCGAAAAAAAATTCGTATAATCGAGCTCAAAACATTCCATACAAAAAATCTATATTCGATTTTTTTTGATAAATATTGCACTGAATTTCAATTGATTATAATGCTTTTACGTGAATGCGTGATTTACGACTATCCGGAATCAGTTTAGCAATACACAAAACTCGTATAAATTACAGCAAGAGAAATAGCCCATTTACTGTAGAAAATTACAATGCCAAAATGACACATGTCAGATTGCGCAATGTCTAAGTCAACATATAACGCCATCTATCGGATTTTAGCTGAAAACCTTCTATTTTTTCATTTGAAAAGCCATTAAGGAATAATTTCACACAAAATTTCATACAAAAACTCAATTTTCCAATTTTCCGACTTTTCCGGAGGTATTTTCGAACAACTGACAAAAAATTTTACAGAAATCGGACCAGTCGTTCTAATTTTATGAATTACTATACACTTTTTACACCATTTATATATATATATATATATATATATATATATATATATATATATATATATATATATATATATACATATATATATATATATATATATATATATATATATATACATATATAGATTATCGATATCTGGTTAGTCTTTGATTATAATCTTCAGGAAAAAAGAAAATAGAAATATCAAATTTATTATTTTTTTTTTTCAATTCAAATCAAATTAGATTTGTAGTATAGATATTTTTTTATTAAAAAAAATTTCAATGTGATTTATTTGTGATTTATTTCCAACATATATGTAGGTTTTTAGTCCAATGGAATTTTTGTTATGAAACTTAAAACCAAATACGAAACAGTAACGTTTAATGGCCGCATGCAACAAAAAATAATCTTAAAACAATTTTACAAACCATTATTAGATAATAATGTATTCAGAAGGACTATAGAGGCTGAAGCTGATTAAAATCTTATAAGTTTACCGATACGTTCAGACCGATGTTACCTTTCATGGATCAATATTTAATTGATTTGAAGTAATTTTCAAGATCGTATGAAAAAACAAATTTTTGGAAATACTATAAATTTTATTCGTTCCACAGTATATTATATAACGTACATATTTACATATGTATATGAAACCAGCTTTATTACTCGTACATTAAATTTTCATTCACACAATTAAATTTTTCCACTGATTATTTTTAACTCTGTGAGTTTTCAATAAAATATCATGATCTTTATTGAGCTTCAACATATTATTCCCCAGTTGTCTTAAAGCGAATATTGCTTGATAAACATGGCTGCAATGAAAGCTTTAAGTCCCGCAAAACAAATTGGTTGTAAAGCTCTATACAACCAACATGTACGAAGAAGAAAAACATCGCAACAACAAAAAAATTAAGCTGTGTTGAATCGAGAGCTTGAAACGTTTTCATAATCTTTAACTAAGCGTATAGATGGAAGACAATGGCATGCCCTCGTTTTTATTTGTCTTTCTTTTCTTGAATTATAGTGCACAGTGGGACAGCATTGAAGCATATAAGTAGTGAATTGGCAATGGTTTTAAATTAGACTTCACAAACATCGCCGAGACAAGATGAAAGACAATGACATGCTCTCGCTTTTATTTTTCTTTCTTTTCTTGAATTATAGTGCACAGTGGGACAGCATTGAAGCATAAAGATAGTGAATTGGCAATGGTTTTAATACAGACTTCACAAACATCGACAAGATAACAAGATGCACCCAAAGAAAATACAACACCCACAGGCAACTTCGCTTCCTGCCTGTGGGTGTTCCTGAAGACGTGCCAATCGCTTCGTTGCTTGTGTTTGTTAAACAAAAAACGATTAGTAAGAAAACATTATGATCTGATTGTGACAATATCACAATTCTAATTGAAATAGAGTAGGAGAATTAAATTTTTATTTTAATCATTCTTTGTTCCATTAATTGATCGATAATACTGAAATATTCAATGTAATTATTCTAACTATACTGCAATTTATGTCACAATGGAGTATATTGAAGAGGTGTTATTTTAATTCTCGTCTATATTTCAAAGTTTACAAAATTAACATAAAATTATATTTGAAAATTAACTTTTCATATTTGTTCTTTGTAGCTTTTGTTGTTCATAAGCCGACATTTTATTGCTCGCTAAGCCAAATCGTCAATGAGCTGTGAATTTAAATTTAACTAGCAGAGACAAAAACCATATTTTTTAGCAGAGTCAATTTCGCAGTTAACAGAGCTCTGTTAATCATAGTGTATTAAAAGAAAATACGAAAATTTAGGATGTGAGACCAGATCCATCTTAAACAACAAACATATTGAAAAGGTACTCCAAAGTCTACGTGATAAATGTAAAACAAAAGGAATTGCAAATAACGTTCGAAACGATACAAAAAGACAGTAATAAAAACAGGCTTCTTCTCGGCCGTTAGTGACTTACAGGTACATATATCCCACTAACGAGTATATAAATGACGTTCTTTCGAATTCATTTTTCTATCTGCTCCTTAGAAGACCCTTTGGAGCATCATTTTCATTTGGTGGGATATACCCATAAGTCATTAATTTCCCTTAATGGACATTAATTGCCCTAAGAAAAGGTCTATTTTCATTATTTATTGCTCAAACTGTTTTTTAAATTGCCTATTTCGTGCCAGAAGATTTCAGGATTTCGTCCCAAAAGTTTACGGGTCTTTCTAAAAACAATAGTCTTCTTCAGGAACTCAATTTGTTTGAAAAAATTTAGATAAAAATAATGAAGAGAAGATTTTTTTTAATATGTCCAACACAAAAAATTGACAAATGAGAAAATGAATAAAAATTTCCTACATAAAAATTAAAAAATTTAAAAGAACCAAAAACAACAAAATTTTTCTTTTATATTTTGATTCATCGTATCACAATTTGTGATACAAAAAAAAGTTTTCACAAATTGTGATACGATGAATCAAAAAAATTCACGTATTCTATTTACAGTGAAAAAGTTTGTATAAATAGCTGAAATATACATCAACTGACACCACAGAAGTGGACCAAACACAAGAACGCTGATGATGAAAGTGTAGCGGCTTTCGAAAACAGCATGTTGTTCCGTTCTGCTAGTGTTTGTCAGAATGATTTACACATGTGTCTTTGGCTTATAAAATACGATTGAACTAAGTAGCCTATCAAAATTTAAATAAAAAATCACAAACAATATTTTTCATCAGTTTCCGTTTCTGATCTTGGAAGTTAAATACCTATAACTCTGAGTTAAATTATCTATATCTGTTTTTTAAATTCATTCTCTGTGCTGATGGTATATCAATTATTTCTAACATTTCTAACGAAACATTACGTTTTTTTCTATATCTAATCTAGTATACAAAATTCCATGTAAAAGAGCTATTTTCTAGTAGTTATAAATTTTTCATTAAAGTCTCTGGATTGTCCAGTACAGTGTTAAGGAATTTTAAAGTATTTGCTATATTAAGAGGATCGAAATACCTAAACAAATTAGACTTCAATCGTTAATAGTTATTCTTGATAAAATTTCAAAACAATAAGTCCCTAATATATTTCTAAAATCAATATTTTCTATCTTCGTTTTCATATTACATATTGTTTTTTAAAAAAATTTCTTTGAAATTTCTTGTAATTTAATTTATGTTGATTAAACTAGATATTTTATTTGCGAATGCAAAATTTTTGGAAATAGTATTTGATTTATTTGTAAATTTTTGGAATATAAACGAAAAATTTTATATAGATGTTTTTATACAATGGCAGACCTTCCTGGATAATTCTTATTTCTTGCAAAAGTTCTTTGCTTTAGAACACAAAGCTTACATAAAAGCTGTTTAAATAAAAACTAAAATTTGACTTTTTTTAAAAGGGCCAAAATGGGTAGAAAATAACAAAAAAATTAAACAAAAATAAGAGATGAAAACCGGCAGAAGACAATAAAAGTAGGCACATGCCCCCCTTAGTCACAGAATGGTCACGATGCAGTGCAAGCCATGTCTACAAATTTACTGCGTTTTTCGTTGCTTAGTGTCTGAGCTGAAATACCGCCTTCAGAAGTCTCAGTACGTGATCCGTATAATAATATTTTATTTATAAGTTTTTTTAAGAATACTTAATATTGAAATTTATTATTTCAACTAATTGTTTAAACAATTATTTTTATTGCAAAATGTTTTGTTTGTTGTGGCTTTAGCTGCTCATATGCCTACATTCATTGGTCGGTTAACCAAATCGTCAGTGAACTTCAAGCAGTTTGAAAACATTCCACTTCGTATGTTGATGCTTAAAGAATATAATATAATATGAGAATTCAGTATTGTGTATAATCATTACAAAATACATAATCATAATAGGTTTCGAATGCTTTTATACAAACAACACAACAAACAATTATACTCAACATGAGTCTAAGAATATTTTTGGATTCGATTGAATTCCTCTTAAGTTTTTATTATTTTTAAAATTAAAATGAAATTAAAAATAATTCACAAAAAACATTTCGTTTCTACCCCCACTGTGCAGCGGCAGGAGTCTCCGCCACATAGTCTTTTGCAGCTGAAGCTGCGTTCTACCTTTTTTTATGCATTAGTGTAGATTTTTTGTGTGCAAATATAAGTTGGCATTCAACCTTGTTAATACGACATGATATGCAGTATTTACAACTGCAACATATTAATGTGTACGACTATTGTATGTTGCAACGGCAGCAAAAACTACACCGTCATATCATATTTTACTTTACAACTACGTCTGCTTGTGATAAATTTAAGCGTTGTGTTTTTTTTGAACAGGGTGTTGGTACATTCAGGTGAAAAATTATGGAATATTTTTTCTTAACGAAAAATTTTTATTTTTTTAAGTGACTTCAATAAAAGAGAAAAATATTTCTGACTTTTTTTCTTTTTTTTCAGGGTTGCAACCTTAAAACGACATTTTTTTTAATTAATTTAAAATGTTGTCTCTATTTCAAAGTTTGATTTGATCTGACTTCAGCAAAAAGGGCAACTGCACTCCTTATTAAATGTAAATAATATGCTTCAGTTACTTCCACTTGAAATATTCTCATGAAACCTTGCATGACAATTATGACTAAAATTGTTGGCAGTGCCACGCCCACAAAATATAAAAGTCCACTTTTAGCTATTTCCGCTCAACCAGTCGTTATGAAAATTCGCACAAACACATCCATATTGGTTTAGATTATTTTTTTTATAGAAAAGTGGGCAGTGCCATGCCTCTAGAATAAGTACTAGTTATAGTAAAATGAAGGCGTTACTAACGTTATTTACAAGTGAATCTTAAACTAATAAATATAATGAAATTATATGCCTTCGTCTTGAGGCAAGCAATAACGAAACCGACATTTCCGTCTTTGAGGAATGCCTTAATGTGCATCTTGACTATTGAATTGCAATAAAGTCTAGAATTTTTAACTAAAATAAAATTGGTTAATTAAGAAACACTTTTCCTTTGAATAACGCGACGAATGTCACTTCTTCTCTGCACATCCTTTTAGCTAAATGTCAAAGTAGTTGTTGTAATTGTTGCTGCAAAGGAAACAAGCAAGAAAGAAATGTAAAACTGCTTTAAACTACTTTACAACGTTAACATTTCCATTCTTTTCTTCTCAGACGCAGGTACAAAATATATAACAACTTTATTGTATTTTCACATATTTGAATATGAATGACAGTGTAACGGAAGGAAAGGAAAACTTTCCAAAAAAATCTCCAAGAATTTCAGTCTATAATTAATTTATTAATAGACTAGTCTTCCCATCGACATCACAACACATTGGGGACACTTTTCAAATCGTTGAATAAGCACCGAAAAAAAGCTGTTACAATTTAAACAATTTATAATTTCAAGAGTTCTTTTCAAGCCTCTTTCTCACTGGGCATTAACGAATTACAGTCATTTAATGTCAAAAAAGGATCTTTCGATTATTCTCGACTGATCTTCTATAGTGGAAGCAGCCAAGTATACCAATAGGAATATAAAATAATTTTACAACTCAGAACTTATAAAAATATATTAAATTTTCTGAGGGTATAAATATGAATTCGTAAGTGAAATATGTCCCACAGCGCTGTTAGCTACACTCCACAGCACCCTTAAAAAATAATTATAAATTTATATATTTTTTAAACTAAACAAATCAAATGATCTTATTTTTTGTATACAATTAAAAAAACACTTCACTATTCCAATTCCTTAATAAAGTATTGCATCATTTTAAGTGTTGTACTCATTTCAATATAGGCATTTTCGGTAAAAGTTATGAACTGTTTTCAAAGGACCTGCAAGGACTTGCAGTAGACCATTCCAAAAAGGTCATTGGCGTATTCAGTGTGAGTGATGTTATTGATGTTTTCATCCTTTTCTCAGGAGAGATGCTACAACATGTGGGTATGTAACATAGTCATAGGAGCGTTTCGGCCAGACCTGCTTGAACTCACACTATACCCTTGAAAGCTTTACGGAGGCAAAACGTAAATTCGTATAGCAAACATGCGATTGTTTCTCAGGGAATATGGAAGAGGACGTGGATTGCGATGGCATCGTAGAAAATACGTACATTACTACTAAAATGCGCACTGTGAGCCTTTTAGAATAGACATACAGGTGAAAGCTATAAAGCATAGCAGGTGAAAGCTATAAAGAAATAGACCTTAAATATGTCTTCGGCATATTCAACTGTTTCTCAGGAATCATGTTATAGGGTTGGAACATAGAATATACCAATATTGCTATTAAAATGATTAAAATGCTCAAAATTAAAAACTTTAAAGCAGTAGAGTTTGAATTTATATAGTACATATATGGTTGTTTCTTAGGAAATATGATATAAAGAGTGGAATATAGAAAATGTGCATATTTCTGTTGAAATATGCAAAAAGAAAAACAACCCAAAGTCGATTTAATAGTGACTGGCTGGTTAATATTTCGGAGAGAAAAAAATCTATCAGTATCAAAATCATATATAATTTATAAAGTTGCTTCTATTTGGACCACCCAATCGTTTTTCTGTTGGACTTAAGAAGGAAAGCAAATAAGAACCCGGTGTTTGACTAGGGTAAATTAACAATAATTTCAATATATTGGACAATATTGAATGTTTTCAAGAAAAAACATGACCAAAGTTCAGCACAAGTAAATGTTGCAATCAAATAATTTTTTTATCCTTTTTCCTTAAGTAGAATTAACTGGCATACAACCAACGCCACCTAAAAGTGACAACGAGCATGCAACACGCGTGAGCACTGAAGAGGAGGTGTAGTGTCGAGTCAAAATAGTCTTGTAACCACCTAATGTGCTCCTTAGAGATTCATCTGGAGCATCATTTCTATATAGATGGATATACCTACAAGTTCATATTTTTCCATAAATGATACTTATCTCTCCGGGAAGATGTCAATTTTTTTGATTGCTGTTTTGTATTGTTTTGAAGGTTGTTTGTATGTCCTCTTATTTTACATCCAAGACCTATACACTGGAGCACTTGTTCCATGTGTTGTGTTATATATATCTTGTCTCAATTTCTAGATTATCCACATTTCTTGAAATTTACCACAAGTGTTGAGTGGCGAACAGTGCTCTGTTAACCAAAAAAATGCGCACTGTTGAAGAAATTGGTTCTTGTCTCTGATACTTAATTTTACATTTCTACTGCGTAGGTTGGAATTAAAATTGAGTTTTTCAAGTTGACTTTGGAATATTGCCTTATGTTAAATTAATCCTTATTTAAGACTAAGGCCAGATTTTGGGCTTGGGATCAGAGGTATTTGATTTATAGTTAATTACTATTATTTGCTAGTTTAAGCTGCCAATATCGGTGTTTTAATTTTTAATAAAAACTGTCACATATACATGCATATATAAAATATATATGAACAGCTGTTGAAATAATACGAATAAAAAAGAATTTTAAGAAAATTGTATAAAACTGAATTTGCTTTAGTAATGCAGAAGATTTTGGTGATTACTTCCATATTTCTAGAAAAAATTTTAATTTCTTTTAAACACTTACGAAAATTCACTTTATAGACAATATAGGTTAGGTTAGGTTGATTGGAGGGGTGTGATAGCCCATGTCATACGACATACACTTAAGCCAGTGAAGGCTTGTTGTGCGCTCCCTTTTAATTATCAGACAAACTGCCAGAGTTCTGCGGCAGGATTCGAACCTGGGATCTTGGCACTACGAGTCTAGTACACTACCTACTAGTCTACGAAGGTCAGTTATAGACAATATAAATTTTGAACTTTCTCTTCTCTTTGTTCTTTAACAAACACCAACACATTCAGCATTTGCAAAACATTTTGCCATCCTTGGTGGTTCGGTATAGTAATACATAATGGAAGGTTTAAACTTCCACCCAAAAAAACATACTAATCAGTGAAACTAAGTTTAAGCTCGAACCCAAAAAGCAGCCCTGGAAAAATATTTCGGTGGAAAGAAATCATCTAACATGACAGGGTCTTTAACGATTTCTGTAAGACATTTTTAAATTTGTCACCCATCAAGTATTCCAGAGTGATTTCCACCAGAATGTTAGTGTAATAGTCCGAAATATCATATTTTTCTTAATTATGATGTCACACTTCCATCCCACTGTACGGGTGTATCTGTATTCTCCACACATATAAACATGTCTGCCGAAGTCTTAACAGTTATTAGTATGCTTGGCTCTGTGAGTGTGTGTGTGTGTGTGTGTGTGTGTGTGTGTGTGTGTGTGTGTGTGTTTGAGTTTATATCTGTATATTTTCTGATTATGAACGTTTTGGCATGCATATTAACCAGGTAAAAATGCTGTTTGAAATAAAAATCTACTACTCGATTTTATTTTACGTTTCCTTTTAATGTAAGTGAGTGTGTGAGTGAGTGAGCGGGGATGATTGTTACTTGATAAACATGTGTGCCATTAGACAAGACATTTTTTTGTGCCACGTCTATACCATAGTTGTATTTCTAAACATAAATTGTATAATGCCAAAAAAAGAAACAATACAGGGATTTTGCTTTAGACTGTCATAAGTATGCGTGTACGATATATACATATATGTATATATCTATGTATGTAAAAGCATAAAAAGGAAGTTGAAAAAATGCATTTATGTATTAGTGTTAAGTTTTGTGTTCCTGCCAACTATGCCAAAGATAAAGAAAATGTCTGCATTAGTTGGCAAATAGCAACTAAAGATGAAGATGTTCGCTACCAATGTGGACGCAAAAGGAAAAAAATATGAATCTCCTCACGTACAATTTGTTTTGCTTAATCCATAAATGGTTTGTTATTTGCAACACGAAAAAAAATTATAAAAAAATAATAGTAAAATGAAAAATTGAAATAAATACACAGCGGGTTGCTGGCTTCATAACAAAAGGAAATAAAGGACCATAGTATCATGATAGTAAAGAGTCAAATTTAATAGTTCACCCACTGCACAATTCACTCACTCTATTGAAAGATTTTTTTTAAATGACACTTACTTTTTTCTTACTTAAAAAAATTATTATTTGCCATAGAGGACAATGTTAAGTAACAGCTGAGGAATAAAGAAATAAAAATAGAATGCAGCAATTTATTAAATTAAAATAAGAAAGAGAGCTGAACTCATTTGTAACGACTGTTATAAGTCCTTCAGCTAAATAGAAAGTAGTAAATAGGATATATGCATATATATAAAGCATATATGCATGCCAATATACATTTATATATGTATACTTTTAATGTGCTCTAGAATATAAGTGATAGAAATAAAATAAAAGGACATCCGTTACACCGCGTTTTATGTTCCTCAAGTCTCTATTTGGAGCACCATTTCTATACATGGGATATACCTACAACTCACCATTTTGCCATATGGGCAGTTATTTTCCCAAGAAGGTGTCTATTTTTATAATTGCGTTCTTTCTTTTCACATCTATCAAGTATAGTCTGTTACACTTTATGCATATGAATCTAGTCATAATTCCCAGATTATACGAATTTTCTGAAATTTACTATGAATAATTTGAAAGAAATTAGTGCTTGTTTCTGCTAGTTAAATTTGAATTTATTTTCACACAAATAAAATTTTATACGGGTGCCGAATTTCATTCGAATCCATGCAACTTATGCGGGACTGAGGAGTAAACACCCAAATATAGCAATAGTCCATAAATAATCTAACCGAGCTCTTTACCGTGATCAAAGGTCCAGGCCTTAAACTATCTGTGTACCAAATTCTATTTCAAGCCGTTCGCTCAATTAGAATCATGATATTAATCCATAAGTGGGCAGACCGTGATAAAAATTATCCGTGATAAAAAGTATCCTTCACTCACATGTTAATCCAGGTATAAGACCTCCGTATGCCAAATCTCATTTAAAACCGATCATCCTTTTTTGCTTCTGTCGTTCTATATATATTTTTCTCAATAGAGTTCAATACAGTAGGTGAATAAATAAATTGTAAATAAGAATTATATTTAAAACAACAAAAAAATCTTAAAAAATCTATTTATTTCTATTTAAAAAATTTAATTTCCTCATATTTTAATATTAATACAAATTAGTAAAATCATTAACTAGAATGTTTGTCCTAATAATTAATAAAAATGAATTTTATGCTTTAAGGATCTAGTTTGATTTTCTTTACAAAAAAATTTTAAATGTTCCTTGTAATGATTTTGTATGTCATTAGAAAAGTCATAGTAAATATTAAAATGTGTTGCTTGATATCCTAGCAAAAAAAGAAAATGGAAGTCATCATCAGATTTTCATTGTATATATATATATATATATATATATATATATATATATATATATATATATATATATATATATATATATATATATATATATATATATATATATATATATATATATATATATATATATATATATATATATAAGTTCCTTTCACTCCCAGAGGGAGCATAGGGCCATGACAAGGTGGTTCCAATAGTCTCGATCTTCGGCTCGGTGCTTGACTTCGTTCCATTTCATACGCACTCTCGACAGTTCTGTTGTCAGTTGCCGCTTCCAGGATCCACAGAAAAAACTTATTCCCAAAAAGATTTTAAGCAAAAATATTTATTGTCTGAAGTAAATTTTATAGTCAAACAAACTTTTTTATTAAAACAGTTAATTGTTAGTTTGAGTTTTTAGAATACATTTAAATAAAATAATTTGTTTGAATTTACAAAATTCGCATAAGTATTTTTGATTCAATGAATTTGGTTACTGAAAATGAAATTTATTTTTTGCTGTGCAATAGTGATTTTTTTTAAGTCTAAGGAAGTTAAATTAACAAAACTTTAATACAAATATGAATTATTTCTACAAATCTGTGGTAGCCGATTTGAAACTAATTTTTCTTATAAAAAAATATTTTGTAAGTCTATGTCTATGAAAACATAAATTGTCTTCAACCAATAAGTGATGAAATTACTTTCATATAAGAAAAAAATAAATATTGTCTACTGGCAAACTTAATCAATCCTAATTTAAAAAGAAAAGGTTATTTTATTTGCACCCATAACACTGTGTGTAATTTTTTAAGTCGTGGCAAAATAACCATATACGGACACCACTACGTGATAAAAGACTAAAAGAAAGTCCCGTGTCTCCCAATTTTTCCCAAAGTCATGCACTTTTTTTTAGGGGCCGCCAAAGATTTGGGGCCTCGGTATCCTTTTCGCAAAAAAGTGATCATTTTCTCGGGCTCATATCTTGCAAACCGTTCCGAATTTCGATTTACTCTCTGAGGCAAACTTGTAGCTCTTGTCATAAAGAACAAAAATTGCGAACATATAAAATCAAAAAAACTTCTCCTTCCAGATAAAAATCGCAAAAAACTTAAAAAATTCGACAACAGAACTGTTGAGAGTGCGTATGAAATGGAACAAAATCAAGCACCGAGCCGAAGATCGAGACTATTGGAACCACCTTGTCATGGCCCTATGCTCCCGCTGGGAGTGAAAGGAACTTATATATATATATATATATATATATATATATATATATATATATATATATATATATATATATATATATACAATGAAAATCTGATGATGACTTCCATTTTCTTTTTTGCTGGGATATCAAGTAACACATTTTAATATTTACTGTGACTCTTCTAATGACATACAAAATCATAAAAGGAACATTATAAATTTTTTTGTAAAGAAAATCAAACTAGATCCTTAAAGAATAAAATTCATTTTTATTAATTATTAGGGAAAACATTCTAGTTAATGATTTCACTGATTTGTGTTAATATTAAAATATGAGGAAATTAAATTTTTTAAATAGAAATAAATAGATTTTTGCACTGTGTAATAAAAGACAGCGTCCAAGTCGATGAATAAAATCGAAAAGCAGAACATCCTGCAGTGACACGTCTTTGCTAAAATCACCGGAAATGATCTAAATTTCCACTACTTCCGGATCATTAACTCAGCTCTTTTATGATTTTTTTGTAAGCTAATTTCTTACTGGGATATTTCAATAATTATATTTTAGTTAAAACTACACTTAAGTCCAGATGGGTTGTTAGAAATAAAAAAATTTAATGAAAAAATGTGGGTAACAGTAGACTTATTTATTGTAAGTTGCGCTGTTTTTGTTGTTAATATTGTTCTTTTGCTGGTTTATTTTATCTGTTGCTGCTAATTATTTCGTCCTCGAACATTGTTTTATTTTCTACTGTTGCGTCTTTTATTTAATTGTTGCGTGGAAGACCACCACCTCGTTGTCATCATTACGTGACCCACCACGATCATTGAAATTGCGACGGAAGAAACATTTTACTGAGCCACCGCCAAGCATTGGTTGGCCACCTTGCCTTGACCTTGGTTAGAGCCAGCGTTCTAAATATTATACATGTTCATAATATCAGTATGTAAAATTTCTTCATAATTAATTAATGCTCGATGCATATTTGTATTCTACTCTTGTAGGACTTTCTTAAGGTGCATTGTAATCTTAAGCAAATTTCTTATAATTTTTCCGTTTAGCAGCTTATGAGCATTATCAATGGCCCTTTATTTTACATACACTATGCCATGTTTCGTGAGAAACAAACAAATATATTCGATACACATTTGAATTCTACTCCTTCAAAACTCTGACTTTGGTATGTCCCCAGGCCATACAGGTCTATTCAAATGGACCACAATGCCCATTTTAGTAGAGATGTGCTTATTTTCTATGGTGCACTAGCAAACAACAACGCTCTAAAGCAATTGCATATTTGATACGCGAGTTCTACTTAGAGTTTTCAAGGGTTGTATGGCCATCTTATGCAGGTTCCTCCTTAATGTTGCTATAATGCCTTGACCATGAAATTTTTCCCTATAAATATTCCTTGCCTTACAGCACGTCTCCTGACGTACTTGTATATCCTATATCTTATAAATCTTATATATGTATCTTACATCTTGTTGCAACTTTTTTTCTTAAGAATTAATCTTAACACCATAATTGCATATACGTAAGCACAAACAAAAGTCGTTCACTTAATATCATTTATACATTTTTTATTTAATGCGGAAAGAAAAGAAACCGAAAATGTTAAATGAGCTCATTTCGAACTTAATGATTTAGTCATTTCTCAAATAATATTATTTAAATTACTCGTATTATTCATCACACAAGTAAATTGTCTGGTCTATTCTGGCTGTTCTTAAGTGTTACTTTCAACTTCCCTGCCGCTTTTCATTTCCTTCTCTATGCAATTGCCTCTCAACTTAAAACTCTTTAGAAGATGGCGCTCAAGTATTATCTAACTGACACTCCATTAATCTGCAACGAAGTAGAAAAACCTTAAAGACTCTTCTTATTTGCGAAATGAAAATGATGATGAAGAGCAGGAAAATTCGTTAGAAAACAAAAGAAAATCTTAAATACTTCCTGGCAAAAGTCATGCAAACACCAACACACACGCACCAGCACCAGCACACACACACACCCACACACTTGCAAACACATGTATTTGTTATATTCAAACTTTTGAAAAATACTTAAAAGAAAAAAAGAAAGAAATGACAAGACCTAAGAATAACTTAAAGCTAAAATGCTTCTCTGCCTCCATACACACTGGCATTAAATGCTGCACGAAGAAACTTAAAAGCAAATTAAAGGAAATCACCTGCACTTTAGTATACAAAATTTTTCTGGTATGCAGATGCATTTGGATGATGCACGATTTCTCATTTGCCACTGGAAATAAGCTTGGCATCAATCAGGAAGGTGTAAAAATTTGAGTTTGCTCACCAAGTTGCGAAAAGTTTGTCAGTATCCCCCTCCTCTCTCTCACTCGATCCTTGACTTAAACGATATTAACAAGTTGATATGTGCTCATTTTGTCTGTGCGGATAGGAAACGGACATCTAATGGGAGGGAACTCATCATGGTATAGGACAATAAACAGTGATCGTAAAACAATAGAAGATCTAACGTCATTATACACCAATAGACTGGACAAAATTAAATTTACACGTCTAAGAATTGGCCATACAAACATCTCTCACGAACTCTTACTTAGTATTAAAAATCCGAGTCCTTGTAACTGTAACATAAAAGATCCTAAATTATTCTCCCTGAATGACCAAATGCACTTGGCAAAAAATAATAAAAATTAAAAATTTAATAATTATTTTTGCAAAAAAAAAATTGTGTTTCTCTTTGAAAAAAATCAAAATATTACAAATATTTTCGTCAAAGAAAGAAAACATCAATATACAAAATGTAAAAATTATTTTGGAAAAAAATTATTAGTAAAAAAAATTAATTATTTCTGCTCTAAAAAATCATGAAATTACAATTACTTCTACTAAAAATAAAAAAATTAATTTATAAAAATACAACTAAAAATTACAATGATTTCTTCGAGAAAAAAACTCGTTAAAAAAATTAGATTTTTTTTTTGGAAAAAAATTATAACAAAAAAAAAACAAATTATTTATTAAAAACTTATATGGCCCATGGTTCCTGCATAAATTCAATTAATTAATTATCTTATGAGCAGAAACTAACACAAATTTATAACAATATTTTATATCCTCTGGACCACTGTACCACATTATCAGGAGAGTTATTATTATTTTGGTTTTGTCTTTTGCCAATTGTAAGAATGTGTTACTTGGATTTTTAAGCCTTAAAGCCATAAAATGAAGAACGTTTCAAGTGCTAGACACTCGTAATACAAGTCAAAGTAAAAATGCTACTAAATATAAAGAAGATGTATATTAAATTTCCAGTTGTTAAGAAGGCCCAAATAGAATTTTTAGTGGCCTTATCTAGTAGTTATTAAGGGCTCTAAAATCTATTTTCAAAATCATAAGATTATTAGCAGCCCTTCCACATTTGCTACATATTGCTGTGTTTCTAAGAGAACTTAGCAAAAGTTTCTATTAAATGATCTCTTAAATAAATACATTTCTTCAGACTGTTGTCCAAATATTTCCAAAAAAAACTATGCTCTAGTATTTCTAAAGCAGAAAAAGACAAGTCCAAAGAACTTTATAACAATTTCTAAATTATTTTCCAGGTTGAAATGAATTTAAAAACTAAATAGTATTTTAAGATAGAAAAGCTTTCACGTTTTTCATACAGGTAAAAATACAATTGAAGTTTTTGATTCTGATATTTTTTTAATTTTTTTTTTTTTTTGTACAGAAAAACACTGAAGTTCTGGTATAACATACACCGATAATCACCTACAACCAATACCTTCTCTGGTATCAATAATTTTGTACAAATATTTTACACAAATTATTGCGGTTAAAAAAGTTTTTGTGATATTTTTTCTTAATTAATTTTTTTGTACAGAAAAACACTGAAGTTCTGGTATAACATACACCGATAATCACCTACAACTAATACCTTCTCTGTTTTTATTTTAATTTTTTACAAATATTTTACACAAATTATTGCGGTTAAAAAAAGTTTTTGTGATATTTTTTCTTAATTAATTTTTTTGTACAGAAAAACAGAGAAGCTCTGGTATAACATACACCGATAATTACCTACAACGAACAGCTTCTCCAGTACTCTTTCCGCTATTGTTATTTTACAAAGCGATCAAAACAATTGAAATTAAGTTCGATTTGTAAATAGACATATACGCTACAAGATGGCGCAAAAGTAATGTCATAATTTAAATTGGTTGTCATTTTGTTATAAATGCAAAACATTGTGCTCTATTTTCATAAAAAATGTATTTGAATATCTAAAATTGATAAATTTAATTGAAAAAAAATTATATCGCTCAAATGACCACATCCCTAGTTGATGTACGATTACGATCGTTTTACTCCATTTTGAATTGTTTCTCGCAAAACGTCTGGTTCCTCATTATCGATTTATTCTTCAATATTGGCTTTCACGACCTGCAAGATTCGTGGTTTGCTGTGATAAATGCGAGATTTACAAAAGCCCCAAAGGATCTGTTACATCTGGCGATCTGGACAACAACTTCAAATCTACAAACCGGGAGACTATCCGTCCTAGAAATTAAAGTCTCAAAATCTCTACCGTTGGCCGAGCTGTGTTGAAACCAACAATGGAAGCCATTAATCATCACTAACGATTAGTCGGTTATCGAGATTCCTGTTCCAGACCCGTTTTTCTTAGAAACATAAATTAAATTCGTCAGCCAAGAATCATTAATGAGATCAATTCAATTCATCCCCTCTCATAAATGTATTAATAAACAAAATTTTGCAACTCACTTTTGCAAAATAAAACATTAATTTTTAATCATGGGCAGAATATTGTTTCTTTGTTTCCCTATGAAAATGAACAACAGTTCCAGCCAATATTTTCTACATGAATAATTTGTTTTATAATGAATTTGAAGTTTATTAATTAATTTACTTGTACGACCTATTTGACGTAATAATTTTATTTACTAATTCTCGAGATCGTGTGATCCAAACCCATTAGCGAAGTCCCTTTTAATCCCGTTAGAGCGTAAAAGATTTCGCGAGATTTTGGAAAATTACGGCTGCAATTGAACATCCAGACTGTGCCATATATGCGCTAGCCGAACCTTCGCATTGCCCAAAAAATATACAAACATTAATGGTATAAAATTATTTTCCCAATAAATCAAATTTTATCAAAATTAAAGACGTTTTCTTTGTTCTAATTTAATTTAAAGTACAAAACTTTATGTAAAAAAATTCCCACCAAAAAAATATATAAAAATAATAATAATAATATTTGAAAAATAAAAAATAAAAATAAATAAATACATGTGCATTCGAATTTGGATAAGCGAACACCTCTTAGAAGAAAAGATCACTTGATTATTTATTTTGATTAAATTCAAAGCATTTTACTTCGCTTAAAAAAGCAAATTCCCCTAAACAAAAAGCCGCTCAAATGAAACACACGCTGGCAAAACACTATGGAGTATCGGCTCAAATTAATTGTATTACACGTAATCATAATTTACAAAATAAATTTGAACTTAAAATCGAACTACATCTATTCTACTTTAAGTTCATAGAACAAATTGTATAAGAGCTGAGTTGGTTGAAGCGAAACCGATTTCCCTTCTCCGCAGTCTGTTTAAGAACAAAGTTGGAATTTTCTAATTCAATTTTCTTCTCTGAAAGTTTAAAAATATTAAGTAAACTCTAGCGTTAGATAAACGATTGTTATTACAATTTAATCGTTATAAATATTTGCGTAGTTCCTCAAGAAGGTCCTTAGTTTAAAGGCCTTTAGAAATTTTTGCAGGCACATGTTCCATGTATGAGGTGTATTATATTCACACATAAGCATACACACACACACACACACCCACACCAACACACAAACCTAGAAACTCTAAATAAGAATTCGCCAACAACATACTCTTCCTTCCAAAGTATTTCTTTTTGCTACCAACTTCACTACGGCTGGTGGTGCTGGTGGTGCTGGTGTTGCCACAACTAGTAGACGTTAAAGACAAATTACGCAAAACAATGACAAATTATTTCACATTTTACCAGACAACAACATTAATTTCATTTTAACTTGCTACACACACACACACACACACACACAAGCACTAATACACATGTACGAGTATGTTCATGCATACACGTGTACACTGTATATCCTTACTGCCACATTTATTGTTTAGTTCCAGCACTTACTTAGAAACCCGCAGACATTTATACAGTTTATACGAGGATGTGCAATAAGTCTGTCATTTTGTGCGAGTATCTCTGTATCTGTATCTGAATTAGTATTTAAAAAGGGAATCAGGATTGTTTTTTTTTGTTTTTTGTTTTGTTTTTGCTTTGGTAGGGACTCAAAATTTTTTTCTTTATCTTTAGTAAACTCTCCACCATCTCTAACACATACGAGTATTTGTTTCTTCTGTTGTTGTTGTTGTTGTTGTTGTTGTTGTTGCTTTCTTTAGCTTGTGTTAATGAGTTTTTTTTCTAGTTTAAATCCTGCGATTTCTTGATTTGCCTTAAATGTAGCTTTTCTTGGTGTGATTACAAAAGAGCTCAAAGTTTTGATTAATAGTTTAAGCATTAGAATTGTGTATCAAAAGGAAATTTGTCACTTTAATCGATTTGCTACTACTGGCAGGCGAGTTTTTAATGATGGCACTAAAATTTCACGGTGGCAAAATTATATTAAAAATTCTTTACATTATACTCGTTTATAAGAAATTATATTGGAAATCAGATTTGAAATTGTGTCGTAGATAAAGAGTGATTTTTAAGTGCTTTTAACAATAAATATTTCCGACAGGGTGAAGTATCTAGGAGTCATTCTCGATCGGAAATTAAAATGGAAAGACCACATAAACGGAAGAGTCAAAAAGACTCATATATGTTGATCAATCTGTAAATGGGCCTAGGCAGAAGATGGGGGCTGAATCCAGAGATGATACACTGGCTTTATAGTATCAGGCCGATTATGACCTATGCTTCTATAGTGTGGTGGACATCGATGGAATATAAATACAACATCAAAACAATGCAGAAAGTTCAGAGAACCTGCTGTCTTGGTATAAGTGGGGCCTTCCGAACGACATCAACGAGGGCGATGGAAACAATATAATCTATCCAGCCAATCGAAATTCGTATAAAATATGAAGCGGCTCTTACAGCAAAACGACTAAAGGTGATGGGTGAGTGGATCGATCAGGAACACGAAGCGTATCATCAACGAATCTTTACGGCCATAGGAGAGTCCATACCGGAAAATTTCGAAAATGACCGCATACCGGAAACTAGACTAGAGGTCAACTGCGGAACATTGATCCCCGACATCCATTCCTGGTTGACCGACCCTTGGAACCAGATCCCCATGGGGCTTCATTGTTACACGGACGGATCAAGCTCGAGAGGGAAAACGGGACTTGGTGTTTATATAGAAAACACCACGGAACTGTCTTTCAGCCTGCCGGACTATTGCACAGTTTTGCAGGCGGAAGTTCGGGCCAGTGGCGTGGCTAGGGAAATTTCTAGGTGGGTTTACAACCCTTGGGAACATTTCTACGGGACGTTAAAATCCTAAAGAATTGAGGGGGACAATTCTGTCATTTCATTAGAAATTCCATAAGAAGGACTAAATTTTTAGGGCCAATTTTAGTTTCTTCAACTAACGCCCATAAGACAGGCCTATTTACAACCATGACTTTGGCGAATATATAATCTTTCATCAATTTGAATCCACTAAGAAAACTATACATCTTTGATAGCTTTTTGTTAATTTGGTAATTTACTTGGGAAACTTCAAATCTAAATAAATTCGTAATTTCTTGATTTTTAATTTTCAAAAATATATAGAGTTCTCGTTAAAAATTTTCATTTTTCTAGAACTTAAAATATCATCGAACTCAAAATATTTGTTTATAATAAAAATATCACCGATCCTCTTAACTCATCATCCTTTTCACATTTCAAATACATTAACACAAAACCCTTTTAAATTTCATATACATAAATGTATGTACATATTTATGTGACATTTTTATTACAATAGCAATAAGTCTAAGCGAAAATTTTAAATCTAGCCTCATATAATTTATAGTTTTTAACAAAAATTCCATTTAAAATAAAAAGTTTGTAATGTGTCTGTAACACTTTTTCGTTTCTATATATAATTTATAACAAAATCCTGGTCTAAATGTTAAAAAGGCCAATGGATAATAAATCATTTAAAATGCAACTAATTAAAATAAATATTTTATAAAGGGGAACTACACGAAAACGAACAGAGTTATTTGTGCATGTTGCATGTGTGTGCTTTGGTGTAGATGTGTGGGCGAGTGTTTATCTTAACAAATTATTAAATTACCTATTATTTCAAATATCCCTGTTATTCAATGTTGTTGTATTGTCAACATTTCGTTTTGTATTTTTTTTCTTTGTTGTTATTGCTGTTTTCTTTTTGAATTAAAAAATATGTTGGCTGTAACAATGTCTAATTTTTAATTTTGTGGTTTGAGTAGTGATTTAATTTTAACAGGCTGTGAAAAAAAATTATAATTATTGTTAGGACAACGAACAATAAAAACGGCTACAATGAAAACGCACAACAAAATTATAAAACCACAAAATTGCATTGTCGAACTTTTTGCTTCATGTTGTTGCTATTGTTATTGCTCTTCATAATGGCGTGGTCAATAGGCCATTTTTGAAAACAACACACAACATTGGCCATAAATTTTGTAGCGAACTGATTTTTTTAGTTTATTTTTCTATTAAAAACCGTATTTAAAATGTAAATATACAGTAACGTTTTACTGTATGAGAGGGCGTGTTTGTGTGTGTATGTGAATGTGTGAATATGCTTGGAAAATCACAAAACATTTTAATAATATTATTAAAAACATATTTGCCATACCAAAAATAACATATAAATAATTAAACATAAATCTTTTGCTCAACTTCCCACTCCATCACTCTCACATACTTGAAGCAACAACACATTCACACATTGTTGCCGCAAACATAAAACTGTTGCAACCAAAATTATTCAAAAATGCAACCGAACGAGCAGAAAGAAAACAATAAATATTTAATATTGAAATTTATTTAATATTTAATATTGATATTGAAATTAATATTTAATATTGAAATTTATTTCGGATATTCTTCCAACTAATTATTTCAAATATCTATTATTGTAGTGCGATTATATATCTACAGACTGGCGCAACAGTGCAGTCAAAATTTCAACTCACTGTCATTGCAAATGAAAAAAAGGTCTCTGTATTCATAAAAACTTTATTTTAAAGCGTAAAACTGATGACAATAATTTGAAGAAAAAAATTTTATCGCTCAAGTGGACAATAAACCTTGTTGATACATAATTACACTCGTTTTAAGCCAGTTTGAATTGTTGCTCTGGTTGCAAATAGGTTAATTCTTCTTCAATGCAGTTTCTCCTCTTAAGACTTGCATGGTTCATGGATTGCTGTGGTAAGCGCGAGATATTAAAAAGTCCCAAAAGAAAAAGTCTGATGCTGTTAGATTTGGCGATCTGGACGGGTAGTTTAAATATCCAAATATGGAGATCGAACACAATTTGTTTTATTTAAATTTAAAGATAGCAAGCGCTTATGCCACCTAAATCCAGAAATTAAATATAACTCCCATGTGCGGCGTGGTGCTTCGTTGTCTATTTTGAAGTTTTTTGAACGACTACAAGAGAGGCCGAATCGGAGACAACTCTATTAAATCGAAACAAAAAAAGCATGTGTTTCACTGCTTGATCGTCATGAAAGCAGTATGGGATCTAATTAAATCATTGCAACTAAAGCGTTCCTCGGTAAGATCTCATCCATTTGTGGTCGATATATTAGTGAGTCCCACCACGCTTTGCAGAGATAATTCTGTCTTTGGTCGAACCGTCCGTATATGAAAGGAACTGCTGAGGCCTGTCCTATCACATTCAATATGGTACAGTTCAAATCGAATATCTACAAACACTAATGCCTAAATCATCCTGCCCATAACTTAGTTTCCTACTTATAATACAATGCATTGCAGCAGTAATGAACATCCCATAAAAGTTGGTCTAGTAAAAAAAATTATTTTTCTAAAAAAATTATTGGTATTTAAATCCTATAAATTGTTTCACTATAATAATTATTTCTAATTCTCTCAGTTTCTAAAAAAAATATTTGAAAAATTATGCAATTATCTTATTAAGTTCCATATTTACCAACCAAATCACTCGGCTTCCTTCAATGACAGATGATTCTGACAAGCGAATACTAATCAATTTCTCCAATTAAATTATTGAAAAAAGTAAAAAGTTAAAAATATATATATTAAAAAGGCAAAAACCATCCTAAACAGACTAAAAACAAGAGACCAACCAGTGAGTGTCATTATTGAAACTAATGGCACTCATGAATTATAAATAAAATGCAACAACCTACAAAGTGAAAAAAATGTTCCACTCACAGAACAACGCCAGCATATGAAAAAGCTAAACATTTACAAATGGACACTTGCCACATCCGTACGAGTAGATGTCAGGCAGAGATACACACACACACACACACACACACACACATAAGTATATGCACAGTTGCTCAGCAAGTATATGTACATACACACACATCTAAAGTTTAAAAACCAACACCGGAAATGTTTTATAAACAAACACATACACAAAAACATTACAATATAACATACACACATACACACGTACTAACGTTGCTGTTGAGCCTTATTTCCTACTTATGCCTCTAATAGCGTTATTTTCTGTCCTCTCTGTTAAGTTTTTTCCTAACGGTTTTTCTATTTTAGTTCTTATACTTCCACCAACCAATGAAATGTAACAAATGTGTTGTAGAAATCTATGGCCATACACTGTTATTAAATAGTTTTTCTGCTATTTTTGTTCTTGTCGTTGTTGTTGTTTTTTTTTAGTTGATTGTAAAAGAAACTTTCAAAATGTTAACTATTTTTATAACATTTGAAGTTGTTTTTGCTGTTGTTGTTATTGTTGTTGCATTTGTTATTTATTTTCATTGTTTTGAGTTTAATGTTCACGACTCCTTTTGCTACTTAAGCACATTTGCCATGATGACCGTTATTTGCCCTCATTGCGTACTTCCGTTTTCTTGTAGACATTCGTTTCCTGTTGCAGTTTTTCTACAGTTTTTCTCCTCTTGCGGCCAACTCTTTTGGCTAAATGGTTTAACGAGCCACTGTTATATTTGCTATTGCAGCAGCAATAATATTTTATGGTTTTAAATATTGTTTTTAAGGCTTCTTGGAGTTTAGTTGCGGCTGATATTAGTGCAGCAATTTGTGGAGTTTTCATAAATGAATTTGTGTGTGTTCGAGAAGATATTTTCGAAACTTAAAATAGTTTTCATTATATTTATAATAAATATAAGACCCTTGGCTCCTAGAGCCCCCAAAACGGTCACAATAGGATGAGTTGGACAAAATAAATGTTAATAAATCAGTGGCAGATATTCATACCGCGTGCAGTGTGAAGTTGATTTAACGCTGAAATCTTTATACAACAACTGAGAGGAAGAATTCAATTCATTTAATGTTTAATTCAATATGCGTCCATATGGAGGGAAAGCAATTAGATTTTTATATCAATATGTAATCAACTTGTAAATAGTAAAATCCACTAAATAAACACTGAGAACCAAAAGTGGCATTTCAGTAGTTTTTAGTGGAATAGGATTATGGCAAATGTTTCTTTGGTTATAATGGAAAAGTTTTTATTAAAAAATATATTTATTTTGGTTTTTTATATATTTTCATGCTCAAAGGACTTTTGTTTAATAGATATTGTCTGCTGTTTCCAACCTGATTTAAGAAAATTGAGTTTTGACTAGATCTCGGTATCTTGATGTCTTAAACATCTGTTCTTGTTATTTCTGCAGGGATGTCCATACGGGTGTGTGTGAATTAATCTTTTTTTATAATTTATTTAGTTTCAATGATCAGGGAGTGGTATCCAAGCGAAGAAGCTTCTAGCGATTATCGCTTCGTTGATAATGATTTTTTTGTACTTCGATTTATCAGGCCTGCAACCTCTGGTAATGCAGAAAGAACTCCTTTATTTCATAGGCAGGCTAGCGCCAGGAGGGAAACTGTACAGATCGTGTAAGTGTGTGGTTTTTAATATCCCTAAAAGCTCTTGCCAAAATTATTTTAAAAATTCAATGATTTTTGGAATTTTCAAAATCTGCTTCCAATGACAAAAATGTGCTTAGAGTTCGTTTATTCATAACGAAAATAAATCCAAATATTCTAGCACAGTCGGTCATTAAAGTTCGATTATTTTTTATTGCATCAAATGCCATAAATTTAATATAAATCGTTTAAGTGGTTCGGAAGATATCGTTATCAAAAATTTTCGGAAACAGCTAAGAAGGCTTTTGAAAAATTATTTGTAAGTAGTGACAGTTCACGTGTAGATTCTCAGTTGTGGGCCACAGTTACAAGAGATATATAGGGGCTGTGGTGAACACATTAAGTTTCCCATAGAGTTAAGAGCACATAAAAATAACAAAAGTCGGTTGATTATGAAAATTTTGATAAGACCAATCAGCAAAAACAGCACCCTTTTCTAATTTCGCTGTTTCTAATGTTTCTTAATGAAATTCTATAGTAAAACCACGATATGCCCTAAGCGAATACAAATAACAAATTTTCTTAATACGTGAATTATTCAAAATATTTGTGGGTTGTATTAAGCTTCGAAGCATGCATTGGGAATTTTTGTACAATAAACACTTGTCTGCCACAAAGAAAATATTGTTTTAAAATGTTAATGTGGGATTGTGCCGTATGAGTAATAAATTATTTAAGAATTAATTATATATTACGTATACGTAATGATATTGGAAAATATTTTCAAGAGAGAAAAGAAAGGAAAATATATTTTTTAATAATTAACATGGAATTGCAATTTTTGTTTGGCAAAAAAAAAAACCACTAATACAAAGAGCCAATCGAACGGAATACAAAACCGAAGCATTTATTGGTTAGATTAAAGGCCAATATGATCCATTTCTAGTTTAGATTTTTCTCTCAAGAAAGATTAAAGTACTATCTGAAATAAAAATATTTAAAAATAGGTGCATAAATAGCGGGGACAAGTTGTAATTATTATTACGGGTGACCACTTTGCCCGTTTGGTTTCCACTTAAACTTTTGTGAAACGAAATAAAAAAGTTTTTTTTTCAAAATCGGCCCATAAATGGGGGAGTTATGAGAGAAGCAATATTTCGGAAGGGCAAATCATTCGTCAGACTTACGAGCAAACCTTTTCAAGCAAAAATAAATAATTTGTTTCACGAATGATAAACTTGTACGTATACAAATATTAAAAATAAAGAAGTAAAAAATACACTCGGATTGGTAACCCCCTCCTTTTGTGAAGTTGGCCAAAATAGCAACAGTAATAATAAATTATAAGCATGCCCCTTAAGCAAAGATTGATTAAATGTTTAAATTTCAGCTTAAAGTGTTCAAAATTCTTGTGATATTTTATCTTGGCCGCGTTAAAAATTAAAAACCATGTGGTTGGCGTTTTGTATTTTACAAAAATAAAAATAAATGTTGTCATCGCTGCTTAGAAAAAAAATATAAAAATTTAATTGTAACATCCTCTTTCTCTTTAACAACGTTTAAAAGTAAAAAAATCAATATATTAAATTTACATTAAATTATACAAAAGACAAAATTTTGTTAATAAATTTCATTTAATTTCAATTAAAATTTTCTAACACATTGTTGTTATCCTTTTTAAACCAGCAAACTTATACAAATGTTCTGAAATGAAAAAGTCCCTGCACAAAGACACAACCACAAAAGCCGCATTGAGCCATAAATTATAAATTTTTAAATTTGCAAACAATTTTCATTTTACTATTTTTAGCCCTTTATTACGAGTATTTTTATTATAAACTTTTTCCCCATAATCAGGAAAAACTACGAAAAACAACTTTTGCATTGACACTAACAGGCTCTACGACATTGCGATATTTTTACCCTTTTAAAACTATTTTACATATTCTTACCTTTTGCAACAAACACATACAGTTTCCTTCTATTTAGGCAAAATTATACCATCTCGCTGTGTATAAGGCGACATCGTTAGAGCATGAACAAACAAAGTTAAAAATTTTACATGTCTTGGGCTGAAAAGAAAGAGAAAAAATTATAAAATTAAAGTTTTGCTTAATTGAATATTTCGCTTAAGTACCAAGACGACAACTGGTAGGTGCGCTTCCTGTGCTATTAATCGTAAAATATGTGAATATCTTATTAGGTGCAGTACCCAGTGAACATTTCAAAGCGAAAATAATATTTCAGCAAAAATTCAACTCACAAACTAATTGCTCTAAAAATAAAAAAGTACCATTGAACAATTACTGAAATAGTATCTGTCCCCAATAGTACGTTAAAAAAAGTACCTCATAATAAGTAATTTCTAAAATATATGTTTAAAAAAATGTTTTAAAAAAATACCTCTAAAGAAAATACCTTTTTAAAAGGCACTTTCTAAAATTACCTTTTAAAAATGAACTTTCTAAAAATTAGCTTTGAAAAATTTACCATCTAAGAGATGTTTCTATTAAAAACTGACCGTTTGAAAAAGTAACTTTCGAAAAAATACTTTTTAAAAATTACTTTTGGAAATTTACATTCTAAGAAAAGTACCTCTTAAAAATTACTTTTTAAGAAAGTGCATATTGATAAAGTTACTTGTAAAAATATCACCCTTTAAAAAAGTACGTTATAAAAAAGTTTCTTTTAAAAAAGCTCCCTAAAAAAGTACCTTTTGAAGAAGAACCTTTCCAAAAAGTGACTTTTGAAAAGTACGTTTTAAAAAGTATCCTTTAAAAAATACCTTTTAAAGAAGCAGTTTTTAAAAAAGATCCTTTCAATGAAGTACCTTTTAAGGAAGCAACTTTTAAAACAGTACATTTTCGAAAAGTACTTTTTAAAAAGAACCTTTTAAAAAAGTACCTTTTAAAAAAGTACCTTTTAAAAAAGTACCTTTTAAAAAAGTACCTTTTAAAAAAGTACCTTTTAAAAAAGTACCTTTTAAAAAAGTACCTTTTAAAAAAGTACCTTTTAAAAAGTACCTTTTAAAATTAACTTTAAAAAAAAGTACCTTTTAAAAAAAGTACCTTTTAAAAAAGTACCTTTTAAAAAAGTACCTTTTAAAAAAGTATCTTTTAAAAAAGTACCTTTTAAAAAAGTACCTTTTAAAAAAGTACCTTTTTAAAAAATACCTTTTAAAGTATTTAGTATTCGAGAACACTGAAGATGGCACAAAGCCGAAACCGGTCTGTTCATAAACCAAATTTGACGTGGGATGACGGAAAATCGTTCCAAATTTCAAAGATACCTTTTAAAAGAACCTTTTAAAAAAATACCTTTTAAAAAAGTACCATTTAAAAATTACCTTCGACAAAGTAGCTTTTAAAAAAAGACATCTTTTGAAATAGTGGGATTTAAAAAGTTCCTTTTAAAAAACCACCATTTAAAATAGTACCTTTTTAGATATACCTTTTGAAATAGAAACTTAAAAAAATATCGTTTCAAAAGATCCCTTCAAAAAAGTACTTTTAAAAAAGTTTTCTTTTAAAAAATTACCTATTAAAAAATAAGTACTTATTAAAAAAGCACCTTTGAAAAAGAGTATCGTCGCGATATATACTTTTAAAATACTTTTAAGTATAAATAATAACACCTATTAAGAAAAGTTTCCCCTCAAAAAGATCCTGCTTAGAAATACCTTATGGAAAAGTACCTTTCAAAAACTTGCCGTTTAAAAAAGGAACCTTCTAGAAATGTATCGTTTAGGAAGAGTACTTTTTGAAAAAGTGCCTATTAAAAACAATCTTTTAAGAAATGTACTTTTAAGAAATCTGCCTTTTTAATTAGTCCCTAGCAAACCTTTTGTTCAAAAATGTTCATTAGAAGTTAAGGAACATTATCTTTCGATGTTTTTTGGGTGACTTTCCAAAACTTGTGAATATTTTTCACAGTCTTTTTTGTCTCCACGTAACATTTTAATTTGAAATGCTTTTGTTACGTTTTCTTAACTGCTTAATGGCGGCACAAGAAAAACTTTCTTTCTCCGTTTATGTTTGTGAGTGCGTTGTGGTTCTAAGTAAGAAATAATTTACACATTTGCATTTTTCACTTATAAACAACAACAACACCAACAACTTAAACAACAACAGCTTAACTCTTGTGGCAACTACAGTGATAGAGGTTAGTTGCAAGTGCCTGCTTAGCCGTCTAGCTAGCTGTCTGTCCGCCTCGTTTGTATGTCTGGCCTCAGTTTGTTTCCGGTTTTTGTCTTCGACAAAAAAAATAAAGGTGTTGCCATTGTGGAATTAAATAAATTAATGTTTTTTTCCTAATAATTTCTTTTGTTTTTGCGTTAGAGAGTAACTAAACAACAAAACTTTCTAACCGCTTGTTTAATGTGTTTTTCCGTACTCTTGTGTACCATCTTTCTCTATCCGCAGTAAAAAACGTTTCTCTTTCAGTTACGAGTTTTGAAAGGAAAGGGAAAAAGAAAATTACTTGTTTTGCTTGCTGGTTATTTTATTGTTGCATATAATTAGTCGTTGCAATAACACCATCAGCAGCAACAATGAAAAGAACTAATTCTAAAACAGCAAACCCAACTGTCATCATCATCTTCACCCTCGTCAGGAAAGTTTGTGGTTTGTCACTAAACAAAAGCAACATTTCTAAGGTGGCTGAATTATCACAAACGTTTAGTTATTGTTTTTTTTTTATAAATTCACGGGAATGTTTTGTATTTGAGTTATATTTAAATTATTTCAATTAAAGAATATTTCAAAAAAATTTATTTAAAAAAGAAAGTTGAATCACATTGAAAAAGGCGAGTAATGAAGAGTTATAGGGGGCATAAAATAATTTTTCCGTCATTTATTAAAGACTTTTTAATGCAAATCTTATCTTCAGTCAAGCGATCTTGCAGGATCATAAGTATAAAAAACTTGCCATAATTGGATCTGCGTGACAAGGCTTTAAGTGCGGTTGCTCCGTAATGGAAAGATTATAAGATTTAGTTTAAAATGTCTACAAACGTAATCTATAAATTTGGCAATTTAGACAAATTTTCTGATAAGTTTTTAAGATTTCTTTAGTGAAAGTTTTGTGTTCAAGAATTGAAGTCAAAATTAATTATTATTTTTTGTTTATTTTTTGTTTTAAACCGGACCGATCTCGAATTTAAGAATGCAATAAAAAAAATTTAGAAAACAATGAACAAAAATAATTTTACTGACAATTTAAGCGCTAATTACATGTGCATCATTTTGGAAAAAAAACTTTTTAAAGTTTTATTTTTTGTTTTAAAAAAGCAATTATTAGTTTTATAAAGGTTATAAGTAATTGTTATATTTTTCACCGCTACATAGTAAATTTGTAAAAAAAAAATTTTGTTTTTAATTTTTAAATTAAATAGACTAGTCCCTGCATAAAGTAAACAAAACATTCACAAAATGCCGCAATATACATATGAAATTTGCAATTTTTATTGTCAAATTAGCAAAACAAAATAAATAACTAACCTAATTAAGATTAAACTCGGCCAAGACCAGAAAAAGAATACATTCTTGCAACTTTAGAATTTTTCTGGCATTTAATTTGAATAAAATAATCTTTGCATTTGTTTTATTTTTAATAAGTAATTTTTTAATAGATGACCGTATATTTTTCATACGGACTGTAACATAAGTCTCCGATGCGGCTGATTTTAACGGAGAAATAAATGTTTAAGCAACAATTTTAAATAATTTGCAAACTTTTAATGGACTTGATTTCGAATACACTTTAAAGATTCTGAATATTTTTACAAAATTTATTATTTGTTGTTGGTTTAGCTGTGTAGTACTCGTATATGCCCACATTTCATCAGTGCTCACAAAATCATACACCTACATATTTATTAATAAATATTTTTCATATAATAATTTCTAAAAGTATTAATTAAATGAAATATTAAAAGACAAATAAGCAATGAAAAATTTATGGAATAATTATTTATTTAGTATAAAGCAAAATAACTAGCGAACAGTTCAACTAATGATTTTTTTACAAATGATCATAGATAAAGTTGACAAGAATATGAAATCACCAACACTGCCATATAGAAGTTAGTTTTTTTTTTTTTTGTAGAAAAAAATTTTTTCCATAAAAAAATTATAAAATTTCTAAATAAATAAGTAAAGAATAATAAAATAGTATATTATTTTTTAACGTAGAATACGTTATACGGTAAGGTAGGGGTGTTGATCTGGAGCACAAAATTTTGAGAAAATGTTTGTCAACTTTCACCCACTTTTATTTATATATTAAAACATATTTTAGCAATTTTTATATGATACTCAGTTTTGGTAATATGTTTTGTTTCGAATTACATTAAAAAAATTATATGTCTATATATAAAAGTTTTATGTAGTTAGGGAAATAAATATTTTAGAGCATGATATTTTAGACTTTTTTTGCACATGCCGCTGTTGTTGTTGGTTTGTAAATGCCGCTGTTGTTTTTGTTGTTGTTGTGAAATCAAATGATTTTGGCTTTGCTGTGCTTTGTTTATTTATCGACCAGCGTGTAAATGTGTGTGTGTACATTTCGTTTTGTTGGATCGGTCGGTTGTTAGTTCGTTTGGTGGGGAACATAAAATGAAGGGAGCGGAGCGTGGACGCTTGTGTGCGCTTGAAAGTTTACAGGGGGCAAATTACGGCATTCGATATCGATCGAAATTTCAATACAATTCAAGAAAATTTTGTTTGAAATTTCGATCGATATCGAATGCCGTAATTTGCCCCCAGATCTTTGCTGTCGTTTGTTTACTTCTGCGAGCAGCGTGTAAATGTGTGTGTATGTACATTAATACAAAGGATTGGCGATGTATACGCTCACTATATCAATGGCGTTTTTCCTATGGTTTTTCATTTATCAAAAATTATATTTAATTCATATATTTTAATTGCAAAATGACTAACGTATTCTACGTCTGACCTATGCGCCCGTTTTATCTAACACAGGCTTGTATTTTTTTAAATTTCTTTCATTTTGTTTTGATTTGTTGAAAACCCAAAGCAAATTAATCGATGTTCATTTGTTTAAAAATTAAAGGTTAGAGTCGTGTATATCATTGGCATCATTTGGCAAAGAAAGGCTACAATTAATTAAAAACGTTAGTGAATACACAAATTTCAAGTCGTTCTATTGTTTAAAAACTGAAGATGACAAAAAAGCTTAAATCAGCAATGTTTGTTGATGTTTTAAGTCAATTAAACATTTCATAATTTTTTTTTCTACTAACAATGAAGCAGCTTCAATCATTAATAAAATTTTATTTTTATTCCGAAAGTTTGTTTGTATTTATTTCATATTTTTAATAAAAAAAAAACACACATTCATTAGTGCTAATTTTACTAAATATTATTTATACAAAAAACTTATTTAAATTGTTTTATTCTATAAAGAAAAAACGCAGTCGCTATTGAGAGACTTACAGGCAAAGACAACCAGCTCCTTTAAATTTTGAATAAAAATTTTAAATAAAAATTTAAGAACACAATAAAGAAAAGTTTAAATCATATTAGAGAAGTTCAGACCGATTTTAAATAAATATAATCAAAGAAAATTTTAAAATTTCCCAAAATTCAGTGCCTTCGAATTATAAAAAATTAAAATATTAAACATGAAATTGGTAAAAATTAAAGAAATAAATTATCATTCTAATTCTAATCAAATACATATACACATCTAAATGGATATAAAGTCAAAGTTGAAAACAATAAAAGTATAAAGAACAGATAGAGTACGTTCGTAAATGCATTACTATGCTGCAATAGTAAATTGAAATGGTTTTATTTGTAACAGCCAAGCAAGATAGTGTCCAAAAATATGTGTCATATACGGGAGTCACATAACAAAAAAGAATCATTTGATTTTTATCCGTATAGCGGAGAAAAGTTTGCTTTTCTGTTGCAGCGCAGTACTTGCATTTACGAACGCACACTATATATGAATGGGACTACTATTTTTATATGATATATTTCGAATTTATATAACCCTAGGCATAATCCAGTCATCATTACAGTGTTCTATTAAGCGGATAACATAGTGCTATTAAACATGACAAATATAGGAGTACGCATTCCAAATGGAATTACGGTTATATTGTTGGACCAAGTGGACAAAAAATTTATCATGCACACTGCAACACAAAAAAAAAGAAGCTTAAATTTTTTACTTAATAAAATTTTTGAATTCTTCAAAGGATTATAAAGGATGGGCGAATACAAATTTATATTATTTAAAGATTTATTGCTCCTTCATGATTCCCAATGGTCGAAATACCCAACAGCTCTAGAGAGCACTAAATCTTTCAATAGCATAAATTTTTAATACGCCCATTCCACTTCTAAAGAAATTCAAAATTTTAAAAGTCAGGACAACTCAATATTTTCAGCAAAAAACGCAGTGTGGTAAACAAGAGATTTCAAAAGATCCCAAAGAAAGAAACCTGGTACTACAAGATTTGGCGATCCGCACGGTCAGTTCAAATTTCCGAAACGGAAGAACACTCTATGTGGAAATTGTATGAGCGGTTGTTACGCAATTTCCTGCAAATCTCACCATTTACGGTTATGGTGGTACCACCGGCTTCTTCAAAATAATTAGGGCCAAACACTGTTTCACTGCAAATACCGCACCAAAAGGTCACTTTAAGCGGATGCAATGACTTTTTGCGCATTTCAGATAGATTCTCTGTGCTTTAGAAATGCAAATTTAAGTGGAAATAAGCTTCGTCGCTCGTTATGAATTTTTATATGAAATCTTCCTCTTCTTGCACCAAGTTTAAAAGAGTATGGGAAAAACAATAACTCCTCGTTCCTGAGGTGTGTATTGCTCCATGGCTTATTGACAACTAGTTCTCCATAAATCTACATTATACATGCCAAAACACAGTGACATTTAGCGCCATCTGCAAAAATGGCAGCAAAGTCAAAATATGATATTACGTTTGCGGCACCTTGTATAAATGATTTGTTTTTCCCAATTTTCATATTTTATTTGGAGGTTTTTATATAAGAGTACGACATTGAATGATTTTTAAACATGTGGGTTGAAATCTACTGATATTTTGGGACAGCTTAACAGAAAATATAATGTTTTAATAGGATGGTATCTCGAGTAATTTTAATAATTGTTTCAAAAATTATTATATTTTCTTTTTTTCAGTTTCTTTTTGTAACCCTGTCTCTTACTTTATTCATTATGATTTCAAGCCTGCCAAGCCTGAAAATAAACCAGGAAGACTCATCAATCAGTACAATAGTAATACCTTATGCACCCTATACAACAGATCTGATTGAAAACTCTAGAGGAAAATTACAGAAAGTCTTTGTACCCCTCAAAAAGGATATTGTGCCAAGAATTAGTCTTCAAGAAGGTGAAATCGCCATGGGCAGTCGAAAACGAGCTCCAGTAAATTTCGCCGAAGGAGCCTACCCCGTCTACTATATGCCTGGACATGTAAATGGAAAGTTTCAAGATAAAACAATCCATGTGCTGGAGTAAAAGGAAGAGCCAAAAGTAAATAAATTATAGAGAAAAAATATATTTAAGCTTTTTTAAATAACGAGTATTCCCTTAAAAGTGCTGTGATAAAGAGCTGCCTTCAGATTGTATTTATTAACAGTATTTCTAATTAAAATTTTTAAATAAAAATTATAAAATCGAATTTTTTATAGGCGTTATATTGTGTGATTTAACGACTTTCTTAGATGAAAATAGGTTAGATTGGTACAGCAGCCCACTCAGGTTTGCGGGTATATTCGCAAGCCATAAGACCGAGAGGATAAAATACACCCATCATATTCCACGAACTTCTAGAAATCGAGCTCCTGGTAGAGATCCAAAACTTTTTGCAAAACCTAACAGATCAGTTCATGGCACCTCTTCAACACAGTGTAAATCCTAAGGAGAACGATTGACTAGATGACTAAGCATACGATCCTGCAAAGCTGGCCGTCGCATAGGAACCGTTGAGCTGACTGTTCTTCCTCTTCGCCGCAGCAATTTTACATAGGCTACATTTCCTTATGGTAAACGTTCCGAAATGCGACCGTCGTTATGCACATCATAACATTATTTTTGAAGGTTTTTTCGACGATGATCACATATTAAGAGCAAAAACCGACAAGAAACTAAATATTTTTATTTCTTTATGCAGTTCAAAAGTCTTAGCCTTTTTTACATGGGCATGTATAGACCTGTAAGGGGGCTCAGCTATCACCAGAAGATATTTAGCACCTCAAGAATATTTTTCTTTCCTGTAAAATTTCCAATATATGGTATAGGTTTTCCTCTTCGATAAGCGGATATAGGCCCCTTCACCTTTTGGAAAACGTCTCAGGGGCTCTAAGCCCTCCAGAAAATTTCCTACCTACGCCTATGCCTTTTTGATAAATATATTTTTTTGTATCGTTATCTTCTTAAATAAGCTTTTATTAATTAAGAAACTAATTTATTTTTGTTTTACGACAAAGACCTCTAAATAATTGATTAAGTGATACGAATCACGATTTGAAAAAAAATTTAAATCATAATTGCTCGTGTAATAGAAACTTCATTATTGGCATAAAAACGTTTAGTGAGTTAACGATAATTAAGTTGTTAAATTAATTTGATGTCTTAAAAAATATTAAATAAATGTGCACGAGGGTTGGCTTCTAAGGTAATATTTTATTTTCAATATAATAATACACATTACAACATATTAGGTATTCTTAATTGGTGATTTTTTTACTAAAGATTCATATTAGATTCATATTAGATAGATAGATTCATAAAGATTCATATTTCTTTCCAAATTTATTCAATATGACATCGTTAAAATTTTTGACGCAGCTTTGCACGCTGACATGAATGCGAGGAGTCAGATTTGCAATGACTTTGCCGCATATATCCAACAGAATTCGATCTATGAGAGATTAATAAGTATTTGTAACATATAGATCTTATGGGCATACGCTAATGACTTTAGACGACCATATTCCTTCAATTAAGACTCAAAAAATTCTTAACTGTACATAAAGAATTCTCGTATTCCATTCAAATTTAAAATCTGTATACACCACTGATAAACTTACATAAAACTAGTATCCAGAATATGGAATTGGAAATTACGTAAAGATGAGGAGGTAGAAAAGAGTAGAAACTTGGCATTTTGCTCCGCTCTGGCGATATAATTAAATGTTCGTTTATATCTTAAATATCATTATCACATATAAAGAATAATCTTTTGTTCTTAATAATGGCATAAGGACTTCAATAAAGCTGGAGAAACAAATCAAATTAATAAGAAAATTATACTCGCTAATTTTGGGCGCACTATATTTAAGATATTGGACTCTTCAGCATCATTTTGAAAAAGCGGGGACCAATAACACCGCCGTGCCACACGAATATTGAACAGAAACTCTTTGCAGATGCATGGTTAGCTCATGAGTCTTATTATGCTTATTATTTTAGCTGTTAATGCGATTGTAGACTAATAGCTGGTATACTAGTTTAGTAGCCCAAAGGTTGCAGGTTCGATTCCTACCGAATATTATGGGTGTTTTTTAAATAAAAAATATTAAATTAAGTTTAAACAAAAAATAACCCCCGTCATTAAGGTTTAAAGTTCATCTATAGTTGGGGAAACTCATTGCGACGCCTAGAAGCTGAATCCACGGCCAAAAGGGAAGTGGAAGTCTGCCTGAATTTTTCCTCTGCGAATACGGACTGTCATGCTCAGTTTTACAATTACGTATGAATATTAATTGTTAGTTTACCGAACCTGACGCTCTAAGGGTCGACTTTAAAAGATGGGTGTGAAGATAAATATAAATTTAAGTAGCAGAGATATAAACCAATTTCTTTAACATTAAAAATTATTATTTACAGAGCACTGTTAATCTCTTAACAGTCATAGCAAACTTCAGAAAATCTACGAAAAGGGACCTGGTCGATATTAAACAATATATTGAAAAAGTGCTTCAGCGTATAAGTGATGGACGTAAAATAAAAGGACATGCAAAAGAACTCCAAAACTATACAAGAAGCAGCTATAAAATCAAAACATTTCTCGAGAAGACAAGTGCGAAAATGATGAATTGCAGGTTTAGGCCCTCTATATAGAACTTGTGCTCCAAATGAGCATAAGTGTGGCATTGTGTTAATTGTTATTGGACTATTTAAGTAACAAAGGCATAGCCACTGGTCACTGTACAGGGCCGGCAGTGATTCATACTCTTCTATGTCAATGATGTATCCACAACGCCCTTCTTCGTCGGTAATGTTATCAAAATTGTGGGCAAAAAGTAAAACAATTAATAAAATGGTTTCAACACAGACAGCTTAGAAAAGTTAGTGTGTCTACTCGACACCAGTGGCGCTGCAATATGGCTATAAAAAAAATTATCAAAAACGTACAATGGCACGTAGAAGAAGTAACGTCAGTCAGAAGTAGACGCCCATTGGCTGAATGTTACTTCTCTTGAAAAAAATTAAGTGTTATTTCTGAAATAATTTTCTAATTTTAGAAAAATTTATTTGAAAACGTTATATAAAACTGTTAGAAAAAGGCTGCCAGAAAAGAGGCAAAAAAAATGTGCAAACATTTTTGGCCGTGTGGGGAACAAAATACGTTTATAATCAATAAGCTCGGCAGCTGTTTTTGAGCCTATGGATACGACGGTGACAGTGATATAAAAATCATCGAAGGCGTCGCTACATTGGCTGCAATCCTATAGTCTTATTCCCTCAATTTCGAATCCACCCTCATAACTTTTCCTTATCATTAAAAATTAAAATAAAAATTGTAAATGACTTTGAAAACAAATCACTTAATACATTGAAATATTGCACAAAAAGAATTTATGGAAAAGTCAATAAACTTTGTTTCTATAAGCAGCAGGGAACCAACGTCTAAAGGAAATAAAAGAAAGTCAATAAAATTGCCAACAAAATTTAGAACCGACAACAACAATAACTGTTGACAACGGTGGTCATTATGCACAATAAAATATTTCAAACTTAAATATTTAGGTCAAGAATTTAATATAATTATAAAATTTTACCAACAAATATTCACAATAACAAAAGCAACCTGTTTTCAAATTTATGCAATTTTAGTTTAATGGATTAGTGTTAATGAATCAATTAATAAAACCAAAACCCAGTTCTGAATCATTTAATCTCCATCGTTTTATTAAAAGCGAAAGAGCAAAATGAAAAATTTGACAAAATTTTAATAAGAAATAACTGAAATGTGAGTTAAAGTAATAAAAAAATTTATTATGGAAATATAATTTAATATGATAAATTTGATATTTTTAAATACTTTAACTCGTACATTTCAAAGACTCGTGGGGATTTCCTTTGTGTGTTTTAGTTAATCAAAAAAAAGGTAATTTTGTCTTTTTAATATTAAACGCAAAATTATTATTTATTTACGTCTACAGAGCAAAGTTTTATCTATACTATGGCTATATATATATGGTGGCGCAAAGTAATGTCATAATTTCAATTGGCTGCCACTTTTGCAGCTGGCGTCAAAGTTCACTGTAATTTGATATTTATGATGTAGATATATAGAGAATTAGTTGTCAACAAGCCATGGAACAATATACACACACTCAAGAACGTGGAATTATTGTTACCACTTGTTTGATAAATGTTTAGTGTATTATTTTAACGCAACAGATGGCGCAAGAAGTGGCCGGTATCGTATTGCTTATTCGACCGAGAACATTGCTGATGTTGCATTTGCAGTAAAAAAGTGAAAATCGGTAAACACAAGAAAATAAAATCCATCCTATATTTTCAAACAAATTCGACCAGAAAGCGATCAGACAAGTCATATATTCAATTTCTAATATAGACGAGGCGTATATTTAATGTCTAACAGAAATCTTATCAAAGTCTTTAAGAATAATATCAGACAGTTGCCAGAATTGTCTGATTCAAATACCGATGGACTGTTTTGCTGACTCAGACGGTTTATAGTTTTGTATTGTATCTAATTACGATCCAACATAATAAAAAATAATAATAATACAAGCCTGTGTTAGATAACACAGGCGCATAGGTCAGACGTAGAATACGTTAGTCATTTTGCAATTAAAATATATGAATTAAATATAATTTTTGATAAATGAAAAACGATAGGAAAAACGCCATTGATATAGTGAGCGTATACATCGCCAATCCTTTGTATTAATGTACATACACACATATTTACACGCTGCTCGCAGAAGTAAACAAACGACAGCAAAGATCTGTAAACTTTCAAGCGCACACAAGTGTCCACGCTCCCCTCCCTTAATTTTATTTTCCCCTCCAAACGAACTAACAACCGACCGATCCAACAAAACGAAATGTACACACACACATTTACACGCTGGTCGATAAATAAACAAAGCACAGCAAAGCCAAAATCATTTGATTTCACAACAACAACAAAAACAACAGCGGCATTTACAAACCAACAACAACAGCGGAATGTGCAAAAAAAGTCTAAAATATCATGCTCTAAAATATTTATTTCCCTAATTACATAAAACTTTTATATATAGACATATAATTTTTTTAATGTAATTCGAAACAAAACATATTACCAAAACTGAGTAACATATAAAAATTGCTAAAATATGCTTTAATATATAAGTAAAAGTGGGTGAAAGTTGACAAACATTTTCTCAAAATTTTGTGCTCAAGATCAACACCCCTACCTTACCATATAACGTATTCTACGTTAAAACTTTTTTTAATTTTTCCAATCTATATATTTCCAGCCGTATTGTGCATCTTCAGGATCTATAGAAAATATAATGTCTTCTATCATTGCAAAAGAGTGGGAAACATTGAATCTTCTATCTTCATTTATACATAATTTTTTTCAAACCGAAAGATTTTGTGTGTGAGTAGACAAATTTAGATTTAACTAGTGGAGACAAAAACCATAATATTTTTTTGTAAAACCAATTTCGCAATTAACAGAAATCGTCATTTAGAAGGCGAGATATAGGAAATGGGACCACATCTATAATAATAATTAAAAGACAAATATGATCCAATGTTACTCAATAGCATCAAAATAATGGAGAAGGGTTTTAAACATGTCCAATTCTTGTAATTAATGGTCATGTTCGAGAAACGGAGAGGACACATTATACAGACATGGTGGTATAGATATAAATATATATAGAATATAATAGTGGTATGCTGGAATATACCAATTCTCTGAAGGTCGGTCACTAAAAATTTTGAATTCTTTCACACATTTCGCCGACTAAAAACGTGGCGAATGTTAAACGATGTAAAATTTCATATATGGCTGCACAGATCTATTTTAATTCTACATTAGGGAAAATATTATGGGTCTCAATTTGTTTTTCACCAAGTTGAAAGCAACAATTTACATCGAAATAACGCAACGCCACATCTAGGTGAAATACAAAATTAGGCCCTATAAAATACGAGTATATTGCAGTACTTAATCCGATTTCGATAGTTTTCAGATTTGTTGAAAATATATCTGTTACAGCGGATTGTAAGGTATTTGGAATATTGGATGTCCATAAAATACTTCTACACCCCATAAAGATCTGGAATATATACATTCTTGTATTTATAAAATATTTGTTGATAAAAAATGTAAACAACAGAACAAATTTTAAGACACTATCTGGTGAAGAACTTTAAACAGATATAAATTTAATTTTCTTTTGGCTGCAATATTTTGTTGCTCACTGTAACTATAATTTTAATTAATGTAGCAAGAATCACACGTTATTACAAAATAGAGGCAGTAAATGTGAAGTTTTTTATTGTAGAATTTATTAAATTAATTTATTTTTATTGTAGAATTTATTAATAGATTTTTCATATTAAATTGTTGAAATTGTAAGCGTATTCTTTTTTTAATAATGGGAATTCAAATCGTTGAAATGCCTTTCAAAATTTTTTTTTATTTTGTGTTTTAAATATTTACAAACGGAATTACGCTTTAACAAACGTAATACAGTTGCTAACAAAATAAAAAATAATTAAAACAATCCCAACTATTTGACCCACTGTATGTCTGTTTTGAGTGTGAGGACGTTCTTGATAAAAAAAATCCCAGCTTAAAATCTTTATTGAGAGGTTCGTCATTCTTTCAAGTAAAAATTACGTAGAGCATCAGTCATTAGCATCAGTCATGAGGTAATCATTAATTATTATATTTCATTATTAATTTTTTTTTTCAACAATTTTTATTATTTTATCAGCATGCAGTTTTAAGTGGCTGTAGGATTGAGCACAAACAGAACTTTTAATTTGATTTTGATTGAGCACGACAGTAATAACAACTAAAATAATTTATGTTTTACTAATTTCATTGAAGAATAACTACATTTTAATTTGATATTTATCGAGATTAAGCACGGGAAGTGTAGGAAATTTAATATAGAAATTTTTGTATGCAAATTAACACACTGGGAAAAAATCTCACTTATTCGAGAATAATGATCGGATAGTGATTAAAAGTTATTTTTTCCCCAATTTAAGCTTTACTATAAAAAGCGTTCATTGTGCACTGTAGGGCACAATGAATACATCACAAGTATGTGAGGGTGCCAAATTTTTGGGCACTGTGAACTTGGATTCTAAAAGTTTGCATTTTAATGACCACCAAAACATTTTTTCCATAAAATATATGAGTATTTAACTGAAACATAATATTTTTATATAATTTCAGTATAATGAAATTGGCGCTTCTGCTAATTTGGACATGTTCACAAAATCAGTTTATCAGGCCAAGCAAACAATAAATAAATTAAGACAAAAATCTAGATTAAACAAGGATAAAAATTATGGTTTGCGTCCCTGCTAGTTAAATTCGAATTTATTTTCAAATAAATAACTTTCTTGGTAATTGAAGCCCACTGGCATAGGCAGGAATATCAATAAATTCACCCCTACTTCCACCGGCAGACTTTTCCTACCCTGAAATATCTAATTCATGACATAATTTTCCAATTAGGCAGTTACACTTATGTTTAAGCCAAGTTTTTATTCCATTCTAACCACGTTACTTATAAGCATTTAAAGATAAATATTTGTGAGCACACAAATATTATCTTATTTATTTATTCTTAATCATTATTATTATTTTTGATTAATGCTCATGTTTAAGTCAAATTGTCTGTATTTAACAATTATTATTTGCTTTTCATATGCTTGATTAATAATTATTATTGGCTGCTTAGAATCGCACAAAATATTATAAACGAAAATATGTTTAAAAAAAGCTAAAAGTTATTTTTATGTAAAAAAACGGGAAAAAATTATTTTGAAAAAAATACGAATATATAATTATACGTCATCAACAACACGTAAATAACACACAAAGATGTTGAAATGAGGAGCAGAGAGATGCTATAGACACCAACGCCGCATAAAACTTAAAACAATGGCTTACAAAATGATCAGTCGTTAACATTTCACAAGAGATGTAGATAGTTCTTCATAAAAAGTAATACGAACTCGAAATAAATAAATTTGTAAAAAAAATTTGAGAAATAATAAAACAACAAAACACAACAGTTTAAGGTGTAAAAAAATTTTAATTCTAACGCAATTGATTTGCAAACAATCAGTTACCAAAAAAAAATTAATCAATTATGTTGAGCTGCCACAAGTTTTTGGTGAGTGAGATCATACGAAATTATAAGAAATCTGTGTGAAAAAACAATTAAAAATCAATTATTTTATTTTCATATGGTTAAAAATGTATTCAAGATAATTTTAAAAAATCTCCATTTAATTACAGATTGTGTTGCACCTAGTGATTTTGCTAACAAGTCAACAAACATGGGCACAACCACTAGCGGAAACTATTATTGCAGATATGAGTGCTAAAGACGGTAAAACGAATTCACCACAAATAAAGTTCATTACCGATGATGTTATAAACGATGAAATAGAAAAGGATACTACAAAAGTAATACATCTTAGTCCCCTAGATTTGCCAGCCCTGAACGAAGACCCCAGTGTTCGCAATATGGACTCGGTCTTATATAAAATAAAGTCCCTCAAGCCCTACAGTAGCAGCAGAAAATACGTTAACATGCAGCGTTCGAAACCATTGAATGAAAAGCATGACAGTCCTATTATTAAAGGATTATCTGTACTTTCCACTCTGGATAAGCCTTTAAAGCCCAAACATCGACCAAAACAGAAAAACTTACATTTTCTCTATAACCAAAGAGATTTAGCTGGTAATTTACTCTCGAAATCTATGCGTGTACATGTATCACCAGGTGCTTATCCCGTGTACTATGTGGTCAGCAAGACAAATGGACGTTTTGGCAAATATCCCTTAAAGAATTTTTCTACTCCTCAGTCTTTTAAGAAGTATGTACAAAAAAATAAATTGGAAAATCAACCTGCCTTAAATAGTTATAAAGGAGTAGCGTAGGAGTATTTAGAAAAGGATTTTTCAATTGTCTACTTAATTTATGGTGTATAAATTTCGGTGTGAAATAGTTCTTAAGTATTTATTTTAACTAGTTTTAAGTGATTTGTTTGTTTTATATATAAAGGAAATGCTAAAAGGCTTTTATAAAACTGTTAACAAAAGAAATCGAAAAAATTTAGTTCGAATCGAATTATATCTCCATAATTACAATTATTATTCTTTTTATATAATGGACTAAACATAAGTTTAATAATATTTTTAAAGTAAATGATAAATTTTGCAAAAACAAAATGCCAGAGTTTCTTAATTTATCCTCTTCTTGAAAACATAAAAGCATAGGCGTAGAGAATTTTCTTTTTGCGGGGGTCTGCAGCATCTTAGATTTTCTTTAGTTAAGGGAGAGATCTAAATCATAAATAACGTCATTTAATAGAAAGTCCACAAGAAGGGAAACATTCTGGGTATGCTCAGTCAGGACTTATCTATGCCGATGGTTAAGTGCCTCGAACCTGGATAAGTACCCAATATTTAAACGTTTGTAATCGCTAAAAGGTTTTGTAGTTTTTTCCTATATATATTTAATTTTTTTCTAAAACAAAAAAAAAATATTTAAAAAAATTATTGGAGATATACTCACTGCTAATTTGATTTATTTAAGGGTTGCTGATGATACGAGTAGTAGCACCAACGGCATGCAACACAAACGTTTAAAATAAATATTTAACGGTAACTAAATACACTTACAGCAAAAATTATTTCAATGATTTTTTTAATGTTCCCTTTCCTTTTTAACAAACTTTAAAAAATGTATCAGCATGTTTTTTATGTACAGCGAGTTTTTCGTCATTTGTAAACCGATTTTGGAAATTTGTATTTTTCGTTATGAAAGCTAATTCCCGAAGGTTTATTTCCCACACAAAGTAATATTTTATTTAATAATCTTATTTCCTGCCTAATATAATAATGAGGCTGCTAAAAATTGGCGTGGAGTGCACTGCTTCACACAGTTTCAAGAAAAATTGACTGGACAGGAGCAAGGGAAATGGTACCTCTCATACAAATGAATAACTAACTATCATATATCAGGTTGACTGCAACAGTGAGTTTGTTCGGAATTAGTATGCTTCAGAGTTGGCCGCATTTTTTGCGAAAGTAGATGAAGGGGCGAGGTACCTTTAACAACTTCAAAAATAAACTATAAAAAATGTTTAGCCAAAATTGTAACGACTACAAATATAACGCTTATTATCTATGCTTTACCTACTGAGATACTGAAAACAACAACAACGCCGGCGCACCATACCAACAAATCACCATCAGCAACAAGCGTTGACACAAACCATACAAAATAATAATGACGATCAAGGTGTTGGTGTTTGCGAGGTGCACTTCTTCATTTGTATATGCTCATTCATCCATTTCCATAAAAAGCATATGTATCTCTAGAAGATAATAAACTAAAATTTAGGAAAATGCGCTCAATTTCAGTTGTGGTATGAAACTCAGCAAAAATTTTCTTGCTGCTTACAAACAAAGATCTATCTAATATAAATTTTAAGCGTTCTTCATGTTCTATTTTAGTAAAAAATTCACTAAGATCTAGAGGAAAATTTTTTTACAATTCATTGAATTATTTATTTGAGTTTAAGGTCTTGTTTTCTATAAAAAAAAACAATATATTAATTTTTTTTTACTTTTCAATATTTCAACACCCTGTGGGTGTCTTCTTCAGGAAATTAAAAATATTTTATAAAATTTGAAACAAAATAAAAACAAAAAAGTTTAAATATTTTAAATATTTTTTTCTTTTGATTTTGTTTCAAATTTTATAAATTATTTTTAATTTCCTGAAGACACCCACAGGGTGTTGAAATATTGCAAAATCAAAAAAAAATAAATACTTATATTGTTTTTTATAAAAAAGAAGACCTCAAACTCAAAAAAATAATTCAATTAATTTAAAATAAAAGGTCGAATAATATCATCAATTTATAAAAAAATGTATTGTTTGTTGTGGCTTTAGCTCTTCATATGCCGACATTTCATTGGTTGCTAAAACCAAAATGTCAGTGAAGTTTAAGCACAACAAATAATACATTTTTTTCATTTTTTCAATGCATTTTGCAAAAGCTCTAATTGTTTCTAACGATTAGTTGGGGAGAATATCCCAAATAATAAATTTCAATATTAACTTTCATCAATTTATTTAAAAAAATTTCATATCTCAAACTTTTCTAAATTACAACTCAAATTTAAATTTTTCGTATGTTCCTAATTTAGGAATATTCTTAATATTCTTCCTAAGGACAATAATTCAAAAACTCTTTGAAAATATAATATCTCTTTACTCTGGGATGATTCTACTAAATTTAGGAGAAGTTTTTAACCTAAATAGCTTTTAAAATGGAGACAATTTAATTTTAAGTTTCCACAAAGTTTCAACAAAAGACGAAACAGTAAAGTTTTACTCGTTTTAAAAAATATTTGAACTTATAAAATCGAATAATTGAAAAAGAAGTTAGTAGGTTCAATTCCACGAAATGACTTTGTGTACTCAAAAAAATAATGAAAATGTATTAATATGGGAAAATTAATAATGCACTAAGGAAAGTTATGGAAAGTTAGTGAAATCAAATTATGAAAAAAATTGTATTTATAAATATTTTAAAATTGCAACAATTTTTAAAAACATGCGCCGTTAAAAATTTTAAATTGCTCCAAGAATTCAGCAGTAGTTTTACCAAATTAAATAAAATTCTCCGATGAATTAGGAATTTTTGATATTCAACAGCTTTTTTTACTAACAGCTGTTTTTTAAATAATAAAAAAGGACTATGATCATTAACAACTTTAAATCAAATTGATTATGCTTTTATAATTCTTAATTCTTTTTCGATGTGGTAAATAAATATGATTTTTTTCTTGTTTTGGAAATTGTTGTATTTAAGATAGAGAAATGCATCATTTGATTGTATTTTAGAAAATTACTAGCATCTTATTTTTATAATTTGAAAATTTTATAACAATATCAAAATATTGTGTTTTGTAAATTCGAGTAATAAACCTAAAAAATAAATTAATAAAAAAAAACTATTTACTTCATCATAAAATTGTATGCCTTATTAATAAATTTTATATATATATGTATATATATATATATATATATATATGTATGCATATATATATATATATATATATATATATATATATATATATATATATATATATATATATGTATATAAGTATATATATATATATATATATATATATATATATATATCTTATATATATATATATATATATATATATATATATATATATATATATATATATATATAGAAATAATATTATTAATATTTTATAGCTCCTAAAGTTTGCAAATTTATTTTCATTATACCAAAGTTTTTAACAATGTAATAATTATACACTTATATTATAAATAGTTTTTTCTGTTGCTCCTTGTAATTACCCAAAATTCAAATCTACATAAATAATTTTCTTTCTCTGTGAAAAAATTAAGCACAATTATTTACCTTAAAGCTAAATATATAAATTTAAATATTTTTGCAAGAACAGCACATTATGCTAAAGTAGCCTGTACCCGATAATTTCAAAGTCAAACAATTAAAATGGGTGTTATATCCAAAATTTGTGGTAATTTCTATTTTTTAATTATTTTTTAGATAGACATTTTTAATGTTGATCTATTTTTGTATTAAGATAGGAAACTTTTCACATTAAGAGACATGTATTGATATTAGCAGTTAAAAAGGGGGTCTTAAATTAAAGACAATACCGAATAGAATAAAATTTGCAATAGCAGGCGCTTGCTTAATGGCATTAGTATTATGTATGTGAAATCAGAAAAATTCATTAAAACCATTTTCAACATTTTTTCACACGAGACAGTTGCGAAATTGCAAGGCTTGTGCATGTATTCGATTTAGAACAAGTATACTATACTTATTTCAAATAACAGCACGACAAAATAAATACTCGTATTTTTGAATTGAGAATAATTCGAGACATAACATTCAAACGTTTTATATAAGACCAACCTTAAATTTTACAATATGTACATATGTACGTGAATGTTAACACGGAAATTATTGCTGTGGATTTTTAAATAATTCTGGCATAAAAATAGCCAAGTTGTTGTCAAATTAGCAATACGTCTACCAACTCATTTCTAGAATATCTTTAATTTGTTGTTGTGATTAAACATCTGTTAACAATAATATTAACAGCAAGCGTTTAAACATATTTGTTAATCATTTTCTAAGTAAACAAGTTTATGTATGTTTATTTTTTTTAACAACACAAAATTTAAATAAAATAGCCAATGCAGATATTTGAAACTGTGCATTCATTAAGAGTTTTAATATCAACCATAAATATTGTGGTTCAACATATACCAGGCACGAAATAGATTATTTGAAAAAGAGACAAATTATATCAAAAAGTGCATAATCAAATAAGTTGAAAGTAGAAACTTGCGAATCCCTGTTGTCAGCACCAAATCTGTTTTCAAATGGTTTAGAATATCGGATTCTAAATAAAGAATGTATCAAAAATGTACTCTTACATTGTAAATTACAACTAAAAATATAAAGTAAAAAATGTCTTGTATTTTCTAGCATTCGGTACAATTTTGAGTTTTTTTTCAAATTAACTTAATAAATATATTTGTTGCACTTATCCTCTACACTACCATTATTATGTCACGATTATGGATAGCAATCGTTTCGGTTCCAGTTGCCAAAATTGTATGTCTCTAATAAAAATGAAAATGCAGAGCACACAATGATAATGCAGCCAACAAAAACAATACTAGAAATATTCAAAATCATAATGCATATGTCTGCTGGCAACTGAAACAAGCAACCGAACCTTAGTTGGGTTCTAACGATTCGAAATAAGTAGATATAACGAAAAAATTTTATATATTGTTATTTTTAAGGTAGCGTTGAGTTATTTTAGAGAGTTGTCTCTTTTTTCGTAAAGGTGGCTTTATATTGCAACACAATTATTTAGATGTGTCAGAAATCTATGTAAAACGAAGAAAATCGTATATTGTATACTTTAAATGTATCAGTAGAAGAGAAAATATGGCTGAAAATCTGATAAGCATAAGAAATATGTACATTTTCTAAACTATTTCAGAAAATAACTTGGTCTCATCACATCAGAGTTGTATTTTAAAGTATAAATCGCCAGTATTTTCAGTGCATATTGAAGACGTTCGTAATTCTATACAATAATTAGAAAAACATCATGTTATTTTTTGTAAATGTTTTAGAAATATTGCACCAAACTAAATTTTTTTCTTAGTAAAAAACAGACGGTTCAGGGTTTAATACATTTACACCGATTAATAAGTAAAATACACAAATCTACTCTTGCGCACATATGAATGTACATATGTATGTGCATAGTATGTACATATGTACATACATACATTAAATTTAAAAACTTTTGTTTCCTTTTTTCTGAATATCATAGTCCAAAAGTAATAATGTAAGGATATGAATTATTTGGCATTTTATTATCTATAAATTAAGAAGAAAAGAACTCTGTTTTCCTAAAAGGTTTATTCTTGAGGTTTATATCGCTTAATGGTCTAATTATCTATTTATGTACATCACAAATGTCAAATGCATAAATGGCAGCCAATTCATATTATCAGATCACTTTTGCACCATCAGTAGTATTGTTAACATGGAAAAACTTACAACAGACTTTTCTTCCCTTTTTCATAAATTCAAAAAGAATTTTCGTTGTAGGTATTTGGCTTTTTAAAAATCTTATTATTTGTAAAGCCACTTTTTAAAATCGCCTTTTGTGGCCATTTTCGAAATCTCTCAATGGCAACACTGATAATAACCCTTGTCGCCTGCTCACACCCACTAAACCAAAATAAACAAACAAAATGTAAACAAGAAAATTACCTTACAAACAAAATTACCTCTTTATTTCTAAGGGAATTTTTGCAATGACATGCTTTTGCTTTGCTAAAAGAAAACAATTCTTTGTGTTCATACAAAAGCAACAACCAAATAGTAATACGAATAAAAACAAAACACACACACATACACAATCACATTTGTGCTCTCTTTGCAAAAGCAATAAAAACTACAAGCACTTTTTTTGCATGGAATGAAACAGACACAAAAACTGTTGCTTGACCAAACATTTTGCAAGGCTTTTACAATTAAGAAATGATTTCTAACTGATAGATTTTTTTATATAAATTATAAAATAACACTTAAATATTTAATTACTATTATCATTTTTCAATTTTATCTCTTTATCACCATATTTTTATTCAACAAAAGAAACTTTATTCCTTCGAACACAAATCGAACCGCATCAAACAAAAAGCCGACAAACACTAATTTGTGTGTATGCACATCTTGCTCAGGGAAGTCATTAGTAAAAAATTCACTCTATTAATGTTCTAAGCTGTTCCCAAGGGGAGTTTATATCACAAGATGGCACTGCCTTCTTATAATAAGAAGAGATCATCTGCATACACACACACATACATAGTTACATACACAAATATTTAATTATTTTAAATATATTGTGGGCAGTACAAAAATATTGAAAAGGGTGTTTTTTATAGAGGAAAAGAACTTTAAGTTGGCATTACTTTTCAAGATGGCGACCGATTTAACAGCTGTCAAGTGATTTATACTCAGTTTGGTTTGGCAATTCATCATGAATAGACTCACTCCTGAACAACGCTCGCACACAGCTCGTGCCACAATAGATTTATTGAAAGACACGTTTGGTGACCACCTAATTTCACGTTTTGGACCTGTGAATTGGCCTCCAAGATCTTGTGATTTAACACCGCTACACTACTTTCTGTGGGGCTATGTAAAGTCATTGGTCTATGAGGATAAGCCACTAACGCTTGACCATTTGGAAGACAACATTCGCCGTGTTATTGCCGATATATGTACGGCCACAAATGTTGGGAAAAGTCATCGAAAATTGGACTTCCAGATTGGACTACATCCGCGCCAGCCGTGGCCAGAAATCATATTTAAATTGTAATGCCACAGGATTATCTTTCGGATAAGTAAAATTCATGTCAATCGAATAATCCGTCGTTGTTTAATTGCTACTTAAATTTCTATACCTCTATAAAAAACACCCATTATAATTGTTGGATGATGGACATATGTATGTATGTACATAAGTATGTATGCATATGTGTATTTAAGTTCATATATGTATAAATATGAAAATATGTATGTATGTTTAGACGGATTTACGCTGTGCATTTTTGCACAAACGGGATAACAAATCTGTAATCGTATGAAATTCCGTACGATTTTTTATATCATTTTTATTCCAACTAAATAGACTCCTTACCTTATATTGACAACTAAAGGGTGCACCATGGTCCAACCATAAAGCACGATGTTCATTGTGAGTCACATCTTAAAGTCAATTTTTTTTCCAACTTAATTTGACATTTCTTTGTTTCAGAGTTTGACAAATTCCACCATGGGGGTGGAACACAATTGAGCAGCGCGTTAAGATTTTTGAAGTCTTTTATGAAAATGGGCGTTCAAATCAAAATGCATTTATTGCATAACAAAGAGAATCATCTTCAGCGACGAAACACAGTTTCAGTGGATTCGTTAACAAGCAGAATTGCCGCATTTGGGCAGATGAGAATCCACGAGTGATTGTTAAAAAGCCAATGCATTTACAGAGAGTGACTGTTTGGTGCGGTTTATGCGCTGATGGCGTTATCGGGCCGTACTTTTTCGAAAATGATGTTGCCCAAGCAGTTACCGTGAATGGTATTCGCCAAAAGGACTTCTGTTATGTCCAGAAATTGGTACACTAAAAGAAAAATAGTATTATTGCCATGACTTTTCGCTCTTAAGAACTCTGTGCAGAAAACTGACGGAAATTTAGGTTAGTAAATTGCTCAAGTAATTTTCAGTTTGCCAGTACACAATTTAAAAATAAAAGTATACGGAACTTTTGATATTTATTTCTTATTACAGAGACGTTATTATGTTAGTGGAGATTTTTTTCCATCAACTGAAAAGAAAAATAATCAGGCAGCTATAAGGTTGCGGAATTTTATATACATACACATATTTCGTATTTATTGTGCCTCGCAATTTATGTAGAGTTTATTTTCTTCCTCTTATATGAAGACTACTGGATTTGTGTGTACATATGTATGTAAATAAATATTAACAGACATGTCTACTATAGAATACATCTGTACAGATATAAATGAAAAATTGTGAAATATAAATGCGAAATTCAGGGAGAACTCCGTACCATGCTTTAAGAGGTTTCGAATGCAGCAGCTTTCTTACTTCTAAAGAATAATTTTGTTTTATATATTTCAATCCAAGAAATGATTGCCTTAAGACTCTGTAGCGTATTCAATATTGTTTTGACTATATGACGTTGCATGCACCATGTCGTTTCTATTGAATTCGCTTGGTGCTCAATGAGATTTGCATAATAATGATACAAAACGTTTATGATTTTTTATTTTGATTATTTTTTCATACGTCTACTCATGAATATTTATTAAGTTTTTATAGAATTTTGTTATTAATTATTTGTATAATTGCATTTAATGAACAATTAAATCGTCTGAATAATTACTGATGAATAAATTGCACAAAAAAGGGGACATGCATCCTGTCAGCATAAAATGGGGAAAAAGAAGAAATGGAAATATTAGATCCAAACAACAGACATACAACATCACATACTGCTGATATCATTAACTAACGACTTATTAATATAAGTACATATCCTTACTCAAATTTATACATACATATACTTACTGATATGTATGCACATATATACATAAATACACAAAGTTTAAAGAACATCATGTATATGTACATACATACATACATATATAGTTTGAGAGTAAACTAGAGCTGCCAGAATTAATTCAAATTTAGGATTTTTTCAACATTATAATTCAGCCTTTTTTTAATTGTTCAAAATAAGTATGAAAAATAGTTTATTATTAAACTATTTTGCTGGAATTAACCTCATATTTTTTAATTTGTCACGAAAGTCAAAAAATTTCTTTAAATTCCCTTGACTAGCGCTAGTGTTGTGATCAAGGGGTATATATATATATATATATATATATATATATATATATATATATATATATATATATATATATATGTATATATATGTATATATATATATATATATATATATATATATATATATATATATATATGTGTGTATATATATATATATATATATATATATATATACATATATGTACATATGTAAGTATGTATAAGTATGTATATAAGTATGTATATACATATGTACTTATCTATATATATAAAATAGGATGTGTGTATGTATGTATGTAACGTAATGGCTCCAAAACTGCTGGCCCGATTTTGACGAAATTTTCAGGGAACCTTTAGAATACTCGGCCGGGTGAGACTGTGAAGTTTGATTTTTGTTTTTCGGTCTGTAGGCGGAAGGGCGTGGCAAAATTCAATTTTCATATTGCACCACCAATGACATATACATATATTTATTTTTTGTGCTTTTTTTATTTTATTTTATTTTTTTGGAAAGCCGTTGTCATGTTTTTCAAAACGAGATATCAAACTCTTAAATCGGTAATGGAGTTCCGAAGATATATTGAGCTGACGGTGTCAGCTATATGTACATAAAAATTACGTGTATGTTCGTGATCGCTAAACTCAAAAACTACTGGACCGATTTTGACCAAATTTTATATGAATGCTCTATGGGACGTGAGGAGTGTTTCTGTGTAGTTTGAACTTCGTCCGACAGATGGCCCAAAGAAAGTTCAAAGAAGAAAAAGTGAGAATCATGTCAATAAGACATGATTCGTCTGAACGTAGACTTAACGTATGCATAATGTATTGACGCATGGTGTTCAATTAAATTTTAAATACCTGCTTATTTCATAGATATGTAAATGTCTACAAATTTCAAATGTAATATTCGAATTTGCATTCGCGAATATTGCCTCTGATATTCTTCCGTCTTCACGAATTTCAACAAAGTGACATTCCCTACGTCACTATAATGTACTGAATTACTGTGTTCACACATACATACTTATGTACATGCATAAATACTTATGTACATACATACATATGTGCGGATGTGTAAATTTATTTCCATATTAATATCCAAATAACTCCATATGACCTACATACACACACATCCATAAATAAAAACACACTTACCTACATACATACATACATATAAATATGTATGGATGGATGTGTATGTATGTATGCATGTATGTATGCACACTTGGTCACATTTTTGGCAATTTCCTATTGAATTTCCATTCATTCCTCTCACAGACGAAAACCCTTCCCACAATCATACATACTTAAGTACTTGTTGCTTTATTCCCTTCATTTGTTTTCAGTCGTTTAGTATAAATCAGTGCGTGTGGAGTTCCTAATACATAAAAGTGAATTTGTTATAGTAAATAAAAATTAATTAATTACTATAGTCGTCAATCAGTCTCACGTGTAATAATATCTACTATGTAGTTTAATTAATAAGTATAAATCCATAATAAAGCGTACAAGTGTGTAAATACATAAAATACATGGTATGTGTTGCATGTCCACTAAATTTAGTGGGATGACTGTCTCCTCAATTTTTGCATACATATATTTCTCATGTTGTTGTTGTTGGTTTTCTAAAGAATTTCATGGCTAACGGTAAACAAGAAAAATCCAGAGAATCAAAAAAATTATTCATAGAATATCAGGGCTGGAACAGATTAGATAGTGTTAAATGTATTGAATCAATACACAATATAAATATTGATAATATCGTTGGTACCACCCACTCAGAATGATGTGGTAATAAATTAATTAGCTTTATATTATACATACATATATATATATATATATTTTGCTTAAGTCAAAATATTTTGAGATCATGGAATTACATAAGTGACGAAAGAATTTAGAAAAACAAATAACGATATACATACATATGTAAGTGAGATCCACCACACAATAAATTAAAAATTTTTAATTACTTTTTGATATCAAATTTCTTCTCAATTGCAGATATACATAGATTTGAGATCAATATTTAGATCTGAGTTTATTTTAGTTAAAAAAATACTTTTATTAACGTGTTTTCTCCGTAAAAGCCCAATGTAGTACTAAATTAATCACTAATTTGTGTACATGTTATATGAGTTTCGGAGAAAAAAATGTAAGTTAAAAAATTTATGTTACAAAAGAAATATCATATTATTGAAGACAAATATTTTTGAGTACATATATGAACGTATTGAAACAATTACCACTAGACAATTCAAATCAATCGATAGCGATATTATATAAAGTTAAATTTGTAAAAAGCGGCAATTAATTTTAAAATAAACATAATTCTGTTATTTCTTAAGAAATAACAGTTTTGAATTGAACCTTAAATAGAATAATTTCCACTAAGAAGAAAGGAAATATGTTTATGTACAATAATTTTCGTAAATGATTTATTCCACATTTTATTTCAATTTTTCAATTTTCCATTTGCTGATTATACTACACAAGAACAGGGTAAACTTTTCAAAAGACTAAACCAAAATTTATAGTTCGAACTTAAGCTTGATTATTTTTATTTAAAATATTCAATAATTGAGTCGTTCAAAAAAAGTTTTTGATTGAAAGTAGTGACAACGTCTTACTTTTTATTTGCGAATAGTAGTGTCGTTATTCACGACTTGTTAAGTGAGTTAATAAGTTGCAATAAAAAAGTTATACGGCAACATTTTTCTTTTTTATTTGCAAATAAGACGTGCGTATAAACGTAGTACATATATAATAGCTATTCTATGTTTAAAAACCACTATTAAAATATTGCCCAATTCCCATACCTGGAGAATAGATGCCAAATATGGTATTTATAAAAAATGAATATGGGTATGTAGGTAACCCAACACACATTATCTAAATGATTAGATATGTATCAGCTGCTACCAAACATAATTCTCATTGCTCTCAAAAATTTTTTATTTTAAATACATGGCTAAAAATTGTACTAGAAGAAATTTGGCAATAAATATTATATTATACATAATCAGAACAATGATTATCATTGACTTAAATCTTATATATCGGACTTGAAATCTAGAGAAAAGTCATAAATATGTATTCATAATGCCACATTTTCTTTAACTTATGTCAAATTTCTATCAATTTTATTAGGTTTTGGTTTCAGTTCAATACCGATTTACGTCCAAACCAGTGTGGTTATTGAATGTATTCACAACTACATACTTATATACATTTACAGATGCATACACACCATGTAAATTAATATGTAAATACATACATAAATATGAACATACATATGTATGTATGCAAACATGTACATACATTCATACGTATTTTCATATGTAAAAGCTATTTAGTAAAAAAATCAGTGTGTTGTGAAAGTAAAATATTATTTGGCAATTTTCATCATATTATTGTATTATTTGTGCTAAGGTGAGTGATATCATTATATATAGATGAAAATTTTTAATACGACATATGCATAATTTATACATACTTATGTACATGAGTCTTATTACTTAATCGTCAAATAATTGTAACACACCATTTGTTACCATTATGTGGAATATTAATATTGTTTGATGTAAAACTTACTTCTTCTGTTGTATTTAATTTTCAGATATTCGTAAAAACTCTTTTTATTTACTCCACCGAAATTAATAAAAAAAAATAATGGCTGTCATATACACAGTTATGTCTGAAATTTGAAGAATGGTTGTTTTGTTGGCAAATAAGTAATTTGCAGTAAGATAAAGATTCTATATAAAAAGTATCATGGAGCTAATCCACCGATGCCTACATGTTAATATGGTACCTTTTTTTTCTGTGATTTCCAAAAATGCTTAACAATTTAATGTTCACATCCACAAGATTATGTTAAAGACTGCTCCATATGCACCCACATACACGCAGATGTTGATTCTTGTAGATTGAACAAAATATGTTGGCTGGGTTATATGATGTTTTATTTGAGTGTATGTGTGGAATAGCTCTTGTTTGGCTTTGAGGATTCTCTCCTCTAATTCAATTAAACCTTCATTGGCAAATTTTCTTCATTTATTCCATGTTTGTTTTTATTGTTACAGTGGCCACAACTATAGTAGGATGTTTATTACTATTCGTATACATCAGGAACGAAATGTTTCTCTATTAACTAAATGTGGACCTATGAAGGCCTTTTAGGTGTTAATATAATTGACATATACATAGTTAAACCAGTTAATAAACATAATTATGATTATCATAATAATTAGGATATTTGTTTTTTATGTCGTTTATACTAAGTACATAAAAGGCATGTGTGTATGTTTGTAGATTTGCTACAGGGCTGCCAGTTTGCAATTATATGTACATAAGTACATATGTATATAAGTACTTATTTATGCATGTAATTAGGTATGTACATATACATACATACATATATGTACGTAGATATTTTTTAATTTGAAAATTTGGCAGCTTAGTTGGTTGTTATGTAAGTTTTTGGTAGAGTGTTAATTATCCTTCTAAATTTTAAAAGACAAAGTTACATCAATTGAAAAGAAATTGCCTTCCTGTAATTTTCAAAGGTATTCGAAATCTAAAAGAAATAGCACCTGATAAAAAACCCCCACTGTGTATTTGGTGTAGTGGTGAGGAACCTTGCTAATCTATGATTCCTACCTTTTTTCCAGAGGATAGTGGCTGCCTAACCTTTGAAGATGGTATCCTCTTTTCAGAAAGAGGGGAAGTCATGCGCTTCTTGGATAGATTTTTTGGAGGGAGGTTGAAGCCACTTAATTTGAAAACTTGAAAAACTATGGTGAACAATTTTTGATCTGCCAGGGAACGAACCTGGGGAACTTAGTTTTACAAGCAACCACTACACCACGCCACTAAGATATATATTTATGCTTAAAAAATTTTTTCATTCCTCATAGAAACAAATCCTTGAAAAATATGTATGTCCTGCTATGCGGAAATGCTTTAGAAAGCAAAGCGTGCTGAGGCATACCTCATAGAAAAAATTCTTACGCCCGGCCAAAGCCAGCAATGCAGAAACACTTCAAAAAGTGAAACCGATTTCGGACTAACCATAAAGGAAAAATTATTTGCGCCCAGCCGAAGGCAAGTAAATCTGAATTGCTTTCGAAAGCGAATGAAATAATTCCCATATTTTCTCAAAAAAGAAAGAAACACTAAAAACTTTCTTGGGATTTATTCCATTTGAAGCTTCTTCATAAAATGAAATAATTTCTAAATATGTAAGTGAAATAAATTTTTAAAAGTTGTGGCATATTTCATAATGCAGTAACTTCCTATTTTCTATTCATTTATTTTTCTATTTTTTCAACTTTTTTTCTGTATAATATGATATTAATTATATTTTTAAGCGTTATATACCACGTTTATACGCACGTCTTATTTGCAAATAGAACTATTTGCAAATAACTAATTCACTGTTTATACGGGAAATTGCATACACAACTTATGTTATTATTAGTGATGCCAAGTGACGAAAATATGATTGTTTGGTAAGTAAAACACAAAAAACGTTCATGAAGTGGCAACGTCTTACTTTTTATTTGCAAATAGTGTCGTTATTCACGACTTGTTTAAGTGAGTTAATAAGTTACAATAAAAAAGTTATACGGCAACATTCTTCTTTTTTATTTGCAAATAAGACGTGCGTATAAACGTAGTAATAGTTAGTTTTTAAATATAATAATTAAATATAAAATGTTTTTTATTTCAAATATTTGAAAGGAAATATTGGAAATAAAAAAACATTATACCAAAAACTGATCTCACATCTAAAAACTAAATAAACATAATTTTTGGGAGTTATTTAAATTATGTTTTTAGAGTCCTTTAGGTTTTATTTCATACAATCTACATAAATATAACAATTCTTTATTCAGATGTGAAACACATACATGCGAATATATGTATGCATATGTACGTATGTATGTATGTATGTACCCAGATACATGCATATAAGATGCGAATTTTTTTTAAATTTAAAATTAGCTTTATTCATTACGAGAATCAAAGAGGATTCTATGCATAAATACATACACATACATATGTGTAATGTATTTATGTATATCATATAATATGTGGAAAATAATTCGAAATGTTTAATTTTTGAATAAATTTAATTACTTCTAAATCCTGATGAAAATCCATAAAATATCTAAAATTCCCTTGATTAGCGGTAGTGTGATCAAGTGGTATTTATTTTACACTTGTCGATGGCAATATCCAAACAGCTGATTATTATATTTCACTACATACATACATACGTCTGTACGAATGTATTTGCATATGTATGTATACATACAAATGCCCGTGTTTTTGTAGTCGACTTGCCAAAACTGCCTTAGTTTTTCCCCAAACTGTTTGATGTTCAATCTGTTTATGTATGTACATATGTATGTCTATTCGTTTCCTTGTTACTAAGTAAGTTGTTGCAGCAGCGCTGCTGTGTTAAAACTTTATGAATGATATGTACATACATATGTATGTAAGTACATACTTACTTACATATATACTTAAGTACATATGGACTTATGTTTGTATGCATATGGATGTACATATGTCAGTATGTATGTACACACATTCTTACATACATATTTACTTTAGATAGCGTGTATAAATTAAACAGACCAAGAAGTGATTCCAGTAACTGCCCTGATCGACATAATAGAAATACTTTAAAACCAAAAATTCACTTATGAACATACATACATACATACATACATAGATCCATATTACTGGCTAACGAATGCAAAAGCGAACAGTAAATACATATGTATGTACTTATGTATGTATAAACTTTTGTCAAGGCGAAAACTTATTAAATACTAAGAACTGTTTACTTTATAGTGACGTGTAAAAACTGTTAATATACTTACATATGTACATACTTATATGTAAGTATATACATACAGAAAAAGTTAATATTTTCTCTGTACCTAATTTTTTTTTCTCATTGTTTTTATGTACTAAATTATGTAAGCTGTAATTGTCGATGAATTTTTTACTGCAGAACCGTTTACATACATACATATATGTACATATGTACATATGTATCTCTCTATAATAAATATAGTATTAATTGCAAAGACTGGCTGGGGTGTTTACTTTATTTTGATGCTCACAGTATGTATGTATGTACATACTTACCTACAAACTTATAGTTATTTACCAACTTACAATCCATTTCCATACATACATATGTATGTACATATTTAAGTACATAAGTATGTATGCAAGTATGTATGTACATACTTATGTATGTATGTACATAAGTATGTAGTACTTACATACATACATACATACATACATATGTATGTAAATAAGTAAGTACATATGTAAGTATATACTACATACATATGTATGTACATACTTACATATGTACATACTTACATACTTATGTACATACATACATACACACATACATATTTAAAGCTCAAGCGAAATATAAAATACATATGTATGTACATATGTATGTATGTATGTACATACATATGTATTTTTAAAATCTAAGGTGTTAGATGAGTAACAATAATCCTGGTAATAATAATATATGTACATATGTATGTAAGTATGTACATACATACATATGTAGTAACTTTATGAAAGAAAACTGTAATTTTTGTCTTCTTTTAAAGTTAACCTACGCATATTGTATTGACGCATGGTGTTCAATTAAATTTTAAATATGTAAGTACATATGTACATATGTATTTCATAGATGCATATCTACTATGTACATACTTACATATGTAAATGTCTACAAATTTCTAATTTAATATTCGTATTCGCATACGCGAATATTGCCTCTGATATTCTTCCGCCTTCGCGAATTTCAACCAACTCCCCGTCTACATTGGCAATTTTGTTGCATGCAATTCTGCTGCAGAATTGCTTTAGAGTCCACATTAGAAAAAATCTAGTATTGCAATTCTTGTATAAAAACGTACATACTTATGTAAAACATCAAATACAACAACACCAAACATCAAGTTCAATAGTGAGGATAGCAAAGCAAAACAGAATTGCAGAGAACATGAAACTCTGTACCCCTCCCCTAGCTTCTTACCTCCCTCTCCTAAAACAATCAAGAATTGCTGCAACTAAATTGCAAGTGTGGACAGTGAGTAATAAGTACTTACGTATGTATGAATGTACGGATGTCTGTATTTATTTCCATATTAATATCCAAATAACTCCATATGACCTACATATCTACACACACATCCATAAATAAAAACATACTTACTTACATACATACATACATATATATATATATATGTATGGATGTACATAAGTATGTGTATGTATGTATGCACACTTTGCTCACATTTTTGGCAATTTGCTATTGTATTTCCATTCATTCCTCTCACAGACGAAAACCCTTCCCACAATCATACATACTTAAGTACTTGTTGCTCTATTCCCTTCATTTGTTTTCAGTCGTTTAGTATAAATCAGTGCGTGTGGAGTTCCTAATACATAAAGTAAATTTGTTATAGTAAATAAAAATTAATTCTCAGTAATTAAATTCATTAAAATTTAAATAAAGTCGTCAATCAGTCTCACGTGTAATAATATCTACTATGTAGTTTAATTAATAAGTATAAATCCATAATAAAGCGTACAAGTGTGTAAATACATAAAATACATGGTATGTGTTGCATGTCCACTAAATTTAGTGGGACGACTGTCTGCTCAATTTTTGCATACATATATTTCTCATGTTGTTGTTGTTGGTTTTCTAAAGAATTTCATGGCTAACGGTAAACAGAAAAATAACAAAATGATTGATTGAATATCAGGGATGGAACACTTTATATAAACGTAAATGCATTGATGCAATATAGTATTGGAAACAAAATGTACAATAGAATGGTAATATCGCTAGTACTATCAACTCAGAATAAGACGCCTAGCGGATAAATGAAAAAAAAAATAGATAAAAGAATTAAACTTAATAAGAGAAAACGTAGATAAAGCAAAGCAAATGAACAGTTGACGTTTATTGCAAAGACTGGCTGCTATAGTATTTTAAAAAATTTTTATGTGTACATAAGTACATCAAACAATGAGTGCAATGGAACATTCTATAATTCCGAAAAACTTCCCAAAGCCATATATACAAATATATACTATACAAATAAATATATAAAATATCAAAATAAGTTTCTTAAAAAATTTAGCGCAGATTTGACTCCATGTCTTGCCTTGTATTTATTAAAACATACAACAATTTGTTTTTCACTGCAGCACTCGGCCATAGAAAACTTAAAACATTATATGTATCTTGTTTATTTGTAGAGGAAAAAAGTAACCAACCATGATAATTAGAAAAAAAAGTTTGTTATATTGCGCGTTTTCTGAATATATCTCTCTGACGTCTAACATGACCGTAGAAAAAAGAAAACGCTACAATTGTTGATTCTTTTAAATGAAAACGGTTTTGCTATCAATATCTTCAATAGTTCCGTCCATTTCATCCCATTGTTGATGTAATATGGCGGTCAATCGTTTTGTGGCACAATTGAAATAAATTTAAATTTTAATCTTAAATCTATGTACATATATAAACGACTGAGAAGAATTATGGCATCAAAAGGAATTTAAAAATTATGATGTATTGTTTGTGGATCTTGCTTATATGCATATTTATGTTTTTCTATACTATTTCGTAACTTAATTCTGAGAAATCAAAATATTTTGGCTAAAGCAATATATAATATACATGTAAATTAAAAATTATGTTTAGCCACACTGTGACTTAAAACCACTAATTAAATATCCCGATTCCCATACCTGGAGAATAGAATGCAAATATGGGATTTATAAAAATGAGTATGTGTGTGCAGGTTGCCCAACAAACAATTTTTGATTGGTTAGCTATGCAGCAGGTGTTAGAAAATAACATTCTGTAATACTCTTTCAAAAGTCATATTAGAATGAATTTGGCAATAAATCTTATGTAAACTCAATCAGAATAATGGTTATCATTGGCTTAAATCTTACATATACATCGAACTTAAAATCTGGAGAGAATTTATAAATATTGTTTATAATGCCACAATTTCTGAAAATTATATTAAATGTCTATTAATATAATTAGGTTTTGGTTTCAGTTCAATACCGATTTATGTCCAAACCAGTGTCGTTATTGAATGTATTCACAACTATGTACATACTTATATACATTTACATATGCATACATACCATGTAAATTAATATGTAAATACATACATAAATATGAACATACATATGTATGTATGCAAACATGTACATACATTCATACGCATTTTCATATGGAGAAGTAATTTATTAAAAAAATCGGGTTGTTTTGAAAGTGAAATATTATATGGAAATTTTCATCGATATTATTTTGTTATTTGTGATAAGGTGAGTGCTTTTTTAAATTTACAAGAATATATTTAACACAGCATACTAGTATTCACAATTATATAAAATTTTTCTTATATGTGTATTTAATATAGAATATATACATACATATATTTATTTTACCGAAACTTATAATAAATACAAACAGCGATATTTTTCTTTCATGAACGGTCTTTAATAAAACAACCTCACATTAGTGAAATTTATTTTTATTAAACGAACTGAGGTCTTTGGAAATGTAGGAAATTTTTCGATTAGAAAGAAAACAAAAACTTTGTATTCAGATATTCTTTAGCTAAGACATAAATTTTCAAAAACGAAAGCATTCTTCATGACAACATGATAAATCGTCATCATCATTTTTAAATATATGATAGTCCAAATTAATGATTTTAAATTGTTAATGACATCTTCTTGACAAAAATCGTTCAGATATTAAATGTATAACAAAATTCCGCAAATCATTAAAAGCTCTGTTTTTCGTAAATCGTCTTTAATTTTATTTTTAAGCTCAATGGTGTTAAAAAAAATTAAAAACATGCTTTTCTATAACAATTTTTTTCACTTTTTATCTCTCTGCTATCGCGTGCTATCTCTGCTATTAGCGGATATCGAGCTCAAGTTTAAAGGCATACACGAGTATTAGCTACATGATCCATTGTCCATATGATTTGTACTAATTATTACAATAACTGGTTAAATGGAGTGGTAATGGCTTTATTCAGTTCAATATAATGTAAAGCAGAAATACATGGTACTACCATTGAACATCGTGATACTAATTGGATCTTGTTTATTTTATACATAAGAAGTAGTTATGCACTGTTGGTACTAATAAAATTTTATAATTATATGTGAACTATTAAAATGGATAATATTGAGGTATCCGTCAAAGCGTATTGTCTTACAATAAATAATAATCTTTTGAAAAGTAAATTTTATATTTATTTGAGTAAATATAATTTTTCTCCCACAACATTTCATGGATTATCTGGAATACCTCGAGGATATTCAGATTATCCAGATGCTTATACAACATGAAATGTAATCTCTGCAGTCGGTTCAGGAATTTCATTATAAGGTACTCTATTATCTTTTTATATTATTTCAGAAAGAAAAGTAACTCAACGTCAATTTTTATTTCCTTATCAATTAAATTCATCTATTGAATGATTCCTAAACACTCCACCAGCTGAACATAGTTATTCTGAATTACCTGTATTAACTAATTTCTAATATGGCAGATTAGTGCAATGGATTTTAGCTTCATATGTAAAGTATTTTATGTATAAAAAATAATCCATGTCGCAGTTATGTATAAAACTTCATTAATTTCTTTATTTTAAGATAATAAGTAATTTATAATAAGGTGAAGGTTCTATATCAAAAGTACTATGGAGTTAATCCACCGATACCTACATGAAAATATAATACTTTTTCCACAAGTATCCTTCGTTGATTTTGAAAAATTTTTAACAATTTAAAATTCACATCCACAGGATTATACTCAAGACTGCTCCATTTGCACCTACATACAACCAGATGTTGATTCTTGTAGATTGAACAAAATATGTTGGCTGGGTTAGTTATATGATGCTTTATTTGATTGGGTTTGTGTGTGTGGAAAAGCTGCTGTGTAGCTTTGAGGATTCTCTACTCAAATTCAATTAAACCTTTATTGGCAAATTTTCTTTATTTATTCCATGTTTGTTTTTCTCTCACAATGGCCAAGACTATAGTAGGATGTTTATTACTATTCGTATACATCAGGAACGAAATGTTTCTCTATTAACTAACTATGGACCTCTGAAGGCCTTTTAGGTGTTAATGGAGTTGACTGGTAAATACATATATATTAATGTATGTAGATTTTTGTACATACATATGTGTGTATATACATACATATGTAAGTATGTATTTAAGTAAAATAGTTGAATTTTATACGTCATATAGTCACACTTTCATACATACTTACATACATACTTACTTCTATGCATGTGGGGACGTATGCAACAGCGCTGCCAGTCTGGTTTGATCAGATGAAAATATACATACTACATACATATGTATGTATATATGTATATAAGTATGTACATATACATATATGCACATATCGAGCCTTTGCTGCAATAACGTAATAATTCAAAAAAGGTTGTTTTGCAGAAATTGAGTTTAAAGTTTTGAATTTACACACAACTTAATGGTAAAAGAAAATTTGGTGCTTTTCTCAAGAGCTGTGTAGGTATACAAAATATTTTTATGAAACTTTTACAGAATATAAAAAACGACAAGGCAAATAATTTCATAATATAACCTTAAAAAATTCAAATTTTGAGTTACTACGGTATTGCACCAAAGGCTCGATATGTACATACATACTTATGTACTTATGTATGTAAGTACAGTGCTGGACTTAAGTATAGGCACAATCGGCTTTGTTTAAGAAACTGCAGTTTTATTTGTATACAGAAACACGATATATGTAATTATTTTTTAAAAGTGAATTCCGTATTTTACTGGACAAAAGTATAGGCACAACCACTGGACCGATATTGGAAACATATTAAAATATTAATTCAATACATATTTTAAGAACTAGAACGTACATACATATGTATTGTATATTAATTTGATATTTTGTTGACAACCCCGTCTGTTTTATGACAACCTTAAGTCTTTTTGGCATTGAGTGGACAAGTTTTTTGTTACATTTTCACCAATATTACGCCATTCTTCCATTAAAGCTGCTTTTAGATCAACCTTATTTGAAATTGTGCGTTCTCGTATTCTTTTCTTCAATTCCTGCCATAAATGTTCGATTGGATTTAAGTCTGGGGAGTCACTCCCCGGGAGTGTGATAAGACGAATGAAATGTTATACGCCAGGCACATTTTTACATCATGGGCTGTATGCTTCGGGTCATTGCCGTGCTGAAATGTGAATGACCCAAGTAAGTTCAGCTTTTTTGCGCTGTTCTTGACATTGTCTTTTAAAATGTCTTATCCATTATTTCGTTAATAAAAAGAAGCTCTCCCACATCCGTAGAGAACATACAGCCCCTTACCAGCACATAAAGTTTTTGGTAGAAAGTTAAAGATTTTAAAAGATAAATTTACAAAAAAAAAAACAAAAAATGCACTGTCAATGAAGGTTGCATTATGCAATTTTTTTTAAACTTTATTAGAATAATAGTTATCATGGGCTAAAAAAGTAATACTTCGCGGGTTCTTGTCCTTGTTTATAATGTTACGTTGAATAAACCTTCCCTTTTTGATGGGAATATACATTTTTAAAGTTAAATTAAAGTATTTTTTAAAAATTTTATCGTTTGCGTTAGGATTTTATCTAAATTTGTTTTAAATTTTTTTCTAACCGACATACAAAATTAAGTCTATTTTTTGTGCAGATATGTAAGTAGAAAATGCTATTATGCTTAATGCACTTAATTGCCTTAACTGTGCAAGTATAAAACTGTGGTTGCTTGCCTAAAAGTGCTGCTGTATTAAGTCTAAGCTCTCAAAAAATATATATAAATCTTCATATTCCTGGTAGTTCACAACATAAAAAAAAAAAAAAAAAACTAACTGCGCCCTTAACTCCCAGACAACTAAAAAAATTAATCTCTTCCCCGACTCCGAAAATTTAAATTTAAATTCACGATCATTATATTTTGTCTATGCGAAGTTATAATTGGACTAGATGTATTAACATCTCAACGGATTGATTAGTTCCAGACATACGTTTGTCAGAATGTTCAATATTTTAAGATATTGTTATTGAAAAGTTTCTATAATATTTTTTTTTAATTACTTTGGAAATACTCCTCAATTGAGTTGGATATTATTGGAAAGTTTTAGGTTTGGTCTGGAAGTACAAAAATATATTTTTTGTAAAAAATATTTCTTCAATTTTTTATGGAAAGATTTTTCTTAATTTTATGGTTGATAATAGGAAATCGTATACTCTTTATGGACAGAAATTGATGACCAGTGATGAATATTTTATCACAATTTAATGTGAAATTATTTTTTTGGCATAAAAACGCACTTATATTAACATGCTAAAAATAGCTTTAAGTTCATAGAATAGAACTTAATGTAATGACAAGAAAATCATTAGAAATTATCCGGGTTTTTCATCTCTTTCGAATCGCTATCTTAGCATTGCGGTCTTCTTTGAAGTTCAATTTTTATTATAGACAAATTTCATAAAATTCTTTTAAAATTTTTATTAACAAAAATTGTATATCTCTCAGATATGTTTTTTGAGACCATATTTTTACAGTCTTCAGAACATATTTTAATGTAATTACTGCATATCTGATGCGCCGAAAACATATTTGTTTAAAGCATATACACGCGTACATACTGCACATGCACATTTGGTTTCCTTGATTTTAACTAACGAAAACTTTTGCATCAGCTTTCATTTTAAACAATTTAATAACTTGACATTGTAAATAAAATCTTTTTGCTAAAAAAATCTAAATAGAATAAATAAAGTGATGAACTTTTCTCAAGAAAAAAAGTTAACAACACATTTTCTACTCTATTTATTACACGAGTAAATTGAGTTTGTGACAATTTTCCTTCCGCGCAAATCTCTTTTTCCTATTGCCAAGTTGTTGTTGTTGGAAACAATATAACAAGAAAATAACTTCAATAATAAGTTTAACGACAACGACAATAACATCAGCCAAACAACAATGAAACAAATAAAGTTGGTTGGAAAGCATAAAAAAGTGACTCGAAAATGCTGAGAAAAGAAAAAGGAAAAAAGTGTAGAAATAAAAGTTGTTAATCGAATTTAAGCAATACACAATAGTGTATGCGAGTAGCAACAACAAATTCAAAAATGTTTTGCTTTAAAAGCACAACTTGCACCATTCGTGGGAGTGAAGTCAGCAGCAGTAGCTGTAGCAAGAACAACTGTAACAATACAATACGAGCACAACAAACAAATGAAAGACATCAATTGTATTTATCATCAACAACCTCCAATAATTCAAAAAGTATGGACGTTAAAAAAAGTACATAAACTTTCCTATTGCGAAAACGAAAGGCTCATCACAGTTTGGTGGAAACCAAAAAATGTGAGTAGAACATTAGATAATAATCAAGTTGTTAAGAGTCAAGTTGTTAAGCATATAGAAAAAATTATTCCAACTAAACCATTTCTTTTTGCTCGTGTATTAAAAGGGCAGGAAGGTGGGTGCTTAAGTTAGGTTGTCGGCATTGTACTGAAATTATTTACAAATTTCAATTAAATTTATATTTCGGAAGTCATCTACCCTTGTGTACGAATCTTTAGAGATAATTTAAGATGTAATCCTTTAGTTCCTTTACATCGATCCGTATTTTGGCCTCAATTGTATGTTTGGCGCGTAAACTATATATATGTAATTCTCTAGTTCACAAAAATGTAGATCACTGGTATTAGTCTCAGTACACTGCCTGTTCATTGAAAAAATATTATTTTGTCCTGGAATGTAATGCAGGGTGATAATCTGTATATGAATTTCAAAAGCCTATTGATACATTCTCTCCTTACAGTCATGCATTGCAGGGCCATGCAAATCGCGTGATTTCAAATTGTACGACTTCATTAATATTAAAGCCTTATTCCGTGAATTGGAGGACTTTTTTCTCCATTACCCCTCTTGGGAGCATTTGACTTCCACAAAGCATGTCCATCTTACACGAGCTGTTGCAGTTTTTTTCGCATTGTTTTTTTACATTGTTCCAGCTAAATAAATGATTGGTCTGCTGTAGCAGGTCCTAGCTTAATGAGGCTGTCACATCTGTCGTTGCCTACAAAAAGCGCCCTCTGTGTATTTGGTGCAGTGGTGAGCAACCTTGCTAATCTTTGATTCCTACTTTTTTCCAAGGGGTAGGCAGCTGCCTGAACTTTGTCATGATGTTATCCTCTTTTCTAAGGAGGAGGGGTGGTAAAGTGGCTTCTTGGATGAACTTTTTGAAGGGGGTTGAAGCTACTTAATTTTAAAACTCGATAAACCATGGTGAAAATTTTTGTCCTCTGTCAGGCAACGAGCCTAGGTTACTTTTTTTTGTAGGCAAGCACTTTAACTACTACACCACGCCACCGAATTACAGTACTTAGTTCTTGTAAATATTTGTGAACTAAAATAATTCAAATCCCTGACTGGAAGACTGTACAGTTTTTTGAAAATCTCTAATGATTTTATATGTCATAAGACACATAATTCTGTGAACGATTCCATTTCCATTGTTAATTCTGATACAGTTTCTCATATAAAAGAAAACACTTATATCTCTGTATGAATATCTTAAGAGATTAAAGTTTCGTTTAAATTTTACAAACCTTTTTTATTTGTTGTACGTGCATATGTCCGACATTTAATTTCTACTAACTAGCGAGGTTGGTTGCTTTGCTTATAGAAAAACTTCTAAATTAAATACAATATGACAATTCCGAAAAATTTTCTATCATTTATGAAAAATAATTAATTAATAAACACAACACTTATATTTTTCTTGAGCCTAATACCCAGTAGTCATGGCCTATATATAATACATTAGTTTATAATTTGTAATTATTTTCTAATGTTTATTAATAATAATAATAATAATATATTTTTCTAGAAGTTTATCACATCTCGGTTTTTAATTATAATAAAATAATCACTAAAAACATCGAGCTTGATGATGTGAATGAAATCTATTCGTAGGCAAAAACAAAAACGGTTACTACTTTTGAGTCGGTGTAAACCGATGAAATTGGTGGCTTGTTTTTTCGTTTTGCCATATTGGCTTGTCGCGGAATCTTTGGCAGGAATAGAACCGGCAAACCTTAGAGTACTCCTACCAATCTAGTACATTAATTACTAAATAAAATGTTGCTTTCGCTGTAATCCTGTGATGCTCCTTATTTTACGTTGAGAAAAAAGAGCAGTTTCCTGGCTGTTTTCTAACTTTTCCGCTTTTTGAAATCTAGCAACAGCCAGAGCAACAGTCTTGAAAAAATAGCTTAAACAGAAAAGAAAAATAAACTTTTTAATAAAGAAATACAACACTTTGCTCATTGCGTATAAGTGCTGGTACACATTCGTAAAAACTTTGTTGTGCTCATACATATAATCACATAAGTTAAAAAAGCAAGATGTTTTCTTTTAAAAAGAACAACTTTTGGAAAAGAGAAACTATTTGTTGGCAAATTCTGTTGATGTGGAAAAAATAATAATAAAAAATAAAAAAAAGTTTAATAATATGATCAACCTCTTGGAAATATTATGGCCTCCAACATAATATTCGAAGGCAAATTTCCAAATGCCGATATTGCTATGGACTTGTAACAATATTATTATTATATTTTAATTCTTAAAACATATTGTTTGGAGTTCTGCACAGTTTTTAAAAAAATTGTTCTTCACCAATTGTAAAGAATATGCTTTCTAAATGTCCCTTATACTTCTCAAAATAATTCCCTTTAGCAAAACCTTAAACAAAAAATTGTACTCATATTAAACACATATTGAATTGTTTTGCGCATCCTGCACATTTCTATTCAGCTTTCAAAGAAACAATCAGTCAGCTCCACCAAATTCATGTTAAATTTGTAACCTTGGCTTCGTAGGATAGTAGGTAGTGTATTAGACTGGTAGTCCGAAGGTCGCAGGTTCGAATCCTGCCGAAGAATTTGTTTGTTTCTGCAGACCAGCCAAGTAGCTTCGCAGTTTGTGTTTGTTAACTTTGATTAAAAAAATAGCAGATGGGACAGAGGCACTGATATAGTAATAGTATTGACATCCAAACCACTTTCTCTATATTATTTTGTTCATCAGCCCGCTCATTCTATGTATTAGTATTTCGCCAATGTCCTTAAAACGATTTATAATTCATATAAATAGCACCACGATCCGCAAAAAACAAAAAATAAAAACCATCTAAAGCTATAGTAACTTCGGCTTGAAAGCCAATGAAAACTTCCAAAACGGAAATAAAAAATTGTAAGTGAAATTTAGAAAACACAAAGTTAAGTGGGGGGGGGAAACTGTTAAGTGCATTATTTCCGGCTTTTATAAAGTTTTTCTAGAAGATGCACAAAAAATACTCGCAATAAGCAACTGGGAAAAACAATTTCTACTGTTAATGTATACACACACACACACACAAACACACAATACATTTCACAGAAGAAAAGCTATCGATTCCTGAAAATAACATTATGATACTCTCAACTCACACATTCATATAAACACAATATTTATTTAGTGAGCTTTGAATAAGAAATTTGTATTCCTGAAAAATACATTTTGTCAAGGGAAGTATACCTCATTGGCAAGTATGATACCAGCTAAATCGAGAAATAAAATGTTTGGGTAGTTTGGCATAGACAATTAAATTTTCTCCGCTATATAGATTATCCTGCTTGCTTTTCGATAAACTTATTGCTGGACCTATGTGGGCTGACAGTGCTAGAGGCTATCGGTTGAAATGAATTTCATCTGTGAATAATGCAGATCATTTGCTAAAGCAACGCGTATATGTAAACCCCATTTATTGTAAAGGTGTCATCAACAAAAAGTCCTAAACTAATGACCAGGAACCGCTGATGATCCTGGTACAAGACTTCACTATCAGCGGTTGTGATTGTATAGGCCTTTAAATTTTATTCTTGTAATTTTTTTATTCCACCAAATATGCATTTCCAAGATATATTTTACTCGAGCTGTGTCTTTCTTCTCACGGGGTTTTGATTGAATTTGGTATAATTTCCTGTCATCCCACGTCGAATTTGGTTTATAAAAAGACCGATTTCGGTTATTTTGCCATTATCAGGATTCTTTTTCTTACCCTTGCTCTTATTAATATTTTATTCTAAGGCATCGATTGCACTTAAATTCGAATCAGTTCTTAATCTGGGGAAAACATTCGTTGTTGGAAATTTCATTAAACTCGAGATTGATTCGTTTGAATGATATCGTTGCTGAAAATTAAAAAAAGTGTTTATTTTTAAAGTTAAAAAAAATCTTTTAGATTGATATTATAAATTCCGTCAGTGCGTTGAAAAATTTAGAAAATTCTTTTCAAATATATTTTGACATTATCGGAAATTTTTAGAGAAAACCTAAAAGATCAATCAAATTTTTTTTACGAAGACTTTTAAGAATATCTATAAAAACACGTTTATATAACTGAAATACTCGTACTTTCTTTATAGTTTTGGAGATACCATTTTGCGATCGCATTTTTTCTTTCTAATTTTTGCACAATCTCGAGAATTTTTAATGACACAAAACTCAACATTAAATGTGTTTTTTTATTGTAATAAAGAGTTATAATTATATTTATGATCAAATAACAGCAAATCGGATAAATATGCACGTCTTTGCGTTTGGATCATGTAAAAGGTGCACATTTTGAGGTTTTTTTTTTTTTTTTTTTTTTTTTTTTTTTTTAAATCGAAAAGGTACCCTCATTGAAAATCGATTAGTATTTTCTACTAAACCGAAAAATAAATTTCGAGTGAAAAGGAAATTGCCAAGAATACTTGCGAAGAAAAAATCGGTTTAGACTCCAATTCTTTCATATTGCCGAGTTATAAGGTTGCCTGGAAATCAGATGGCACTCTGTGACAATGAAGCAAGAAAATTAAACATATTAGGATATATGGATGGTTCCTCATATCTCCTAGCCACCAACAAGTCAAACCTGACTTGAATGTGTAAAGACAAAGGCTTTTTCAATCACGGCGATTCACATTATTGAGATTACTTAAGAAATATTTATCTATTTATAGGAAATTATAGTGATGTATATTGTAGCAAGCAAGAACTTGTTCCCCACTTTGATGTCAGCAAATTTTTGGATACAAACTTGGTCTTATTATCGCTGATTTTTGTTATAAAACCTATTTTATTCTAAAATTTCGAGTTGCTTTTTGTTGTGTAATATGATAGTGACAGGCATGCTCAGAGCTAGAAAATTTCCTAGGGCAAGGGGAAACTTTTGTCATTTATTAAAAATTGCATAAGGAGAAAATTAATGGGCTGAGTTACGAATTTTTTTCTGTGGGAAGGGGCGGACTAAGCGTACCTATGCTTAGTCACAACAATATAAACTATCATTCAGCAATTCATTTAGAAATACATATATGTGCTACTACAGATCAGTATTACCAAAGTGCAGGAATTAATCCTGGCACGCTACCGTACCCATCAATAAAAAAATTCACGTTTTCAGATTTCTCTGATTATATACTCACCATGACCTACGTACATGTACTTATATCCTTCTTCGTAATATTCCTCTCTAGACGAAAAACTGCAAATGCGAAGGAAGGAGTGTAAACTTTGCTAACAGTCCTGGACGATAAGCCTGGGTTGGTAATTGCGGTTGCAGCAAATTTAACGCCGCGGCGACTACTTTCGCCCTGCTTGAAAAGCCTTAAAAAAATATGAAGTGATTAAAATTTAACATAAATTTTAAAAGATCTGATCATCATGCCTTCAAAAAAAATTTTTAATAAATCAGTTTTTAAACAGCTCATGCTTCCCTTGTTACATGTAGTACAAAGGACTTGTATAAACGAAAGTCTTTTATATTATGAAAAGCCCAATGCCTGCCAATAAATTGGATAGAATCGTAAAGAATTGTAATACACACTACGTAATAAAAACGTAAAAGAAATCGTAAACATAAATTTATCTAAGGTAATATGTTTGAATGCAACTTTTGCAAAAGATGCAAAAGAGCAATTTTTTTTCATGGGCCTTCCATTATTCTACGAAATTCCTTATATTATTTATATTTTTTTACCTTATAGACTTTTTGTCTAATTTGATCTGATCCAATCGAGATTTATAAAAGGGCAATCCTTAACTAACAATTGTTAATAAGATATCATGCCAAATGATCTCTTGTCATGGCTACAAAAGACCTACGCAACTTAATTATCACTTCCTCAATATTAAGAACATTATTAAGTTCGCTTGTGTAATATATTTTTTTTAATCTTTGTGTTTGTTGTTTGGAAAAGTTTACTTTTGAAAATGTGTTTCTTTAAGAGATTTGTTACACAATATTTGCTTAATATAAAAGGATTTCTTTTACTCCTTGTTTCTTCAAATGTTCAAACACCAACAATTTTTTACCAAAATGCTAAAAGAAAAACTCATAATAAATTTTTATTGGTGCTTCTATCGGGGTCTGTTTTTCCTTATACTCGTATCTTTCTGTAGCAATATTTTTTTTAAGTTTTATTTAACAAAATAACGAAGCCAACACAAACAAGAAATTCATTTGTAGACATCTACTCGTATATGATGCTCATATTTTTTTTCAACCATTTTTGAGAAAAACTTTTTCCAATTTTTTTTGTTCAAGTCTGCTAAGTTTTTCTTATAAGTACACCATAGAGAGTCATAGTGTGGTGTTGTTACATATTTTGCAAAAAAAAAAGAAAAAATTTTTAATTTATTTTTGAAGAAAAAAAATGTTTCAAAAAAGTATGAAAAGCTAAAATAAGGAAACAAACTAAACAGATGTTGAATGCAGATTTTTTCCACTTAAGTTTTTCTTATAATATGACCACTGAGATTAACAAGCCAACAAAAATATGAGATTATAAGAACGAAGTTAGTTTTGGTTAAGTTTGTTAAATAAGAAATATGGGAAAATATGTTCAGAAATACTTGATTATGCCGTGACTATGGCTTCAATATAACTTCAGTATTACTTGAGTATGACTTGATTACAGCTTCACCAAGACTTGATTATGATCTAACTATGACTTCAACACGACTTGACCATGGCCTGTCTATGGCTTGATTTTCATTTGACTATAATTTCACTGTGACTTCACTATGAATTGATTTCACTGTGATTTCGCTTGTACTTGATTACAATTTGACTATGGCCCGATAATGAGTGGATTACGACGTGACTATGACTTGACCACGGCTTCCATGTGGTGCGATTTTGACTTTGCTATGAATTCACGATGAGTTAATTATAACTTGACTATGTATGGATCATGGCTTGATTACGACCTCACTATGACTTGACACTGTGACTTGATTTGGACTTGATTACGACTTTACTATGAGTTGACCACGACTTGATTACAGCTTGATTGTTGCTTAGAATTGACTACAGTTTCAATATGACTGGAAAATAACTTGACTACGGCTCGATAATGATTTCACTATGACTTGACCACGACTTGCGTATGGAGAGATTTTGACTTGACTATGCTTTCACTATGACTTCACGGCGACTTGATTATAACTTGACTATGGCTTCACTCTAAAAAGCAAGTACCCCAAGTTCGTTTCCTGGCAGAGGACAAAAACTTTTCACCATGGTTTTTCGAGCTTTAAAATGAAGTGGCTTGAACCCCGTGACTCCCTTCTTCCTGGAAAAAAGAATAACATCATGACAAAGGTCAGGCAGGGTAAAAAGGTAAGAATCAAAGGTTAGCAAGGTTCCTCACCACTACACCAAATACACAGAGGGTGTTGTTTCTCGGCAATGACAGATGTCATCCCCATTATCCCTGTCATCCTTGCTACAGCACACCAATCATCTACTTGGATGGAACAACAAGCGATTAACGAAACTGCTACAAGGCAAAAACAACAATGGGAAAACAACTGCAGCAACTCGTGTAAGAATGAGATACTTTGTGGAAGTCAAATGCTCCCAAGAGGGGTAATGGAGAAAAAAATATCTTTACTAATGACTTCACTTGATTACGACCTGACTATGACTTCAATATGAATTTATTATGACTTGGTTACAGTTTGACTGTGGCTAAATTTGAACTTGACTATAATTTTCTATGACTTCCCTATATCTTCATTAGAACATGCCAATAACTCGATCATGACTTGAGCACGACTGGAATATGGCTTGATTTTGACTTGACTATGATTATATTATACTTTGCCAATTGCGTACTATTTGACAGTGGCTTTATTATGTTTTGCCTACGACCTGAATATGGCTTGATTTTTACATGACTGTGACTTGATTATGTCTTGCCTACGACTTGACTATAACTTGACAGTGACTTGGCAATTAATTTACTTACATACTCTGACTATGCCTTGGCCAGGAATGACTTGTCTATATTATGACTTTACATGAGTTGGATGTCATTTGTCTACTTTTGATTAGCAATTGGTTTTATTTTATAAAACTTCATAAAAGTGGTCTTTGTAGTAAAACACATACACATGTTTAGATTGATAGAACTATAACAACTAAAATAATTTTTTTTATATAATTTTATAATCAGTATAAGCTGATGTAAAAATTGTCTATTGCTACGAGTGTAATCAAAAATTCTTAATTAAGATTAATTTATCTTAAAAATAATTCCTCTCCATACCAAATTACAACGAATGCTTTCTATTCTATTTTAAAATAATTTTTCGTTCTCTTTTAGACGGAGAGATACAATATCCTTGTGTTACGTTACAATTAAAGAAAAATTAAATTTTCGCGGAATGTGAATTCATTTTCTTTTGTGAATGATGAGCATTTCTCGTGCAATTCGTTTTCCTTTGGCAATTTTCATTGCTATTACGAGTAAAAGCAAAAAGTATAAAAAGTATGATGAAAGCAACAAAAAACAATACGTTTTTTTCTGAGAAAAATTATACATACATAGATAGAATAAATGAATGTGATGAACGCGCTGTTGTAAGCTCATAAAAGCGCACAATTTTAATTGCATTGCAATTCAAGGTGGCAGCCGAAGCTGCAATAGCAACAAAAACAGAGAGTTTTTACAAACAGTATCTGCAGCATGGCGTTCATTTCAAATGCAAAACACATGCCGCAGCATTTAAAACAAGGTGTTCTGCTTGACAGAACTTTAAGAGTATGAAATCCGCCTAAGATTGATTCTATTTCATAAGACACCATGATGTCATACCTTTAAAACGCTGCTCTGGATGCAGGGAAAAAGCAATACTGGAAGTAGACTAACAAACAAACAATCATAACCGTAAATAAACATGTAAATGAATGAATTGAATGAAAATGGTTGTTAGAAGAGAAAATAAGAAGCTGCAAAATGTGAAAAAGGCAAATATTTATTTAGAAAAAGAATAAAAAAATAACATAAAACGATTGCGGTAGCATGTAGATAAATAAAAGGCAGTTAGCAGACGATTTTAATGTTTCAAAAATGACACCTGCGCTTACAAGAGTTGCCATAGAACAGATATTTGTAGGGAATGTAAGTGTAACATATAGTCAAATAGTTGTGTTGTTCCAAAGTCGTCATAGCCCATTCATGGTTTAGTCATAGTCATATATAGTTATAGCCATAAACATTCTCATATACTACGTTTATACGCACGTCTTATTTGCAAATAAAAAAGAAGAATGTTGCCGTATAACTTTTTTATTGTAACTTATTAACTCACTTAACAAGTCGTGAATAACGACACTATTTGCAAATAAAAAGTAAGACGTTGCCACTTCATGAACGTTTTTTGTGTTTTACTTACCAAACAATCATATTTTCGTCACATGGCATCACTAATAATAACATAAGTTCTGTATGCAATTTCCCGTATAGAAATGAATTAGTAATTTGCAAATAGTTCTATTTGCAAATAAGACGTGCGTATAAACGTGGTAATAGACATGGCACATAGTAATCATAGTCATAGCCATGGTCATATACTAGGCTACTCTTTTTTTTACTCTGAATCTCTTTTATATCTGTACGGTTAGTATCTCTTTATCCTTACGTTAGTAAGTTCTAATTCCGTTTTATGTTCAGCTAGTTTTAAGATTCATTTATGTCAGCCGGTTCGCTTTTATTGGCACACACTTGTACTTCGTCGTGCGATATCATCTACAAAGTCTACAAAGCAAGCTTCATCGGGGGTGGTATAATCTGTTGTAAATTATATGCTACTGCAGCGGCCCTAAAAAGGAACTTTGTGGTGTTCCATATGTGACATTTGTATGTTGTTATTCCATCGTAGATACCATCCCAGAGATCTATTATTTGTTATTATGTTCTACGAAGCATATTCATCTTTACACGGGTTGTTGTTGCAGTTGTTTTTGTATCAGTTTCGATGATCGGTCTTTGTTCCAGCTAAGTAGATGATTGGTCTGCTGTAGTAGGTCTAGGATAATGGGTCTGCCATCTGTTGTTGCCTAGAAACAAGGCTCTCTGTATTTTGGTGTAGTGGTGAGGAACCTTCGCTAATCTTTGATTCCTATCTTTTTTTTCCCCAGAAGGTGGTGGCTCTGCCTGACCGTTTGTTTGCCATGATGTTATTTATTTATCCTCTTTTCCATGGAAGAGTTGGTGGGGTCATTGGATGGGTTTTTAGCCACTTCATTTTCAAAAGTTGAAAAGCCATGGTGAAAATTTTTTGCCCTCTGCCCGGGGTACTCGGTTTCGTACGCAAGCACTTTAACTACTACACCACGCAACCACAGAGATCTATTGAAATTTTTTATCTTTATTACCGTGACGAGTTTGGTCTAGTCAAGCTCAGGCAAGTACAGTAGAGTTCAGGGCAAATATCCTTTTCAAAGTACGCCATTTGCCGACTACTTTCGACTGGGTAAATAAATTCTTTAAAAATTTAATGATAAACGTTGTATATACATATCCTACATTTTCACTTTTTTATAAAAAATATTTTTTGTTTAATTTAGTATTTGTGGCTAAAAAATAAGTGAGACTCAATATAAAATGACGTCTTCCAAAGAAATTTTAACTCAATCGCGCATGAAAAGCGGCCCAAAAATTAAACGGCTGTAATTGACAAAGTGGAAAGTATGGCAACTTATAAAAATGTGTCCACTTCAAATGAATAAATCTCGCTATAAATTTGCATGTCCGATGAACTTGTCTTCAACTTATCACTCACCTTTAGGTTAAATTAAAGTTGTAATAACGAAAATCTGTTCATCCATCCGCTTAAATGCAACTTTTAACTAGCGCCGATTCTAGTCTAGTCTAATGCAGTATTAGTCAAGTTACAGCCCAGTATAGTTAAGTTAGTCTATTAGAAATTTAGCCATAGTCAAATATTGTTGCAGCATAGTCCTTTCCGTTCTTCATTATCTTATACTCGTATGACTAACAAAGAGTCAAAATGCCCTGTAAATTTTATATAGTCGGGAATTTTTTCAGAAACTATGGCAATATTATTTACAGATGGAACCTTTTAGGGCCAAATGAATATATTTGTAACTAAAAGTGTATTAACGAATGAATGCAAATGAAAATATGATTCATGATTATTTCATTCCGTTACTTAAATTATACTCGTTTTTTATTTCACATGTACTTAGAAAATAATATGTATAACGAACCCAACCTACCGTAAATACTAATAGAAACGTCCGTCTGTGTAGCCGTTTATTCACAGCCACTCAGTTGAGGAGCATTTTGGTTATTAACTTGTACAAAAGGAAAATGTTAAAGGCTGAAAAATATTAAAATGATAGACCATTTGCTATAATTCGCATTTTAGTTTCTCATTTCACTTGTGCTGCGAACATTAAAAATCGCGTATCTATGCAGCTGAAAGAGTGTGTGTGTATGTGGGTTCTTGTGTGTGTGTGTGTGTATGCAATGAAAATGCGAAAAAATTATAAATCATGGCTTAATTTTCCTGTTTCCGTTTGTTTAATGCTTTTTAAAATGAAATGAATGAATAAATGAATGAATGAATGAATGAAATACTTTCCTAGTGAAAATGGTGCGTTGTCGTCTTTCGTGCTTTTTAGCATAAAGAGCCCGAGAAAAATACATATAATGATTAAAATAATGAATGTATGAAAAAGAGCTAAATGATGGTTTTGATAAAAGATACGAGAGGGGGATATTGTGCTGCAGTGTTATAAAGAAATATTATTGCGCCTTGAATCATTTCAAACGAGCAGACTGTGAAAAGGCAAGCCAAACCATATGGCCATCCAACGTTGTGTAAATGCTGTAGTTTGCCTTGTGACAATGAAGTGTGATATTTTTTATGCATTTAAGGCGCACAGTAGTCATGAAACTTAAACATTATGAATTTTAACAAGTAATGCATTTCCACACTGTACACTCTTTGAAATATTTTAGCTGTTGCATGTACAATATTTTATTTCTTGTATAATGCGTTTGCACTGTATTGTGTCTGTTTAATGCAATTATGTGAAAATCATGTGCAGTAACAGCAACTGGTTAAGCGCAGGGAAGTAAAAGCTAAAAATATTCATTTAACTAGCGGTAGGAGGCAGCCAGGCAACTGGCCCATAATTTGGGATATTTACTATTAAAATTATTATGACAATAAAGTCGACTGTTTTATATTCGCAAAAGTCTCACATTCTCTTACACAAACAAATACCGGAGACATCAAAAAATAAAATAAAATTTTATAAAAAATTATTAAATGAAACATTATGTCTGCGGCTGTCAGAAGCGCTGGCAAGCGAAAGAGAAATTAAGTCTGCTAAAATGACAAATGGCGCTGAACTTTAATGCTTTAACGATATGCAGTGCAACTGCAATAGACTTAATAGAAAATTAACAACAAGGACAATAAGGAAGTATTTATGAACACAGAAAGACAAAAAAATATTTGAAAATGAAATTAAGTAAAGCATGCAATTAGAAAAATGTTCAAATTATCTATGGTATCTTGTGCAGAGAAAATGTATGCAAAGTATTTAATTAAAATATTTTGCAAATATTGTCAAATTAGTCTAGGTTTTTTTTTGCAACTTTCCTTTTTTGCATTTAATTTTTGAAAACATGACAATTGCAACAATTATTTGATAATATTTAGAAATCTTTTTTGTATATATTCATGAAAAACGGCTTGTGTTAGGGGTAAAGAAAAGTATTTTCCCTCTTGAATAAGCTCTATGGCGAAACATGGATTGTAGCTGAATTGCTATGATATTACGGCTTGATAATATCAGGTCTATGGTTAGATTATGACTGGAAAATATCAGGACACATCTCTTATCTAATGCCTACCAATAACTAGCACAGAGCTACAGAACCCCAGAGTATAAGTATCTTCGGAAAGTTGGAAGCAAAAAGCTGATACTAATATGCTAAACGTCACTGGACCCCCATTCTCATTCAGCCCCCAATCCATTCAATGAGCCCCCTGACCACCCCCTCTCTCTGTAAAAGAGGATAACATCATCATGACAAACAAAGGTTAGGCAGAGCCACCACCTTCTGGGAAAAAGATAGGAATCAAAGATTAGCGAGGTTTCTCACCACTATACCAAAATACAAAGGGGGCGTTGTTTCTAGGCAACGACAGATGGCAGCCCCATTATCCTAGACCTGCTATAGTAGACTAGTCATCTACTTATGTAGCTGGAACAAGAACCGATTACCGAAAGTGATACAAGGCAAAAAACAAATAATAACAATGCGAAAACAACTGCAAAACAACCCGTGTAAAGATGGATATGCTTTGTAGAAGCCCTATGCTGAAAATTTTCCAAGGTGTTCCGAATGTCCACTAGAAGACGAAGATGATGCTTCATCCTTCAGAAAAGTTGGCTGAAATCTTAAGAAAACAATTTGCTACAGTCCAGTATTTTCTGTTAACCATCTAATACAAATATCACTATTAATAAATATCGAAATATCAGGCATAGGCATATTTTTCAGGAGCATGACAGAAAGGAACAATATACATACTTCATATGAACTATTCTAGGAGTACATGTGTACAAATTTTGTTAACAGAATTTTATGTTTGAACAGAAATAGTATGACTGCCTATTTCATGTTCGTGTCATTTCATGTTTGGATTTTTATAAGTTTGTTTGTTTGCAAGTGTAGCAAGTCCATGCATGCACATACAAATATGTCTTTGCACACTCATGCAAAATTATACACATTCTAGTGCGAGTGCATGCTGGCTTTTTCTATGCATTAGAGAGCTTTCAATACATGTGCATTTAATTGCTTTTTAAACTGATGTCTAGTTTAAAGGTTTTTTTTTGATTCCCTCTATTATCTACTACCTCACTGCATTCCTTTACCTCCTTTAGTAGGGAAATAAACAATGTGAATGTCCAAGTTTTACTTTGCAAAGTCCAAGTTTGAGTTTGTTTTTGAGTCTTTTTTCGGGTGTTTCTGTTTTTCTAATTGTTGTACGTTTGTCTGTCTATCGTTCTGTTTGTCTATCTGCATGTCTATCAATTGGCAAAATTTTCAATTTTAGAAACTTCTGTTAGACATTTCATAAAATTGAAAATTGGTTAGAAAAATATAAAAGCAAAAGAAATACATACATATGTACATACATATGTACATAAATGAATAAATGGGTGGATGCAAGAAACAAAACTGCAATTTATATACTTATGTACAAATATACGATTCCTTAGTTTGATATGGATACTTTTGTAGAACTATTATCAAGTAATATGAATGTACGAGTGCGAATTGTTCTGCAAGTAACAGCTGATGTTACTGACAATGTCGGTTTTGATGTTGCAATTATGACACATGTTTCTATATTCATTTGATATTTTCGTCATTTTGTTTTTGACATTTGTTTGTTAAGAGTTTTTGCATTGGAAAATAAACTATTGTTATTTTGCTATCGATGCAGCCAATAAGTGGGAGGATTGGGAGTTGCAATGCTTTACTTAAAGAAAACAACGCACTTACAGGCTTCTTGTTTGATAGGATCAATCCTTTTAAAATGGAACCGAATAATAGCTTTTAACATGATGAATTGTTTAAGGCTTAATAGATTTAATTGTATTTTTTAGGGACTCCGAGAGATATTCAGTGGGACGACTATGATCATTTGGTTTTGTAGAAACCATAATTTTGCACTTCCAGCGCACTGTTAGGGATCATAGACCAATACATACTGTCACCTCAATGATATTTCTATTCTAGCAATGCAAGATATTTTATTCCGAAAGATATCCAAACAGCTTAACGAGGTCATTATATTCTAGCCATTATGATTTTCTTTATGGGAAATTTTTATAAAAAAAAAACGATTTACCATCTAAGATTATGAAGATGGTCCTGCAAGTTCATATTGTAACTTGCAGGACCATCTTCATAAACCAAAATATTTTACAATGGTTGTATGAGACACAACATTTAATAAACTTCGCATTCGTTTCTGTATACAAAAAATTTTGAATGGTAAAAGAATAATGCATTCATGAATTTCCAAACGACATGAAAGAGATCTTTAACCTGACAAAATACATAAAACAATTTTATAAACTCCTTCCCAGATGCAGATGAGTTAATGCCAACCACAGAATCCGAAATGTACCTACACCTACATACTCGTATATGCTAGAGCAAAAAAAAAAAAAAAAAATATATATATATACATATATATATATATATATATATATATATATATATATATATATATATATATATATATATATATATATATATATATATATATATATATACATACGTTTTGTAAAATTTTCATAAACAACAGCAGGTCGGATCATTGTTTTAAACATTTAAATACAGGGTATTTTACTTATGATACATGCCTTTTAAACAGTTTTTAAGGTTGAAACAAGGCTTCCATGTAAATTGTTTCCACAAACCCCTTATACATATGTATGTGGACTAAGGACGACATACAAAATTTAAAACTCATATAAATATTTAAGCCAGTGAAATAAGGATGTTTGAATACACAAATGCAGGGTTAAAATAATTACAATATTGAAACATCTAGAGGAGGATGGATACGACTTGATGGGGACTGAGTTAGTGGCAAAAGCTTGCTACCCTACAACTGCCAGGAATTTTTTGCAGTTTCTGTTTAAAAATTCCCAAAAATTCACAATTTAAAAAAGCAAAAAAATAGGTTTGATATCTTAAGAAGTTATAGAAAATAATCCAAGTTTTTGTGACTAGAGACAGGCCGTAACGTATAAATGCACTCTGCAAATAAAAATTATGGAGGTAAATACAATAAAGATGGTATCACGACTTTTCGATACCTAAAAATTGAATATTAATGGATAAATAAGCAGTTTTTCATTATTTTTAATATAGTTTAATTTGAAGGGGGTCAGAGAAGTTAAATGGAACATCATCTTACCTTTAAATTTTAAAGAAAGCTTTAAGCATTTAAGTACAATGCTATACAATACAATGTAATACAATACAATTCAGTACTATACCATACAATACAATGCAATACAATACCACACAATACAATGCAATACAATAGTTGCAATACAATACAATGCATTACTATATAATACAATTCAATACAATCTAATACAATACAATATAGTATAATAAAATCGGATATATACAATTAAATAAATAATTGGGGTATTCAAACGGTAGTCATAAAGTCATATGTATGTCATAAAATAATACCACAAAAATATATGACTGCTATGAACAACCCGTCATAACTTTGGATGCTATTTCAGAATTCGGTCAGCTGATATGAATATAAAACATTTATAAATATTTGACATCAAAGGAAAGAAATTAAAACATTTATAAAAATTTTGCTTGAAAATGCCAAAAACAAGTGAAAAAAAAAATAGAATAATACACAGTTTATGTGAAAATTACATGTTGGACATCATAACGGGTGGACCAAGTATGAAAAAATGTATCCATTTAAATTTAAGTTCATCTCCTTGTAGGTGATGAACACGAGGAAGAACAAACTGATTAAGGTTTTTTAATAAATGTTGCTAGTTTGCTGACTAGCCGCAGAAGTGTTCACCTTGAAATCATTCTAAGCCTACTATGATTATGTTTTTTGTAATAATCATATACAATATAGAATTCTCATATTGTGCTTGTTTATTTTGGCATAAACATACCAGGTTTAATGTTTTCCAACTGCTTACAACAATGCAACACAACAAAATACAATATAGAGTATTGCATTAAATCTTACTATTATTGCTGCAACAAAATATGAAGCAACAATATAGAAAAGCATTCCTTAAAAACTACTGGCTGATAATGACACTTTTCTAAGGTCGTCCACACCACTATGATTAATTGTTATTTTACACTTTGATAAGAAAATATTGCTCTATACTATACGTACTATATTATCTGATAATTCTGTTATTCTGATATAGTTCGATCTAAAAAAAAACTGGTGCAATTTTCCAGTGCCTTTAATATCTTTTAATAAAACAGTAGAAAATGTCATAGCGTCTAACGAATCAAATATGCCCAAGTGAATCAACGAAACATAGTTGTTATACAGAAATACAATTTACAAGTCCGTGTGTAAATGTTGTTGTGTCTGTCCGTCTGTCCGGCGCATTGTTATTTTTTGGTAGGCGTTATTTGTTGCATGTTCTTGTTTCAATTGCTGTTATTTGTTGAACATGCATTTATTGTCCTGACACATTGCTGACGTTTATTAACACATAAATTTTGATCAGCAGGTGTTTATGATGCTCACAGATACATGATTGTGTTTCGTTTGAATTGCGTTTTGTGTATGAGTTCGTCCGTGTCTGGGGTGGGCGGGTAAAATGCAAATACAGTCAATTATTTTATACTAAATGTTCTTGCCTAAAATTTTAGCTCCTTTTGCACCCAAATAAATTTATTGAATTGATTTATTTTAGTAACTTCTCCTTTCTTCTGGTTCTTTTGTTTTTTCATTAAAAATTTTAAATCTTTTTATGTATTTTAAAGATTATTTTATATAAATGACATCTGCGTCCTTTAGTTCTTTTAATTTACATTTGCCTTGTATCAATTTATTTTATTCAGGAGTGTTATTACTATTTAAATCTCTTTCATTATTGTATTTCTTTTAAGACAATTTTCCATGTACGATTTTTATGGGTTTGATAATATCTTCAGAATTTTTTATTTATTTAATTTATGTATATTTTTATACTTTTTTTTGGTAAATAATTGCCATAAGCAGCTTAGAATATTCAATTTGTACATTGAAAACATATTAAACATTTATGTAAGTATCACTGTTACATGTTTTTAATAAAATATTTGTTAAATATTCAGAGGTGGAAGAAGTTTATTAAGAGAAGAGAAAGAAATTAAAAAAAGTGTGGATCTGGTGAACGATACTAGATGCCACTTAACATTCGCAGAGAAGATTGTAGAAGTCTTACCCTTTTGGAGTGTTTGCCCATCGATCAATGACCTCCAACACTGTAATGTTTGTAGAGATATTGTTACTGTTCCTGAATGTCGATTCTATTGGGATACGGTCGTTAGAACATGGCCACGTTTTCTTTGCGACTTTACTAGCATTCAGTTTGCATCATTTGTTTTCAGATCTCTGACGATATTTTCTAGAAATACTGGCTCATCCGCTCATTCTTTTCAATGAAGCTAATGTGTGAATTTATCCTAATGAGAGTAAAGTTTGTAAGGCGAACTGAACATTCCGACATTGGATAACTAGAATTGAAGAAACGAGCCTAGTTCTATATGACAGATTTGCTGCCTGACTATCGACAAAGATATCGATTTTCCCGTAAGTTTTCTCGTTTCCCTAATGACCAATATATCTGTATGAAGTATGTGAAATATCTTCTGAAAAAATACCAAAGCGGATCACGTAGATCAACCTTGATAATCTTTCTTAGCTCTTGTATCATAATCCTTTTCTATATTCCTCTATATCTAGTTGGAAAAAAGACCATGAAATATAATAAAATCAAGTCGTGATACCATATGGCCGAATAATTTCCTCAGGTTTGCTATTACCTAATATCTAGGTATGGTTAGAGGTTCATGACCTACAGCGACCTTGCTGCGCTACTGCTGTAAACTACTACAACGTATCGGACTAGAGCGTAAACCGTCTGTAATACCGGTGCAAACAGATTATTGTGTTCTGTGCAGTGGGTCCACCATATACATATTTCTTTTCATAATAATTATGTATGTAAACAAACACTCAGTGGCCACCATCAAAAGCACTACTGTTCCGTTCTGCAGGTGCAATAATTGGCTCCTACTCTTTTGCCTTGTGTCAGTTTCGTTAATCGGTTATTGTTCCAGCTAAGTAAATGATTGGTCTGCTGTAGCAGGTCTAAGGTATTGGAGCTGCCATCTGTCGTTGCCTAGAAACAATGCCCTTTGTTTTGGTGTAGTGGTTAGAAATCCTTGACAATCTGTGTTTCCTACCTTATTTTTCAAAGAAGGTAGTGAAACCACTTAATTTTAAAACACGAAAAACCATGGTGAGAGATTTTTTCTTCTGCCAGGGAACGAACCTATTGTACTTGGTTTCGTAGGCCAGCACTTTAACTACTACACCACGCCAACACAACTTAACAATTTACTTCCATCTTTTGCTTGCATATAGTTGTATGTCTTCAAACAACTTTCCCATCCCTGTCTGGCAATATGATAAAAAATTATTTTCAATTTTAATCCTTTATAGTTGCCATTCACACAGAAATAAAATAAACTCAACTCAAGTCATGGTAAATGAAAAAAAGAGTCGTTAAGGTATGAAAGGCATCAAACCAATTTCCATTCTCAAATGAATAAAGCTATAAATATGCATATGTAAAGAAAAGGAGTTCTCTCATACCCGCTCACACACAGGCAAGCACGAAAAAGTATATATTGTGTATATAAATTGTGTAAACTCTGTTAAACTCACTTTGAAACCTTCTTTTTTTCCATTAAAATTACTTACAAATGTAAAAGTACATTCGTAAATGCAGGTGTGTATGTGTATGTACATGAGTTTAAACTATGCTTCCATACGAAAAAAAATATATATAACAAGATGGTGGATATAAAATGGCGGTGAAGCAAATTAAAAGAATTATTATTGTAATCATAACAATTTCCGGTGCAACCAATTACCAGAGATTTTATACAGCCACACTACTACAACAGTATTTCGCTATAACAATAATACGGTAACAGGAAAAATAACTTTTAATACTTGCCAAGGGGTAAAAGAATTTTTGACTGTATTCGTATATGTGTACATATGTACTCGTATGTGTTAAAGAATATTCGAGTTAAATTTTTAGAGGTACGTATGTTATATTGCCCGTTAGTTTTTCTTTGCATTCAGTCACTGCCAGTCAAACGATAAATTTTTGATATACACGATAATTTGCCATAATTTGATGTATATGAAAAAAAAAATATTAAAAATTTTGCAGGCCTAAAAAATTAATATCTTCAGTCGAATTTTACTTCTTACTGTGCGAAGCATATTGTCGATCGCAATTTAAATACAATATGATAAAAAATTCTTGTTTGTTGGAGCCAGCGTTACCATATATTTTTTTAAAAAAAACTTCTTATATCTAAAAAAAAACTTTTTTTCCAAAAAAAAAACTTTTTTTCTACAAAAGTACCTAAATTTTAAAAGAAAACACTAAAATGTATTTGGAATTCATTTTATTTAAAAATATAAAAACGATTAAAAACAAAAATATAACATATAATAAAAAAACATAAAATAAAATTCATATTTAGAGATCTTTCATTGGTCTTGCCATTTTTCATTAAATATTTGTCCATGTTTTTTAAATTTTTTTTCACCACAAACACAAACTGCCAAAAGTTAGTTACACATTGCCAATGTATAAAAGCGGTATAGTTGTACTTAAGACAGTGTAAAGACAATGAGACACTTTTGCAGTAATAAAGGAGTGAGAAAATATAAGATCATTTCATTGCATACAAACATCACTTAATATTTTCATCCAATATACTGCAATAGTTAAATTATGTATTTAAAAAAACTTTACAAAACTTTATGTATTTTCAAAAAAACTTGTTTTTTACCCAATAAATTTAAAACTTTTTGGCATCTCAAAAAACTTGCAAAAAAAGGGAAAACTTGACAAATGGCAACGCTGGTTGGAGCCCAAAAAGTACTTAAATACTTATAATTTTTCTCGATCACTTTGTGGTGCTTCTAAATCTTCCAAAAATCATAACTTTGTTATCTCGTAAGATCACTTAAATTTTTTCTGATAAGATATGAGCCTTACCTTTTAAATAAAAGGAGATTTCTGAATTTTCGTTTACAAATTAAAGAGTTACGACCGCTTGATCTAACAAAATCGCACTTTATATACGAAAATTTTATATTACTTGCGCTCTAACTTGACCGCAGATGATGAGATTTTTACACTTATATAGTATTTTCTTACAAAATTTACAAGTTATAAATACTAAATTTTGTGATGTAAATTTGTTGTAAATTTAAAAACAATTTGTATGTTCAAGAAGACTAAATGCCTAAAAGCATGCTATCAAAAACATAATGTAAAGCATGGTTGCTTTTGCGTTTTAGAAAGCTGGTCCAGTGGCTTTTTATGGAAAAAAAAAATAGTAAATCTGCATGGCTTTGCTTCGCAATCAAATTACAGTGTATATAGAAGGTGGGGCAAAAGTAATGTCATGGTTTGAACTGGCTACCATTTTTTTTATATGTGGAAAAAAGCTCTATTTTCATAAAAAACTTTATTTGAAAGTGCAAAATTGATGACATTAATCTGAAAAAATGTTATCGCCTAAATGGTTATCTCCTGAATTGATGCATAATTGCCTTCGTTTATTTGGCTCCAATTTGGCGATCTCTTCTTCAATAAATGTAAAAAAAATGCTAGATCTTTGCGATCTGGATGGCCCTTCAAAGCTCCTAAACGGCGGATCACTTAACCTGGAAATTGATGTCTCAAAATCTCAATCATTGCCCAAAACTGCGTGAGCGGTTGCTCCGTTCAGTTGAAACCAAAAAATGATAATGATACAATGCAGAAACTTTATTGTTGATTTTTGTATAAGTCTAACGAGTTGGAATGCTATTCAAACATTATTCGGCTGAAGAGTAATGATGATTTGGTTAGCGCCAATGAATTATAATAAAAAATGGAATTGTCCTGAAAATGAAACTCAATGAGTATTGAAACATCAATAATTTTAAATAAAACTGTTTAACCACAAAATAAGACCTAAAGCTTGAATAATATTTTAACCAAATTGTTATAAAAAGATCAAAAAATATAGAGATATTTTGGACAATATTTTTTAGAAATACCAAATATAATAAAGTCCAATGTGAGATCGAATTTTCTATTTGAATTGAATATGTAGCATGTCCATTCCAAAAAAAAAAAAAAAAAAAAAAACCTAGTCTTCTTGAAGATTTTATTCCAAAAAATGATATCTCTTATTTAGTTGCCAATGCTCCTAATGACCTACGGGTACATATAGTGCATACAACCTTCAAACTCTTAACAAAATTATAAAAAATCTACAAGGTGAATATGAAAATACCTTTATGCCCCTAACTGTATGCTTTAATTTTAACACCTGAACATGTCGTATATACATATGCATGTAGTTGTATTCGAGCTTAATCCAAGCGAACATATCGTGGTTTTATAACTCACACAGTAACACATGCACCATTGTGAGTATAGATTGGCTTAAGGGGCTCTATAAAATATCAAAGACTGTATATATGCTCATGTACGTATGTACATGCATGTATGTATGCACGTGAATATTTAAATGGAACTTCAGTTTGGAATTTGCAGTTTTATTCATTTATATTTGTATATGAATGTCTTTTTGTTGGGTTAAGGATTTCAACGAACATAAATGCATTCCTTACAGCGAAACATTTTCATATTCGAACTCTCATCAGTTGGGTGCAAAACTATAGGGAATTGAACAAAGAAAAAAAACAAAAATCGGCAACTTATTTCGAAGGTTGAATATTGTTGGTAACACTCTTGTTGTAATTGTTGTTTTTTCGACTTGAGTTCTTTTATATTGCTATTGCAACATGCCACAATAGTTTACTATGTGGCAACCAACAAATGATCTTTTTTATTTTGTGTTAAAAAGCTAAAAAAAAAAAAACAAAATAAAAATAATGTAGTTTTAATTTTGTAATGCCTTTCTGCTTGTTTTTCTTCTCATCAATTGAAGTGGCAGATTAAATTGTTGCCACATCCTTCGGGCAATTGTTGTGTTCGAGTTCTTTTTTCTTCTTCTTATTTTTCACCAGCTTTTGAAACTGCATTTACAATATGCTGGGAACTAAACTGTGCTACATTGGTTTTATGATATTGTGAAATGATTTTATTTTGTTGGCAAATATGTTGGGGAAAACATTAAGTTTATAAAATTATAAGGCGTGAAAAATGGCTTGATATACAGTGGAATTCGGCTATAATGTACAATGTTTATAACGAATTATCGTGTGCAATTAACAACTTCTTCGGTCCCAAATTTTTTTTGCAAGTATTTCACAGACCTGGAACATGGCACCACGTGAAATACAATGCCTTCAGATATTTCTCAACAAATGTAACAATATCCAACAACCTGTTCTGGATGGAGGCAAACTAGCAGCTTGTTGCAATGGAAATGGAGTTGGATAGGTCAAACTCTCCTTAAATCAGACGAAGATATTGCCAAAAAATTCCAAGATTGGAATCCACTGGGAAGCAGACAAGTCGGGAAACCAGCGCATACCTGGACGGGGCAACTGACAACAGAACTTTCGAGATTACGTATGAAGTGGAACGAAGTCAAGCATTGAGCCGAAGATCGAGATTATTGAAACCACCTTGTTATGACCCAATTCTCCCTCCAGGAGTGAAAGGAGCATATGCATGTATTTCATAGACATTTTTCGCTCATAACGAACCATTTTTGAGCATCAGATATAAAGAGCTTGTAAAGTTTTACACTTATAATGAAAAATTTTTTCACGAAATTTCTAAATTGTCCTCTTATATTTAGTTCTCCCGAGTCGAGCTCCACTGTACTTACATATTTTTGTATATATTTAAGAAAACAAATACATGTTGCAGGATGATGATGTGATGACACACTTTTCACCCACTAAATTAAGAAAATATTGTTGAAATTCAAAAACCTGGAGACGAGAATATTCTGAATAATTTTGATAAATAAATTAAAACAATTAAAATTATTAATTCTATTTTTGATTGAACTGTAATGATTAAAAATTAAATGAATGTATTTTTTGTATGCATATTAAAATTGCAGTCCATTGACATATTTCTGTCCATTGACATATTTCCTAAAATAAATTATTTTGAAAGGTACAGAAGTTTCTATGTTATATTTTTGTTAAGGGGTGAATCATTTCTTATGGTTTCGGCCAAATGTTTTCTGATTACAAAGAAACAGAAAGTCCCTTTCTGTAGTTTTCATTAAAGCACCCATACTTTCCATATCGTTCTTGTCGGTAATGCTTGGATGAACTAGAATCCATTTCAAAATTATACCAAAATAACGTCTGACATTTTCGAACTTTGATTGCATTAACTTGTTGGTCATAATTTGTATAGTTCGATTTATTATCCAAAGAAAATTTGGCCAATTAACTTTCCTTTTAATTGCTGAGATTTTAGCTTGTTGGCTTCTTCAATTAGAATTCTATGGCTAAATTTTATACCGCTTCTGCAGTCATCTGCGCAAACGTAAAGTCGCTCCGTTAAATAGTATTTGAACTCTCATTCATGAAAAAATAGAGTTATGTCAGGTCACGTACTAAGTTTTTTTTTCGCTAAGAAGTTTATTGAAAACCCACATGGTGTAAATTTTGCCAATCGCTAGTTATTTTTTATTTATTTATTCAAAATTTTATTATAAAGTAATAATATATTTCATATATTATGGTTCTTTAAGAAGTAAATGAACAAGATAAGATTAAATTGCTCTGACAATACAAATGGCACGGAGCAACAAGCATTTTAAGGCCGCTACCCCATTTTCGGAAGTATCAGTACAAATAAACATCAGTTTTTGATGCCAAATTCGGATCATATTATAATACGAGAATTTTGAGTTTGTTATATGTTGCATTTTTTATCACAGTTTCTCCAACTATAAAAAGAAGCACTAGTGGATTTTTGGAAGCAATGAGAATGTCAGTCCGGTTTTTCGCTAGGTTAGTGTTAAAAGATTTTTAGAATTCATTGAAAAAGAATTTTCGTATTAGTTTTCAAATTAAAAGCTTAAGCCAATGAAGCTGATATCAAAAAATTTTTGAAAGTGCTACCCAGCTATTGTTTTATTATTTTAAATAATTAATACATGTATTAGCATTTTTAAATTTTCATGACAAATCTAAAGTACATACTTACAGGTTTTTTTAATTAACAAATCCTTATCTTCAAATCTAATGCACAAGTAATTTAATACGTAAATAATTATCCCCTTCTCATCAAAGATCTATTTTTCATATTCAATAAAAAAATTTCCAAAACATAGTTTTGTTGTCCTTCTAGTCTGTCTAATTAATACTCACTCGTACTCCTACACATATTTACGAATTACTGGACTAGATGCATGTGAGAAAGTACACATATTAAAAGTGTGTATGTACTTACGTAAATAAATATGTTTGTTCAAATTTGTATTGTATTGTATGTAATTTTCTGCATCTGGTTTTATTTTTCAATGCATTAGTTTTCCATACACATACGCCTTGTATGTTTGCCACAAAAGAAGTCTTTAATTATTCATAAGTGTTTAAGTATGTACTTTATCGGATGGTTAAGTATATATTTACATGACAATAAATACTTTTACACTTACTTATGTACGGATGCATGCGTGTGTGTGTGTGAGAGTATTATTGTTATAAATAAATTGTAAGTAGTCTCATATAATCTATAAAAGCTCTTTCCTTGTTTAGAGATCCTGTTGAAAGGACGAAAATGTGAAGATATATAAAAATTTATATGTACGATGGTGGCTAAATAATTCCGTGATTTTTGAATTTCTCGCCTCTTAACTGAAAGGGCTACCCTGCTCCTGTCAACTAACTTTTTTCAGATGACTCCTGTTAAAATAAGTTGCCTCATTTAGTTTGTGTTTGACAGCCATTCAAAATATAAAATGGAAAAAAGTAAACATCACGTGCTTATTAAGCATTATTTTTTGCCACGCCGAGCTTAATAAATACTATGGGAATCCTGCACCATCAATTTCAATGCTAAAAAAGTGGTTTCCTGAATTTCGTTGTGGCCGTACAAGCGGGAAAGTTGCAGAACGTTCTGGTCTCTATACCTGAAACAATTGAAAAAATTCACACTGTGATGTTGGCCGATCAGAGATTGAAAGTGCAAGAGATTGTGAAAGGTATAGACATGTCACATGGCTTAGCAGTTTAAATTTTGAATGATCACTTAGATATGAGAAAGCTTTTCGCAATTTGGGTGGCGCGTTTGCTCACAACCGTCCACAAACACAATCGTGTGATAAGTTCGCAGGAATGTTTGGCATTGTTCAACCGCATTATAGACGAGTTTTTGTTCCGTTTCGTAATTTTGGAGGAAACGTGTATCCACCGCATTACCAAAATCAAAACAGTGGGTTTCTCGGAGTGAATCCGTGCCACAGAAGGCTTAGGTCGGTTTGTCTACTAATAAAGTCATGGCGACCGTTTATGGGACGCACGCGGTATAATCCACATTGACTGGCTTTAAAAGGGTTAGACAATTAACGGATATTATGGCAACTTATTTGGCATTTTTGAAAAAGCGATCTCATTGGGCCAAGAAAAAAGTTCGCTTTCTCCAGGACAATGCAAGGGAGCACACTTGCGTAGTTACCATGGCAAAATGAGTTGCTCCCTAATCCATTCTATTCCCCGTAAAGATTCGAATCGAACGATTAAATCATCTCACACACACAAATGCCTAATTTGATGACCTCAATAAATCATATATTTTGCAAGGGGTAGACAAGTTGGTGAAACGTTGGGCAAAGTGGATAGAGCCCAAAGGTGATAATGCTGAAAAATAATATACATTTTTTTTTCTCCCAAAAATCTGTGTTTCATTCAAAAAGTCACGGATTTATTGAGCCACCTTCTTATATCTATTTTTTTATTGTGGTGTACAACATTGGCTGCCAAAGTTGTATACATTGATTAAAAAAGGTTCACGGTGTCCCGCTCAGATTGGCAGATTTCCAAAACTAATGGTAGCGAATGTACAGAAACCTTCTTAGTTAGTGATCCGATTATAAAATTGCGTCCAAAGAAGGATTCTAAAGAGAAGATGAGACGGTTCAGAAAATTAAATTATAGGGAATCTTTCAGTAGTGAAGAACTTACTTAGTTTTTCTAAAAATCTATACAATTCCTTCGGCCAACCTTTCAAATACTCACACATGCTATTATTTAAATAATTTTAATATGTATTGAAATATCCTTTTGTGGTCTTAACACTATTAAAATATGTGTCTGTGAGTGTGTTTATGCAAATGTATTTGTGTTTTGGTTAATTTTTTATGTAATATGTACGAGTAAAATGCAGTTGTCATATACAACTTGTGTTTGTCTCTAAACTTTTATATGTTTGTCTCTTGTGCAACACTTTATATCTTGAATGCAGTACATGCAGTTGCACTTCCTCTACAACTGTTTCAACAATTTAAAGGGTTTGTACTGTTTGTCTAATCCGAACATAAAATTTTTTCTGTTTTTCCATATTAAGTGTCTTGTTCTAGAGGTTGGATTTTAACCCACAGAGGTGATTCATTTCCGACATAAATTTGGAGAAAGTTTTCAAACTAAAAGTAATAAAATTCTCGAATTCTCGTTTTACGATTGAAATACACAGAGAGAACTCTTACTATATATATATGAATAGATGCTAATTTCACATGAACTTTTTATGTTAAAAAGTTGGGACTAAGGGTGGACATCACTGCTGTGTAGAATTAGTTAAAATGATTATTAATATTTCCTTTGTAAAATTTAGGTTTTTTTATATAGTTTAAAAAAAATTTTAGAAGAAAGAGTTTTTTATTGCAACCCTTTTAAAAATTTATGTTTTAAAAAATACTGTTTTTAAATCGTACATTTTTTAAAGAACCTTTTAAAAAAGCTTCCTTTTTCAAAATGCAATTTCAAGGATAAATATTTTTTATAAATGAATAAAAAATACTTTTCAAGGAGAATATACGTAAAAAGTCTACGTTTCGTTAAAGGCATTTAAAAAAAGCCTTTAAAAAAGGCATTTTTAAGCAAGATATTTGTTTTTGATTAATAGGCTGCATTTAAAAGCCAGTTCTTAAGCCTATATAAAAAAGTACTCTTTAAAAAGAGGAATATATTAAAGAGATTATTTTTTCAAAGTGCATTTTTTCAAAGGATGTTCTTTAATAGTAAATTTTCTATTATTTAAAGGTACTTTTTAAATTAATTTTTAAATAGTACTTTTTAAAAATGGCTCTCTTCAAAAAAACGTAAATTAAAAGTGACTTTTTATAATTATGCTATTTTGAAAAATATCTTTAAAAAAAGAAATTTTCAAAACGGAAAATTTTCAAAAGATTTACGGAGTAGTTTTTGGAAATAAGTTATTAATGTAAAATCTATTATGAGGTACTTTCTTTAATAGGTACTTTTCAAAAGGGTGTTCTAGGAAATGTCCTGTTAAAGGTATGTTCGAAAGAAAAAACATTTCCATAAAGCACTCTCTTAAAAGAACTTTTTAATAAGGTAATTTCTGGAAAGGAAGCCGGTTTGAAAAGTAGAGGATTTTTTTTACAAGGAACTTTTTCAAAGAGACATTTTTATAAAAATGTAGTTTTACAAAAAGGTAGTTTTTTGAAAGAGTAGTCTTTCGAAAAATAGTTTTTCAAAAAGGTAGCATATTTCAAAAGGTAATTTTTCAAGAAGGTACATTTTGAAGATGGTAATTTTTCAAAAAGTTACCTTTTCAAAAAGTTACTTTTTCAAAAAGATACTCTTTCAAAATGGCACTTTTTCAAAAAGTTAATTTTTCATAAGGGTACCTTTTAAACAACACTATTTAAAAAAGGTACTTTTTTAATAGTAACTGTAAGAAAAGAGACTAAGACACATATTTAAATAAAATGTTTAAAAAACTATTTGTAAATAGTACTTTTATAAAACCACTATCTTAAAAGGTACATTTTTAAAAGGTACTTTTTGAAAAGTTGTTTTTTTTAATAATCCTTTTGAAAAATTTAACTTTCTTCCTACTTTTCTTAAAAGTACTTTTCATTAGAGTAGTTTTTTTTTAATAAAATGTGCCTTTCTTAAAAATACTTTAAGAATATCTTGTTTTTAAGAGGTACTTTTTAAATGAGATTTTGTTCCATTAGGTACTTTTTGTGTTGTTATTGAAACTACCATTTTAAAAGGTAATTTTTTATGCTGGCTTTTTAAAATACATCTTTTTAAAGGCTACTTTTTTTAATTAGGTTAGGTTAGGTTAGGTTAGGTTGATTGGAGCGGTGTGATAGCCCATGTCATACGACATACACTTAAGCCAGTGAAGGCTTGTTGTGCGCTCCCTTTATTTATCAAACACAAACTGCCAGAGTTCTGCGGCAGGATTCGAACCTGGGACCTTCTTATTACGAGTCTAGTGCACTACCTACTAGTCTACGAAGGTCAGTTTTTTTTAATTTATTATTATTACTTTTTTGATAAAAGTTTGATTTCTTTCAAATTAAAGGATGATATTGCTTCTTCAAACTATAATTTGGCAAGGACACTTTAAAGTTTGTTTTGCAATGGGTTAAATACTGTCATATAATCCTTCCTTTACAACTATTGTAATTTTGTTGCCCTTTTACAAACTTTATATTATTTAGACATTTTTATTTATGACAACTGCAATTTTTGCCACTTGTCCCTTGAACTCGATTTCTCCATTTTCATGGTTTTAATTGAAAAACCTTAAAACTAAAGATAATAATGGCAAACTGACAGTTAAAGTTTTGTTGCATTTGTTTTCCATTTTAAGTATTTCATGTGTCAGCTTTTAGTTTAAGAGCAAAATTTATTATTTTAACATTAATGCTGAATTGGAGAGGGATGTAGTGGGAAAAATACAGAAAATTTCTTTTATATATTAAAAAGTTCATTCGGTTAGAAGAATAAGTTCTGTTATAATGAATACAAATTATTTCCAGGCAACTATGCAATTGCATAGATATTGCCAGTTTAGTTCTCCTTACAGTGATTGGTAGTCACTCTGTTTGAATAAATGTTTTCTACAACACCTGTCCTTATGATTCGCGCTGAAACAGTCTTCTGAATTTTTTTGTTGCAGTTTTTTCAAATATCCTCGTTGCCTCTAAGTGTTGGCCTGTTTAATTCTCTTCTTACTTATTGTTTCTTAATTTTTCGTCCTTAAAATCCTGGCTTTATTTTAATGCATTTTTATTCACTACTTATTTTTATTCTGATGTATTTTTATTCCTCTTTGTTCTCTTAATTATCCTGCCAACAATTGCTAAGGATTGCCTGATTGTATTTTACTAGCATTATTTTTTTCATTATCCTGTGTTCGTTTTTTTTCATTGAATAAAAATCATTTTTCTTTTTGATGTCGGCTGTTGTCACATTTTTGTTTTAAATGCAATTGTAACTGCATCGCATTGAAATGTGGTTGCAGTTTTATGTCTTGCATAAATTGCTTAAGGACGAAAAAATTATTTTTTTGTTTGTAAATGGCAAAATAATGGTTTGTTCCTTTAGTCCCACATACTTATTATTTAAGTAGTGATAATGAATTCAAGATATAAATAAAATAATTGAAAAGCAGCAGTGGAATTTTTTAGGAAAATGTGCGATTTTTTTTTAATTTTAAATGATGATATCTATTTTTTAAAACTGTACATGTCAGCATTTTAAAAATTTATGTAGCGTTTTATTGTAGGCTTAAAAATAAGACTTTATTTCTTTATTTAGTTTATACTCCCGCCAGCTCTTCAGCAGACATGTTGTAATAATTTAATAATTCAAAAATTTTGCATACTTTAACAAAAATTAAGGCAAAAGAACAAAACAGTAATTAACCTTCGATCTTAAAATGAGGTTGAAGTTGTACTGGGGCTTATCATAAGTATCAGCAATATGCAAGTATAATGACTAATTTGATTTAAAACTATTTAAACTATAGAAAAGTAAAATTAATTCTAGATCGTGGGACAGAATGACTGTTTTTTTTTGCTTTAGTTTCTTAGAAGTGCCATAAAATTCGGTGTTGTCCTGCCTTCAGTTTCCTCCAAAAAACATTTCTGACTCCCCCTTTGCCTAAAAATTACAACAAATAACATTTAAATAATTATTTTAATTTTTTGATGTTAAAGATTCATAAGCATATGGCTGTGGTTTCAATTCACATCAGAAAGAAGAGAATTATTTTCATGCAAAATTATTTTTCAATTTATTAGAATAGATAGAGAACACAAATTTTTTTTTATTATTTTTGTAATATTTCCATCGTGATAATTTTCATAAAACATCTTGTTTGTTTGCAACTGCATCTGGTTTCTGTAATTCATGTGACAAATTTTCCAATTTTTCGAAAATTTATTATGATTCTGTGAGTGAGTAGAGAAAAATATAATACGTTTTTGACAATTTCCATAGAACTGATTTAATTATTTTTTAAATTATTTGTAAAAATGATTTATATAATTTTTAACGATTTTTCGATGCCAGCATTTTCACACAAGTTACAGAAACCTGGTACCGGTTCCAAAAACTGATCGGAAATGGTTCATAGGGTCTTTGTCAGTTTTTCTTATGATCCATTTTATTTTCCATATTTCTTCTAAAAAATATTTACCGAATGAAAATTAAAAAGGAATCTAAAATTTCATTCTGTAGATTTAGTCGTAGACTTAATGTAAACTATGAAATCTGTTGCATGCTGCAGCTTTTCTTTCCAGACAGCAGCTGCTTATTAGCTATTGGGCATACTGTCTGTTATATATCGTCTGAAATTTCATGTTATGCCATTTTCCCTAAATCAAATACTTTATTACGACATGTATTCGTATTAGTAAATGAAAAGAGTTGCATGCTACAAACTTCATGAAAAATGCCATAGTGTTAATCTTTTGTGGGAAGGTACTTATCAGCATCTTGCTTCATAATTTTCGCTTAATAAAAAGTTCTTTTTATGATGGGAAAAAATCTTAAAGTATCTGCTGCCGCATATTAAAAGTTTCTATGTGAAGGATTTGTTAAAGATCCCTTTCTCTCAGTATCTCATTCCATCTCTGGAAGGACTAAGTCGACATGAGCGGCGTTAAGGGTTTGGATCATTTCTGAATTATTCCCATAGTATCAGTCTTTAACGGCACTCCACAAGAAAAAGTTCAAATGGTAAATTGACATCTCTGTAGACGGCTGATTACACGATTATCAAACATAGTGGTCAAAAGATCGATGGCTTGATGAGAGCTCTGTGACATGGTGCAAAATCCTGCTAAAACCAAAGATTATTCAAGATCATATCTTACATTTCAGGCCATAGAAAGACCCTAATCATGGATCTGTAGAGCTTCCCGTTAAATGAAATTGCGTTTCCACTTAATTAAAAAAAAAAAAAATTGGTCAATAATGCCACCACTCAAAATGCCACACGATACTGTCACTCTCTGTTGGTGCATTGTCTTCCCTACAACGACGATTCAAAAAATTATGGCAGTTTCATTTATTGTCATTGCTGCCAAGATAAAAATGCGTCTCGTCAAAAAAAAAAAATGATTTTTCGGCACAATTCGATGACCGAAGGGAGCTTCTATCAGGTCCAAACTGAAGAGCCGTAATAAAGTGGTGGGTCGTTTCTCTTTAATTTTCTGAGTTAATTTGATCTTGTAAGCGATTAATGCTGGTGTGTGAAATATCGAGTTGTCGGGATCGATTGCAAGTAGACGCTCCTGAAGTGAGTTGCACCCTTTCGGCTACATCAGTTACATTCTCCTCCTCGGTACGTACTTTACGATGACAAGGACCATACGTGTTATTCACTGGCGAGCCAGTCTGACGAAGCTTTCAACCAAAACTTCTTTTCAACACAGTTTGGGCAACACATCCTTCACTTTGGAAATATATTTGCAATATTTCGCAACGTCGTTCTAGCGTAAAGCAACTTATTTTGGTCCGCGGAGTTATGATACTCGCCGATAGTCAATATTTTGGAACGAAAAAAATCTATCACTGCTATAACAACAAATGATTTCAATGATTTTACACAAATTTTTGAATATATTTTCGGGGCTCTTAAATGTTCAGTTAATTTTATTTGATATGTTTAAGAAGTGTGTTTGTGTGTGTTTTTTTTTAATACCTTAAAATGCCTGTAGCTATTTAGCGACACAAAATCCTACTTTAAATGCTTTTAGGTCACTGCAATTTCAATTTGGTGTTTCATTATCGCTCCATCTCTTAGAAGTTTAAAATATTTAATTATTTAGAAGCTGTTTCACAATAACATACGAGCACTAACAAGCAATTACCACATCCGAAGTTAAAACATTTTACGGCAAATGTATACTTATGAGTAGTAAAACTTAAGTCCGGTTAATAGATAAATTTATCATTAAAATTTATTTAACCTACTTCCCATTGGCCTCAGGATATAAAGCAGGCTTTTGATAATAGTAATGAGTAATGGTACAACAAAACCCATACAAAATTCCAAATCAGGAAGGTGGTGTTGCAAGGTAGCACGCACATACATACTCACACTCAGCTAAATTTACCCATAAACTTGCACTTGCCACAACTAAGCAAACTGTTTTACTCGTAAAGTGGGCATTAAGAAACCCATTGCGTTATTTGTTAGTTTTCGATTATTTCACAATATGTGTATTTGTTGTACCCTAACTACGTGTATTGTATTGGCCAAGTTACTTATTACAGTATTATTGCCTTGTAATGTGGGCACATAAATACAAAAAACGTAAAGATGTATGATATTTACACATACACACATCTTGAATGTTTAGTACATCTATGCAAATTTCTAAGATTATTTACTAAAATTACTTAAAAGGAAGTTGTTGCATTTAGTTTAATTTTGCATAGAGAATTTTGCCATTTTTGTGAGTAAAATTAGTTCCATCTAAACGGCTGCAGCACCGATTTAAATAATTTTTTGGACTCGATATTTGGAACTCGTCCTCTTGCGGTCCTTAAATTATTTCATCATGCATTTTTAATGGAAAAAATATAATTTTCTTTATAGCTATGCAGGACATAATAAACATCTTGTTGGACGTAAAAAACATGATGAAAAATCATCATTACAGTCATTTTGTGCTCAACCATTTTCATGTACATTTGAAGCGGCAGGATAAAATAAAGTAAAAAAAAAAAAAAAATAATAAAATGAAATAGAATAAAACTAAATTAAATTAATTAATAAACCTAATTTATTTTTTAAGCTTAAGGTCTCTTAATTTTTTAATTTTTATCGATATTTCGGTACTCATCGAGTACCATAAACAAATATCCTGAAGATGGTAGTTTTTACCTTATTCCATAAATTTTCGACATCCCCTTCATCGATGGTATTGACTTCGGCATTTAGTTGGTCTCCAACAGCTATTTTTGTTGATGGGTCATTAAGTTTTCCGAGTTATAGAAAGTTTGATTCGTATTTTGCATAATAGGAGGTTGTGGTCAGAAGGAACATCGGCCCCAGGTTATGTGGAGCAGCTAGTTACGCAAGCGGAAAATCGCCGATTTATTAAAATATAATCGATTTGGTTTCTGACAATGTTGCCCTTGTTATCTTGTGGCGATTTCCACGTATAAAGTCGTCTCGGGTGGAGGCTAAACAAAGTGTTAGTAAATTTTTGTGATATTCTTCCGACGGGGTTTGTTTGAATTTGGAACGATTTTCCGTCATCCCACGTCAAATTTGGTTTATGAACAGACCGGTTTCGGCTTTGTGCCATCTTCAGTGTTCTCAAATACTATTTGAGAACACTGAAGATGGCACAAAGCCGAAACCGGTCTGTTCATAAACCAAATTTGACGTGGGATGACGGAAAATCGTTCCAAAGTGTTAGTAACTTTAAATTTATATTTTTCACAGAATTGTACTAATCTTTCTCCTCGTTCATTCCGTTGACATAATCCAAATTTCCTTGTAATTTCAGTTTTTTCTTCTTGTCCAACTTTCGCATTAAAATCTCCTTGGATTATTATAATATCGTGTGGTTTAGTCATCTTAAATAATTTGTCCATATCGCTGTAAAATTGTTCAATTTCCTCATTATCACAATCAGATGTGGATGCATAGACTTGTATTATATTCATATTAATCGGTTTTGAAGATATTTTTATCATCATGACTCTATCAACATTAGCCCGCACCAAAATATTGTATTGGTCTATTATCAAAAAAAAAAAAAAAAAAAAAAAAAAAAATTTCTTGACTCAAAATATAAAAATGCATATTTCAATACTAATTATAAGAGTAATATAATGTGAAAAATAAATTATTAATTTGATATTGTAATGGAATTTTTCAAAATGTTCTTAGTGACAATGTATTATAGCTTAAAAAGCTGACAAATTATCGTCATATTGTTATGACGTATTCTTATATGAAACGTATTGGTGCATTATGATCTTCATCAAATTCGCCAATATTTTGAAGAATTTGATATAGTGATTTGATCAGTCTAATACTTATGATAATAATTATGGAGAAAATTTGGAATTACAAAAGAAAACAAAAACCTTTTAAAAAGCTAAACTCATACAAATAAGTTGCGCCCTAGTAATTTTCACCTTATTTTTTATATACAGAATGGTAAAATCTATAATAAAATTTACGATTTTATAAATGAATTATTGAATATTTTTTATGCTATTAATAGTTTATGAATACAGTTTTAGTCTAGTTAACTTATTAAAAGTTTTTAAATCTTTTATAAATGTTTGTGAATATGGCTGTTAAACTTTTCAAATTTGCTTCTTGTGGCTTCAGGTGTTCGTATGTCGACATCTTATTGGTCGTCAGTGTTTGAAAACAATCAACCTCATATGAATCGAAGTATAATCCTGATAAATTTCAATACTAAGTTAAATAATTAAAGCAAAGTTTAAATATAATTTTTTTTTACTTTGAGCTCTTTAATATATATTTTATACCATTAAGTGTTGCTAGAGAGGGAAATGCCTAATGAGGCCTACTACTGCATGGCCTGTGAGCTGTGAGTGTCATTTCGATATTCCCGTTTAAATGCATATTTTTTTGTTATGCATCCATATAAGCTCAAAATTGTTGTTGTTGCTATTGTTTTTGTTGTATAGTTGTTTTCATTGCAAATTTGCATTTGCTTATGATAATTTTGCCTGAGCTGCAGCTTTCCTCGTTATCGCAGCCGTTCTATTAACGTCTTGCTTATGCAATTCTTTTGTTTAATAATTGCAAAATTTAAAGGGGACTTCAAAAGAATGTAAATATTAATATTTGAAAGAAACTACATTTTATTGGTGATATTCGTGCCTTCATTGCATGTTATAGTCCAAATGAAATAGATCCCTGTGCGAGTCGAGAGTATGAGAGTTATATTCAATATATTCTGATTCAATGTCCTTTTACATAACTTATATATCAAGAAATTTAACTTTTTTAACCCTTTACCGGTCGCAAATATATGCAAGTTAAAACTAAATTAATATTTTTTATATAATATTCATTCTTTGTAAAGGGTGATTTTTCCGAGCTTTCGGATTTGACAAAAAAACACATAAAATTTAGAGAAATGTATGACATTTTTATTTGAGTCGATAGAACGATCTATATAATTCAATGTTTAAAAATGATTTTACGCTACGCTACGGCTCAAATGGTTCATACGCTGGGTTAAATTTTGGCATAATTTCTCCAGTATCCCCATAGACATGAGCCTTAACATAGCCCTACAAAAAATATTCTAAAGGCGATAAATCGCACGTTCTAGGTGTCCAATTGACTGGCTTCAAACGTGAAATAAAGTGGTGGCGTGGTGTAGTGGTCAAAGTGCTTGCCTACAAAACCGAGTACCCCAGGTTCGCTCCCTGGCAGAGGACAATAATTTTTCCCCATGGTTTTTTTAAGGTTTTAAAAATAAAGTGGCTTCGACACCTTCCTAAAAATCCATCCAATGAGCCCCCTGACCACCCCCTCTCTCAGGAAAAGAGGATAACAAAGGTCAGGCAGAGCCACCACCTTTTTGAGAAAAAAAGATAGTAATCAAAGATTAGCGAGGTTCCTCACCACTACACCAAAATACAGAGGGGGCGTTATTCCTGGGCAATAACGGATGGCAGTCCCATTATCCTACACCTGCTACAGCAGACCAATCATCTACTTGGCTGGAACAAGCACCGATTACCGAAACTGATACAAGGCAAAAAAGAAATAATAACAATGCGAAAACAACTGCAACAACAACCCGTGTAAAGATGGATATACTTTGTAGAAGCCCTATGCTCCCTCCGGGAGTCGTAGGAACATATTTTTTTATAAACGTGAAAAAACTGTTCAAAGAACTCGCCTCCTAATTGGGCCATTGTTTCGCGAGTTGTGTGGCGTGCGGCATCGTCTTGTTGGAACCACATGTCAGCCAACTCCAGCTCTTCTATTTTGAGCAAAAAAAAGTTGTTTAATCATCGCACGGTAGCGCTCGTCATTTACAATAACGTTCCTGCCTTCGTTTTTGTTCACGGTCATTTTGTAATCTTACAATGTGCACTTTTAGAACAAGGATATACGAGGGATGCATATGTGCTTGCAACAATTACTTTAAATTATCTTGCGTATGTTATGAGCTTTGTTTTGCGATTTGAAGTAAATTTTTATTGTTGTCAATAATTTAGTGTTGCTTAAATCATAATTTCAAATACATTGGAGTTACGAATGTCCTTGATGGGATTCGGAAAAAAAATCTTTCACTTATATTATAATCTATATTTTACTACTTTAGCTAAAATTTTGTCGCTCTTGGCAGTTTAATGTTGCTTAAAACACACAGGGATATAGAAACGTATCGATGTCCTGGGTGCGATTAAAAAACAATTTTGTGTATAAATAGCCAATGAGCACCGTTGTGTGACATTAGTAGATTGGTTTTGCATGGATTAGAAGGTTGCTGCAAATGATATATAAGACGTACCCATATGCTTATATATTGCTATGCTTTATGACTTAACTTTTTTTGTTGATATCAGTAACTTAGTTTGGCTTATGTCGTACGTTTTTCAAAAATGCTGGCATCCTTCCACGAATATAAATATTTTTTTCGAAAATTATAAACTATATTGGCAATTTTTGTTGTCCTTAAAAGCTTAATTTTGCTCAATTCATAATTTTGCTAAAAAGGATATATGAGAGGACCCCGTATCCCTGCTGTGATTTCAAACAAATCATGCGAACAGCTTAAAAACCATATTTTGCAACTTTATAAACTTGTATTTGTATTTGTTCCGATTTCAAAAAAACTTTATACTTTGGCGAGTTTTCTTAAATTTTTGCTGTTCTAAATGAAAATTTTTCTAAAAAGGATGTAATGAGAGCTGCTCATATCCTTTCGCGCAGCTTTTTTTACGAATATTTTCTTACTGGTGTTATTTATGTCCAATTTTGTTCAATGTTACTTAAAGCACCCTGTGCTACGTGACTTTTACATTAGTTCCCTTACGCTATTCTAGACGATGAATAATATTATTCATTTAACGTATTTCTCCTATTTGATATTGAGAATAAAACCAAAAAGTATGTAGTAATTGCAAACGTAAGATCCTATATCTCTTTAGAAAACACCATTTACTAACGAGATTTATCGTCTACAAATATATTAAAATTGCAACTAAAATTACAACAAAAGAAATCTGTCTTATGCACAGAAAAATACCCTCCTGGTTCTTATTGTACAGTACATTAATGTACAAATGTACATATATATGTATATGCAAATAGCAAGAATACAGAAACCCACACATATGTACATGTGAATGGCCAAGGGATTTTATATATGTATGGGTGTGTGTGTTTGTTTTTAATATGTGATGCTTGTTTGGTTTATTCCAGGATACAGGATGTGTGAATATTAAAGTATCCTCTACTTTTATATATCCTGTCCATTGTCCTTTATGTTTATGTGCACATATCGCTTGTATTTGTATTAATATTTATACTCTCACGCAAAAACACATGTACATGTGTTGTTCCATGTCCACATACAACAAGGATCTTCATTCACTCAGCAAGGAAGTAAATTTTGCATGTATTTAAGTTTGCTTTTTATTGCCATTATGTCTATGGCCGTAAGTATGTGCGTTTCAGCTGTGAGTCCAAGTATAACTTTAAGGATTATTTACGAAAGAAAGTACAGTTCATATGTTTTTATAGGATGTGCATGTATTTGTATTTATAATGTAAAACTTACGACAAAGGAAATATCGGGTTTTCCAACAAGAACTTTTGTTATTCAAATTAAAATTAAAAAAGAATAGAACATATCAAATCAATAAATTTTTTTTGTATTGGAAACAGCAAGGCTTGACAATTATTTATAGTAAATACATATATCGATTAAAAATTTTCGAGAAAAAAATGACCTGGTCAGCGAAGGCTTTTCAACAACTTCTGTTGTATTTTCTGAAGGCTCAATGTGGCAATTTAGTTTGATGTCGTGTCTAAGGCAAAGTGAATGATCAGTCGGCTTTAATTCACGCTCCAGTTGCATCTTTTAAAGCATCAAAGCCAAATCTTTACGCAAAATTTTCCTATATGGTCGTTGTGGATAATTGCCCCAATTGTTGAGAATGTCGAGCAATTGACAAGTTCGGATCTTCGGCCCACGACAGCGATGTTTTCACTTGAACAAGACGGTCAAACATGCGCTTGCATTGGCACATTATGTGTAACAGCGATCGTAGAAGAACTATTATGTTGACCGAAAATATCAGAAATTTTATGAAATTTAGATTTTACAGACCCAACATTTTCATAGTATATTTTTAATTAAATTTTCGAGCGAACAACAATTGCCCAATCTACAATTAAAATGTTAAAATTGTCATATGACCAATGTGGCCTTGTTGGAAAACCCTATATAAGTAAGTTTACTTTAGTATACAGATATATTCGTATGTTTGTTTGTTAAAAACAAATTGTTTTACAAGTCGTTATTGAAACTATTTTGGCACTTGCAATAATTAAAATAAAATTTTAAAACAAAGAGGAAATATAAGAAAAGGAAAAATTCTGCCTGAAGAATAAAGTAAAGCAGCCCACTTTAAATATGAATGGACTTAGGATCGGTCATTTAGAGTGATTGTTTACATAAGACCATAAATTATACTACGCAAGGACATAACATCCTTTTATTACTCCTGATCAGTGTCATACTCGTATATTTTTGACAACATCAATTTTATATTCTATGGACGAAGTTTTACTTGTGTATTTAATAACTTCCCTTCAATCAAACAATGGGAAGTTGGTGATTTCTTAACGATTTTCGAAAATCACATTTTCATTCAGCTCAGGCTTTCAGATTCTGTTCTGGCAATTTTTACAATAATGTCCGCACACCGGTGTATATATAAATATGTGTATGGGCGTATGAGTGTGCTGAATCATTACAGATCAGAGAATGGCAAGTACTGACTTACCAATCATGTATGAATTCGTACGAGTACAAGTTGCCATTGCACTTATACTCATCTAAAACGTTCCAAGTTTGACGTCTTAGTATAGGCAACAATAAATACTATACTTATGTATCTCATCCGTATGCTTTGCAAACGCATAACCGATACGAAATATATCGCAGGTTCTCGATTTGAGTTGTTAGTATACTATACGTACACCGCATATTAATTCTGTGATGGTGATTGTAAATTATATGATTTCCCAATTGTTTGTCATTCCGCTTCTAATTTCAACACCTCCAACGAAAACGCACGATATTAATTGTAAATAAAATAAAAATTTTTCAGAGAATTATCTTTTCATTATGATAGAAGGATCTATGATGAAAATTATTTGTGAAAGAAAATATTGGCCTAATGTTCGCCATGGCTTCGGTGGTATACCTCTATCCGAATATCGTTAACGTGTCGAACTATTTCATCTTTTCTTGGATTATTGACGTACACTTTTTCTTTTAAATATCCTTAAAGAAAGAAGTCCAGCGGTGTCAAATCATCTGATCGTGGCGGCGAATTAAGGCGCCACAACATGAGATAACACGGCTATTGAATTTCTGGCACAAAAGAGCCATTATTTTGTTGGCTTTGTGGTAAGTGGCACCATCCTGTTGGAACCACGTATCGTCCAGTTCTAAATTCTTATTTTGTGGTCGCAAGAAATCCGTTATCATACCGCGATAGCGAACACCGTTCACGGTAACTGCTTGGCAGACGTTATTTTTGAAGAAATACGGCCTGATGAAGCCGCCAGCCCATAAGCCAAGCCGCACCTCACAGTCACTCTTTGTGAATGCATTGGCTTTTTAACAATCACTCGTGGATTCTCATTTGCCCAAATGTGGCAATTCTGCTTGTTAACGAATCCACTGAGGTGAAAGTGTGGTCGATCACGTGGTGCATGAAATGCATTTTGATTTGAACGCCCATTTTCGCGCCGAAGGCTTCAATAATCTTAACGTGCTGCGTAATCGTGTACCTCTATATGGTTGAATTTGTCAAACACTGAAACAAAACAATGTTAAATTAAGTTGGGCAAAAAACTTGGTACGTGAAGGTGTGACTCACAATTAACATCGTGCATTATTATGGTTGGAACACCCTTTATATTCTGATTCCTTATCAATTGTAGAGTCGAATAAGCAATGTCAATTTATCCTTTTATCATTGTCCAAAGCTCGATCTGGCTGTCGACCGATATGTAAATGGCAACTTTAAAGATGTACTCGTATTAGAGCCCGTCAGTGGGAGCCGGAGAGTGGGAAACGGACAAATGGGTATCGCTAATTCGACCGTCTTCTTTATAAGGAATCAGAGTATATATCAGAGGTGGCCAAGCTTCACTTCAAGAAGAGCCGAATTCCAATAATCTGTCGTGACGGGAGCCAACATAAAAATAAACTATCAAAAACATCAGTTGGTATGGAAGTTTTATTTTTCTGAATACGTCTTCAAACATATACATACATATATTTAAATTAAGCTATTGTTTGCTGGTAGATGGCATGTGTGTTTGTATCTTAGCCGAGCATTTTCTGAAATTCGGTTCATAGTTAGTAAGCGCGGTCTGAATTATTTCCGTCAAATGCTCATTTGTGAGTTGTGAACGGTGCTTTGATTTTGTAAACTTCATTCAGTGTTGAAAAAAGTGAATTACAACAATATGTTGTGGCGAATATGGACAGTAATCTGCTAGCAGCTTCCCCTAAATTAGGGTACTTTGATGGTGATACTGGTTTCCAAAACTCATTTGCATATTGTGTTGATTTGTGATTCATTCTAAGGCTGTGATCCTCTTGAAGTTCTAATAGTTCCGTTTCTCCTCTTGCACTTTCATTCAAAATATAATAAGGAATCGATAATCCATCGTTAACTACGTCAATCTCGAACAGATTTACAAGCAAGTTTAGAGAAATCTTGAAATTATTCAAATCATTAAATCGGAAGTGAAATTCTTTTAATTATTCTCATAATTTACTGTCGTATTCACTCAGCTTTTTTTCCATCAATTTTAGAGAGTCTTTCTTGTCTTCAGACGAGGAAAGTGATTGAACATTTTTGTACCTAAATCGCGTTTAAAAAGCTGAATTTTTTTTAATAAATCTTAGAACAGTTTGAAAAAGATCTGTAATAACTTTATCTTTTCCTTGTAATGCTAGGTTGGTGGATTGCAGATGCTTCATTATAGCAGTTAAGAACATACAGTCATTAATCCACTCATCATCCTTTAATTCGGGACAGTCTTACACAAATATAATAATTGATTTTTATTAAATCATATTATATTAAGCATTATACATACATATGTATTACTTCATGTTTTATAACAATTTGAATAAATTATTAAATATGTATTATTTATTTTTTAATTTTTTTTTTCGAGAGCCGCATTCATTCATTCAAAGAGGCGCAATTTGGCCATGCCTGGTATATACACATATTGAGGTTGCATTTGAATATTAAAGAAATTACAAACAGAATGGCAAACCTACTCAGGAAGAAAAAACTCTTTCTTACTCTTATTAAAAAAGTTTTTATTAAAAATATAAATACGAATTGTTCTTTTCGCTTAAGAAAATTCTCAGTTATTTTTTTCTTCTCTCCATTACCCCTCTTGGGAGCATTTGGCTTCCAGCAAAGTAGATGACTGGTCTGCTGTACCAGGTCCTAAGATAGCGGGGCTGCCATCTGTCGTTGCTCAGAAACAACGCCCTCTGTGTATTTGGTGTAGAGATGAGGAACCTAGCTAATATTTGATTACTACCTTTTTTTTACAAGGGGTTGGTGGCTGCCTGATGTTTGTTATGATCTTATCCTCTTTTTGCAGGAAGTCAAGAGGATAGGGGATTCTTGTATTAATTTTTTTGGACGGAGGTTGAAGCCAATCAATTTTAAAACTAGTGCCGTACATATTTAAAATATATAAAGCATATTCCAAACATTGTTATGTTTTTGAATATCCTATGAATGGTTAGGCATTGGTTTCAGCCGATATTAAAAAATTAGAATAATGACAAATAAAAGCATAAAAATTTAAGTACTAAAAATTGCTACACCAAATTTTTATCAGGATTGAAACAGAAAATATTTTTCCACATTTTTGACTTAAATAAAGTGTTGCAAGGTGTAGCAAGTAAAAATCAGTATTTTTATAAACGAAATATAAAAGTTTTCTATACAAGAAGAGCATTTACAGAAGATTGATTGTGCTTGACATATCGGTTCATCCAATAGGAACATGAATTTTGAAATTTGATAGCGGCCATGATTTTTAAGCTATATCTGTCAAATTGCCTGTCAATATTAATCAAAAGATTTTTTAGATTCTGTTTAAATAATATAACCACCAGAGATTGTAATATTTGTCCGTCTTTTAATGAAAAAAAAAAACTTTTTATATACACAAATGATGTATTGCAAGGGAATTACTCCGAAGAAATATATTCATCGGCTTTCCTGTGATTTTTATTTAAGAAATTTTGTAAAATTCTTTTAACATTTGTTTTAATTTCTTTTCGTGTAGTCTCTTCCATTCTTTCCACAATTAGATTTTACTAAGTATCGTAAACAAGGAAAACGAAAGGCGTATTATCTGCGGTACAAAAGAAACATTTTTACTAATTATAGGCAGCAGAAACTGAAACTCAATCAACTTACCGCCAAAAACGTCTGTAATGTTACCGGTGCCAAATTACCAGCCGATATTGTGTTGGTCTTTTGCGAACGTTGCATGAAAATTATCAACATTTTGCGAAATTTTAGATTCTGATCCATCCAATTGCAACTGTACATGGCCGTCGTTAAATAATTGCTCTTCTCCATAAGAACATTAACTTGCCAACAGCAGGGCAATATTTGTATCAGAAGAACAATCATGTAGATACCTGCGAAAAACCGCTCATTGAAATCGCGACTGAAAAATGTTACATTTATGGCGGTTATACACAGATTCAGGCCGTCAATAATAAATTGGCAGAACAATGTGTTCGCTATTATTGGCCGTATGCAATCGAAATAACTGAACAAAGAGAATCACACTTTTTTTACTGAATCTTGCAGCCTGGCATATTTTACACACTTACCCCAACAAATTCTTATGATCTTTTATACAATTTTTCAATTCCTCAATATTTGTATCCTCTGACTTTGTAGACCAACCGATTCTCGATATGCGTGCTGCCAATGATTCCAAGTGACCGATCATTAACGTTAAGTAGCACAAGGGATAAATATCGTTAAAGACAGTTTGAAATATTATAAACGTTACAGCAACAGATTGAAATATAAGGAACGCCAAATAATTATCCTCTGAATTGGAAAACAAGTCAGGATACCAGGCATTAATTATAAACTGATGGTGGCTCCAGCCATTGTATAAGTAACCACAGCCACAAAAGAAGTAAAATGGAAAATATAATGAATACAATTTGGAATAGTAAATTGCATTCAAAATGTGTTTGCGATCCTGGGAATGATAATTACTCCGTTCATCCAACAGCTCTAAGAAAAAGTGCGAATGCAATAAACGCTGACGATCCTTTATCACGACCAAGTGTTTTATTATCGACATGGCAATCGAAGTACTTTCTGATAGATTTCGTACCAAGTCTCTATAGGAGTCAATGAATAAGAAGTTTACAAATATAGAGACTGGGAGGCAAACGCTGAATAGGAAATTTATGACGGCTGAGTACAAGTAATAAAGGATGCGCCAGTAAAGTTTCACGGTAGAATTTGGTGGATTTGTACCAACAATTGACCACATAATTTTTAGATATTTCACGCCATTGACGGAATCTAATGGTTTCCCCAAGTCCTTAGACCATCGAAGTTTCATGACCGTCTTTCTTTTAAATAAACTTTCCTTCTCTGAGTTTCAATCGCCTTATTGGATGGATCAAGCAAGACTGAGGTGTCATATGAAAATGAAAATGATTTTTATATTTTATTTCGAATTTCATACTATAAATTTCTTTTGATATCAGCCAAGGGTGGGCTATTTATAATTATAGCTTTAGCTTCATTACGGTGGTGACATTTAGTTACAGAAATGTTTTGTTCATGAGTCTTTTTTTTTCTTTTTGCTTAAAATTTTATTTTTAAATTAATTTTATTATATTCAATAATTTACTCTTATCACCAACAATTTAATGATCACAAGCCGTATAGAAACTTTCATAATTATTTCGATGAGATGTCATAAATAGTTAAAATTGGACAATTGGCAATAAGAAACATTAATTGAGTTGCTTATAAGGAAGTTATTAATCAGGAATCCCCTCTATCCTGTACTTTAACTTTGTAAGTTTATTATTAATTTTTTGTTAGAGACAACAAACAAAGAAAACAAAGGAAACTATTATCTTTGTACAAAATTATTAAAAAAGAAAACTTCTTGGGATAATAATTCGTTTGAAATTTAATTAATTCTCGCCCCACTATCTCTGCACTTTCGTTAAATTTAAGCCGACTTCAACAAAAGAGGATGTTAACAATCCCTATTAATATATTTCAGTTCTGTTATTTGTGAACAAGTTTTCAAAATTTTTATGAATCCAAGGGGCCAGTCTCAGGAAAAACTAATTAGATAGGAGCAAGGGGAAGGGTACCTCCCTTACAAAACAATATCCAATTATCGCATATCTGGCTGACAATAATAGTGAAAGTAATGAAAATTTTCGTAGATTACTATGAATATAAAAAACTTATTGGGGATAGGAGTAAGGCAAACGGTATCACCCATACAAAAAATACCTAATTATCGTATATCTGTTTATAGAACTATAATAGCTAAGCATTAAAAATTGGCGTAAATTGTTCTGCATCTACTGCAATCAGTCTCATGAAAAAATAACTGGATAGGACCAGGGCAAAGGGTACCTCCCGTAAAAAGAAATACCTAATTATCGCATATCTAACTAGAACGTTCAAAATTGAAAAATACCTCTCCTGCATATATAATTATTATGTATTTGACTGACTATGGTATAATAGTAAAATTGCTCATTATTGGTTTGGACTACTCCATATCCATTGCATGCAGTGCTACATGATACTGATGGAGTATGACCAAGATGTAGGATACTTCCCATACATAGTGATACAATGGTCAGAGCGTTCAAAATTAATATGGATTGATCTGTATATAATGCATGCAGTTTTAAGAAAAATTTACTGGATACCCCTCGTACATACATAGTTATTACATAATTATCGTATATCTGTAATAGTGCAAGTGTTCCATATAGAAAATTTTTCCGTTCTATAACGCATTTTTATAGTTTTTTTTTGAGTATCGCCCGCCTAAATTTTCGCACAACTCCCCAATTTTTATAACTTGATTTTTAAAATACTTTTTATATTTGAAAGTGTATGCATGCAGTTTGATCCTATAGAAATCTAAATAGATATCAGACTGATAAAGTTGCTGTCCTAATCATTGATTATCACCTAATTCCATCATTTATTTAAAAAGATATTACAATCTTCCCCTGCGAATAAAATACAAACTATAAATGAATGATATCGGATTTTAAACTCATCCATAATTGCGTCTGCTCGAATGTCTTTTTGCCTTATTAATTAAAATCCTTTTTTGTTGGCTCTATTCTGTTAAACATGCCCCATTCTGTTAAATTTTTTTCAATAGGAGACATTAAGAAAAAAAATTGATCAACAGAGAGCAACAAAAAACTCTTATTTTAGCGATGACATGATGATGACATTAAATCAGAAAATTTATTCATTACATGAATCAGTGATTATCCACAACCTCTAGAAAAAATCCTTACCAAAGGATTCTGTTGGTGTTTGCCGCGAGACCCTTGCAATTGGAACATTTTTTGGAAGTTCCGAAACGTGGGATGAAGTAATTGAACATTTTTCACATTTTTCTGTAGAGCTTTTTTTGAATATTCTTACCAAACTTATTCACACATCCTTTTTATACATTTTTAATTACTTAATTACTTAATGACTACATTTTCGTGGATTTGTCAAATTAATTTTTTTTATTTGACACCCTTTTTTATGATAGCCTTAATTACCTTTCGTGGTAAGATTTATAATTTGTAGTTTTCGGGGGGCGTCTCTATTACATACAGGTGGTAGTAACCATGTCGTATGTGGCAAGTTCCTGCGATATGCGCTACACCATGTTTTTCCTTGTATATTTACAGTGTTGTAAAAAATAATAAGAACGATTGCGTTTATTACGATTTATTTATTCTTCTTTTCAGAAATAAAAAAAATTATGTTTAAACTCAAACTTCTTTACAATTGTGTAATAAAGCTTGGAAGTAAAACTTTTTTCTTACGGCCTGAAAAGAAAAACTCTTACTTTAAAAGATGCAGCCTGGAAAAAATAATAAGAACGCCGTAATTCTTCAAAATTAAAATTATTTTACTAAACTTTTACCTTTCAAATCTTAATATTACATTAATACCTAGTCGAACCTCCATTCATCTTTAACACTTCACCACATCTACGTTGCATGCTACCCACTAAACTTGTACATATATCTGGAGATATGGAGTACCACTCTCCTTTGATTTTTGCCCACATATCATGTCTATTTTCGCCATTGTTATTTTGTTACTTAAAAAATGAAATGAAAGTGTTGAAAAGAACTACAAAAAATTCCATTTTCATTAGATCGAAACAGATGCATTCGTTATCTACCTTGAAAATACTAGTTTCGAAAATGCTCCATGTTACAAAAATCTAATATTATAATCATATAATAATGATCCTTTGCTAAGATTTTGAAACTGAGATGGTGCCTGACCATTTGCAACAACTGCATTTTTATCATAGATCATGTATGGATTTTCGTACACTCGTCTTTGTATAATTTTCAAATTAAAAAAAAAAAAACAATACCATACAAACCATTTTCTAAACTAAATATAACTTCCTAAATGAAGCTTAAGCTATAATTAAAAAACAGGCCACCCCCTGAATATTACAATAGAAAATTAATGCATGAAATTCTAAAAAAAATATAAAAGTCATTAAAGTATTTATTTAACACTTCAGTCGTTATTTACACTTTCAAACACCTTGAGCACAGAGAACAGAAGAATTAATTAAAACGGCAGACAGTTATGAGACTTCAATGGTCTAAGGACTTGGGGAAACCATTAGAATCCGTCAATGGCGTGAAATATCTAGAAATGATTTGTTCTGTTGTTGGTACAAACCCACTAAATTCTAGCGTGAAACTTTACTGGCGCATCCTTTATTATTTGTACTCAGCCATCGTAAATCTCCTATTCAGCGTTTGCTTCCCAGTCTCTATATTGGTAAACATCTTATTCATTGGCTCCTATAGAGATTTGGTTGACAATCTATCAGTAAGTGTTTCGATTACCATGACGGTTATAAAACACTTGGTCGTGATAAAGGATCGTCATCGTTTATTGCATTCGCACTTTTTCTTAGAGCTGTTGGATGAACGGAGTAATTATCATTCCCAGGATCGCAAACACATTTTGAATGCAATTTACTATTCCAAATTGTATTCATTATATTTTCCATTTTACTTCTTTTGTGGCTGTGGTTACTTATACAATGGCTGGAGCCAACATCAGTTGATATTTAATGCCTGGTATCCTGACTTGTTTTCCAATTCAGAGCATAATTATTTGGCGTTCCTTACATTTCAGTTTATTGGTGAAATGTTTATAGTATCTCAAAGTATCTTTAACGATATTTATCCCTTGTGCTACTTAAAGTTAATGATCGGTCACTTGGAATCATTGTCAGCGCGCATATCGAGAATCGGTTGGTCTATAAAGTCAGAGGATACAAATATTGAGGAATTGAAAAATTGTATAAAAGATCATAAGAATTTGTTGGGGTAAGTGTGTAAAAGATGTCAGGCTGGAAGATTCAATAAAAGAAGTGTGATCTTCTTTGTTCAGTTATTTCGATTGCATACGGCCAATAATAGCGAACACATTGTTCTGCCAATTTATTATTGGCGGCCTGGTTCTGTGTATGACCGCCATAAATTTAACATTTTTCAGTGGCAATTTCAACGAGCAATTTGTGTTAATTGTCTACTTGATTGTTCTACTGATACAAATATTGCCCTGCTGTTGGCAAGTTAATGTTCTTATGGAGAAGAGCAATTATTTAACGACGGCCATGTACAGTTGCAATTGGATGGATCAGAGTCAAAAATTTCGCAAAATGTTGATAATTTTCATGCAACGTTCGCAAAAGACCAACACAATATTGGCTGGTAATTTGGCACCGGTAACATTGGAGACCTCTTTGGCGGTAAGTTGATGGAGTTTCAATGGCTGCTGCCTAAAATTAATAAAAATGTTTCCTTTGTGCCGCAGATAATACGTCTTTCGTTTTCCTTGTTTACGATACTCAGTAAAATCTAATTGGCAAAATAATGGAAGAACCAAAACGAAACAATACTTATAAGCCAACTGTTATTATTAAAGTTTATCTGGAAAATGTCCCCAAAAAAGAATCATTTGATTTGGAAAATTAGTTTATCAAAGATTTATTTTTTGTTTTGCGTTTAACCGTAAACATACCGATATATCGGTTGAAGTTCCCTGATCAAATGTCGATATATGAACAGCTAAAGCCACAACATAAGTACGCCAAATTCTTAAGATAAGTTATATAAAAGAAAAATTATGGAGAACATCTGCTCGAGCAAATTAAATAAATAACGAGAAATATATTGGAGGCGTATAAATATAGATATTCCCCGTTGCCTACGTACTAGTATCTACGTAATAATTAGGTAACAGTAGTGATTTATCGATTGAAAATGTTTTGAAAATGAACATATTCTTTTCATTATTAAAAGTTTACATTTGAATATTTAACATCTGCTTTTAAGACTATTTATTTAATATACGGTGAAATCTCCAATTTTCTTATTATTTGAGGTGCATTTTCACTGGTTAAATGTGAACTAAAGGAAGAAATATCAAAAACATCAATTATATACTCTTTAATTAATTACCCTATAATTAATTATATTTGAAGAAGAATGAAAACAGATTTTTTCAATATATAGTTCTGCCAAAGAAAAACCAACTTTAATACAAAAAACCAATCCAAAATTTCCTGTCCTATTTTCAAACAAATTTAGGGGGCTAAACAACAAGCAAACCCTTTAAAAAATTATTTTGTAAATTGGGTCCACAAAGTGAGAAGTTATGTGATATTCAATTGAAAAAAAGAAAACCTGCAAGCAACCCATTTCAAACAAAAAAATAATTTTCAAAATCGATTCCAAATGATAATGTTTTGCAGGCATAAACATAAAAAACAAAAAATTTCAAAAATAATGAAGTCAGTTAAAAATATGATTGGGTTGAGAATAAAAAAATGTGTACTCGAGCTAATAATCGAGTTTTATCTTGGCCCAAAATAGCAAAAGTTTTGAAATTTGTTATATTTGCATGCGCAATTATCTACTCAGGTGTAATATTTGTATTTAAATCAAGAAATCTGAAACCCATAACATCATGATTATCCTAAAATATACCTACCAGTCGCTGACAAGTCGAAACGTCGTAACCAGTGACTAAATGAAAATTGTTAACGACAAGTCTATTTTTTCATTCTTTATGATTTTCAATATTGACAGGATGCCGTTTCCATAACGTGTTTTCACAAGAATTTCAAAATCAACATTTCACAGACGAATTTCGCATATTGGAAATTGTATATGAGCACCATTACAGTCGTGGTCATAACTCCAGATTCCAATGTTGACCATAGCTCTCAGCCAAGGATGTTGATGATTTAACTGAACGCTATGATTACTGCAAGTATCTTAGATAATGGCCAAATATGAAAAATTGATTTTACTACGTTTTGCACAATAAACAAAATATGCGTATATTTTGCAACAGCTTACGCAGTTTAGACTGCGTAACAGCAAATACAACAATCCAATCCATTATTACCAATAAACTCATCATTCTCCGCCATAAACGGTGTTAGCAAAGACACAACTCAAACAAAATAAGCCTGACGGGAAAAGTGTCGGTGTTCCAGGTATTATTATTCTTATGCATTAAACACATTCGAAACAGCAGGCTACACGACTACTACTTAGTTATTTTATTATTAGCTACTTAGTTATTTTGAAAACGACAGCTACATAGTAAACAGTTGTTGCAACAATTCATATATGTATATTACAGTGGTGCATATTTAGCGCTTTTATTTTTTTAAGGTTCCCTTTTTTTTCATGGGACAAGTCCCGTCCAACTCTCAAAAAAAAGAAAAATATCTTAAAAAAGAGCCTAAGAGCCTATTCGTTCCATATTGTAGGATTTATGATCAGTTAATATTTATTATTTGGGATATTCTCCCCATATTCTGACGATTTGGTTTTAGCAACTAATGAAATGTCGGCATATGAAGAGCTAAAGCCACAACAAACAATGCATTTATGATCAGTAATATATTAAAGTTTTGAACGTCGTAACTCGGGAATCAAGGGAGCACCGAAAGAAATTACACTAAAATTTTCATGTTAAAAATGGCTATTACCCTGTGATTTTTTTAATCATGAAAATTTTAAAACGCATTTGATACATAATAACGTGACAGATGCGGTTCTCATACATTTTAAATGCGTTAATTTTTGATTTTCTTCAAATCCTGCAACATGGCTGATTGTGTGTGTTTCGAACCAAGTACTTGCCATAATTGATTTATTTCTTGAATAAAAGACTAAACTTTGCATATAAATCAAGATTTTGTAAATTTTTTTATTACAAAATCCATTTATATAATTAAAGAGATGCATGACTCTCCTTCTTGAGGTCATTAACATTTTTTTTTTTTTTTTTTTTTTTTTTTTCACTCATATTTATACATTGTATCTTCAAAAAGAACTAACAATAAGTATTCAAATCTTAAATATAGATATAATAATTAGGCCCAACCAGTGTCGGACGTAAACTTAGAGATAGTAATTAATTATACATAAATATGTTAAGCACAAAAATATTCAAAAAATTCAATCTGAAGTGTGGCGTATTAAGGCCGTAGTATCCCTCTTTTTTAAGCGGATGTGTCCAGGAAAGTTCAAGATGTTACGAGCAAGGGGATTAGGATGGGACTCTAGTTTCGTTAAATATTTGCCTGCATATTTTGCAATTTCAGCGGTCACAAGTGGCATATTTAAATCACGATGCAAAATTGAATTTTTCATGTACCAAGGAGCCGATGTTATTAACCTTAAAATTTTGTTTTGAATTCGTTGGATTCTCTCTACATTGGAAGCTGAAGCAGTGCCCCATAGCTGAATTCCGTAACACCATATGGGTTTCAAAAGCGACTTGTATATTAAAAGTTTACAATCCAGACTGAGAGTAGAATTTCTACCAATCAGCCAATGTATCTGGGTTAATTTAAGCTTCATTTGTGTTAGCTTAGAGTCAATGTGCTGCTTCCATGTAAGCCGTCGGTCAAGATGTATACCAAGGTATTTCACCTGTGAATATTGAGGAACAACTTGGTTATTGATTCGAATGGGGGAACAAGTATCTCTTCGTAGAGTAAATGTGACATGAACACACTTTTGTTCATTTACTTTTATTCTCCATAAGTTCAACCACAGCTCCAACAGGTTAATATGTTCCTGAAGATATCGGGATGCCTCGTGAGGGTTTTCATGTATACTAAGGCAGGCTGTATCATCGGCAAATGTAGAGGTGAGGATATTACTGCTTAAAGGCATATCACAGGTATAAATCAAATACAAAACTGGCCCCAATATACTCCCCTGTGGCACACCGGATGAGATAGTTTCGGGCACACTCATAAAGTCTCCTTCCACAACAGTGAACTTCCGGGCAAGAATGTAACTTTGCAAAAGATTTACTATGTTAATTGGTAGATATGTCTTCAATTTCAAAATCAGGCCTTCGTGCCACACTTTATCAAATGCTTGAGAAACATCAATAAAGAGGGAAGAACAATACTTCTTTTCTTCAAATGTTCTTCTTATGAAATGAACCATTCTATGAGTTTGTTCAATGGTGCTATGCTGACTTCTAAAACCAAATTGATGATCCGGTATGCACCCATTATCAGTTAGAATTGGGGACAATTTCGTCATGAGAAGCTTTTCGAAGAGCTTTGAAATTGTTGACAGTAAACTTATTGGCCTATATGACTCAGCCTTGGTAAGATCTTTGCCCGCCTTTGGAATCATTTTGACCATGGCAAGTTTCCAGCTGTGTGGATAATACTCCAGTCGTAAAATGCCATTAAAAATAAATAACAGGATTCTAATAGCAATACGGGGCAAATTCATCAGCATCTTGTTACTAATTCCATCAATACCCGGGGCCTTCTTTGGATTGGTTTCAGCAATTAGTTTTTGTAAATCACGCATCTTAAACTTCATGGGTCGAGGGGGTAGAGCAACTACACTCGGCAAATCAACAGCACCAGTACATGTGTTTGGGGTAAATACGTGTTTTAAATGCCCAGCAAATATGTTACCTTTTTCTGTATTGTTTCTTGCCCAACCTCCGGTAGAAGTGCGCAGGGGTGGTTTAGACTCAACGGGTGTTTTAAGTTTTTTAGCAGCGCGCCACAAGGAGTAATTAGATGCTGCTGTGACATCGAGACCTTCCAGATAGTTCTTAAGAGAAGCAGATTTTTCAGATGCAAGCAACTCTTGGAGTCGTTTAGTGCATTCTCTAAGTCTGATTTTATGTTGTGGTGATCTGTGCTGTTGCCATTCCCTTCTAGCTCTTCTTTTTTCACATACGAGACGTTCAATATCCGCAGAATAAATTCTATTAAACCCAGTCTGCGGATGGGAGGTAGTGGCATGTTTAGCAGCCTGTTTAATATTTTCAGTAAGATTAGCAATGTTGAATTCAATATCATCGGAAGTTCTAAGCCTGATGTTTTCCGTACAATGACTACTGAGATATTTTTTGAACCCCAGCCAATTAACATGATTTATCATCTTCACATATGGGTGAGGTATGTCACTTCTTAGTGGGCTACAAATTGTAACGATCGTTGGCGAGTGATCGGAGGAGAGATCATGAGAAGCTTCAACATGAATTAAATCCCTAGAGATATTTTTCATGACGCCAAAATCTATAACATCTGGAATTTTTTGTGGGTCAGTAGGCCAGTAAGTGGGCTCCCCGCTAGAAATGACATCCAAACCCATTTTTGAAATTGTGTTGAATAATGCTCGACCTCTGGGTGTAATAAGACGCGATCCCCAGAACGTATGTTTTGCATTGTAGTCCCCAGCTGCCACGAAACAAGGTCCAAGAGTTCTGTAAAAATCCTCATATTGATCCTCAGAGATTGAAAATCTGGGAGGGGAGTAAATTGATGATATCACAAAATTTGTACAAAAATTTTGGATACAAATATTTGTTGCCTGCAGATGGTCCTCACTAATATTCTCAAGAATGTAGTGTTTGAGTCTTGACTTTATTAGAACTGCTGATCCTCCGCATGCTCTTCCTCTCGGGTCCTTTGTATCATATAAGGTATAGCCACTAATTTTAAAAAGGCTTCTCGAAGTCAAATGAGTCTCAGATACCAACATTATATCAATATTTTTTACCGTGAGGAAGTGCTCAAGTTCATTTTTATGTTGGCGAATGCCGTTTGCGTTCCAGAAACATAATTTTAACGTGTTCATGGCTTGTTAACTAATGCTAGAAGCAGTGTGTTCTGCATTCGCAACATTTCTTGCATCATGCTAGTCATATTTGTTGTAAAGTTGTTTATAGTTTGCACCAGATTATCAATAGTAGCTTCAAGGCGATTGAAATTAAAGTTTGCGTTTGTTGTGTTATTTGGTGGTGACACTTTTTGCATGGGAACAGAGTTGATCTTTACAGCGTCAGCATATGATATTTGTGTAGAGATTGGTTGGGACATAGGAGGATAAGTAGCGGAGTACGTATTTCCTGTTTGCGCTGGGACTACTTTAGGCTTTTGAATCATAGCCTTTTTAACGAAGGAGTATACAGGACAACCTCTGTAGTTAGCAGTGTGATTACCTCCACAATTACTGCACTTTTTTTCCTTTTGGTCTTTCGACTTATTGCAAATGGCAGTCTCGTGCAATTCACCGCACACAACACAAACAGTAGGTAATTTGCAATAAGTTTTCGTATGGCCATATTCTTGACAATTATGGCACTGTACGGGTCCTGAACGCTTGTGTGGTTCTTCAACTGTGATTTTGCGGTATAATAGATATTTTAAATCATAAATGGGATGGGTCTCATTTTTCTTCAATAATATATCATTTGGCTCAAGTTCAACGCGAAATAGGGGTTGGGGGATCTTCTCCCTGTTTATTATGTTGGATACATTTTTTACCTTGAATCCTTTCAGGGTGAGAGCATCTTTTATTTCAGCAGGAGCAACATAAGAATCTATGCCCTTCAATACCACCTGTAGGCCCTTGGCGCTCTTAAGTTGGAATGTGTAAAAACTTGTTTTATTTTTTTCCAATTCATTAACCATTTTGCGGAAATCTTTTTCTTCATATATTTGAATTTTAGTTTCATCAATGTTACCACGTTTTATTGGAACAATGTGAAATGCCTTTTCACCAATGACCGATATTAATTTTTTGATAAGGGTGTTTGAATTCTTCTCCCTCAAATAGATGGGTGGAGGTTTGGAGGTTTTTTTCGAGGACGCTTCGGGTTTGTCGTTGACATCCTGCAATATTTTAAAGCGGTTTTGACGGTTAACTGTGGCGGCGTCGTTATCCCTGGATATCTTGGGAACCGATGAGATTTTAGATGAATTTGGGCTTCGCCCGCGCTTTACTACAGTAATATATCTGTCCATTCCGACAGGCACCTTAGGTTTCTGAATACTATTGTCTATTGTGATAATTTGGTTAAGTGAAGAACATGAGCCCGGAGCGGATAATGGAGCTGACTTAAATAAAGATGAACTAGGCAATGGTAATGTTACCGAATCACCACTTGGCATCGGAGAAAGCGAAGTTGATCGCTCGCGTAAAATTGGCTTTGCCGTTAGAAAAAGACTATCATCCGATTTTTTGTTTTTATTGTGTGCATTAACAATATCAGAACTCACAGTAAAATAGGCATTTCTGCCGTTAGAACTCACTTCACAATTGTTTGTTTTTGAGGTACTCATGCAGAGTATTCCTCAGTCACTTTGTTTACGGTTGTTTTTTTGTTGTTTGTTTTTCTTGTTTCAGATTATATGCAAAATTATTAATGCAAATAAAGCAAAATTCACAAAAACTGTACTTATTACGAATCAGTACTTATTACGAATAAATTTTTTTTGTTTGTATTTTTGTTTGTTTAGTATGTAATAAAAACTCCGCTAACACGTCTGTTCACTACGAAGGTTCAACAAGAACTCATTAACATTAAAATAATTATTCTTTGTTATACAATTGCAATATTTGTTTTTTTATAATAAATTCACTATTAAACTAGACAAATTGTGAGGCTGCAATAGAGAAATATCAAAAAAGGGGTAGTGGAAGTGGAAATGATTGAGTAATTTAAATATTTTAATTTGTGTATTACAATTCAATCTATTTTTAAATCATGTTCTAGTCAGACGTTAATTTATTTATTTAGTTTTATTTGAAATTTGGTTTATTTATTGTTCATTTTCCCTTGTTCTATTTTTGGAAATTGCAATGCTGGCCATGTTATTGCATTTGCTATTGTAGTTGCTGTCACTATTATAATCGCAGCGCAGTTTTCATACAACTTCCGTTTATTGTATTTGTGCAGTGAAGTTAATGCTTTAATGCATTTTAGTGTTAAAAAGTTTTTATTTTTGTTATTGTGACTTTTGTTTTATACTATGCATTATTTAAGAATCCTTTTTTGTGTGTTCTATTTTAGTTTTTTTCTTTTGGGAACTTCAAAATATTATACAGATTTTATTCTATTATTTTAAGCTTGCAAATGCACTCTCTACTAGAGATCTATTGATCTAATGTTGCGTTTGTAATTTTAATAAAATGTTGTAATGATCCTGGTATTTACTTATAAAGACCAGTATTTCCAAAATTCATTATTTGTTATGGGCTTATCTATCTATGTGCCAGGATTTTGTTAGTGTGAAGAACCAACCAATCAGTAAACTTAGACCCGATGGTACAGAACTCAACCTCGTATATTTATTACAAAAATCTGCAATCAAAAACAAAAATTACAAAATACATAACAATACTAATACCAAAATGTTTTAGAACAGACGGCTTAATAAACATTTTATACTCGATATAAATCTAAATTTTGTAATGAGTAATTTTGAAATAAAATATATTTAAAGGAATATTCGAAAAAATTTCTATATTAAATATTTTAAATAAAAAATTCAAGCGAATGCGCATAAATCATATTAAAATTTGAATTGGCTGCTATTTTTGTAGATGTCGGCAAATGGCACTGTGAATTGACATTCATGGTGCTGTTTTGTAGAGAATTAATCAAAGTTGTCAACAAGCCATGGAGCGATACACACCTTAAGGACTGCTTATTTGAAATATTTTGAGTCGGTTGTGTTAACGCAGCGTGAATTTTGACGTTTTTTTTCTTCTCGTCATCGAGTGCATTATGCTCGAATAATAAAGCGTTTGGCTGAGCGCCTCTTGCAAACTGTTTCCACTGCAGATGTCGTAAAGGTGAATTCACCCATTCGTTCTGAACGTTCCAAACCCTTTTTTATATGTAGTTTGACGTCTCTATTTTTCTTGAGAGTGAGAGAAAGAGAGTAAATTTAATGCGAAACAACAACAAAAATTTCGTTCAGAACGAATGGGTGAATTCACCTTTAGAAGTGGCCGGCCACGCTTTGCCCGTTCCGCTGACGACATCGCTGCTGTTGCCAACGATGTCAGAGAGAATTCACAAACATCAACGAGACCACGATGTATTAAATTAGTCATCAGCAGATGTTCGTTGCAACAAATGTTGGTAAAAGATTTGCAAAAAATTCTCGAATTGCTGTCGGCTGACCGTCGGAGAAGGTTAACTCACTGCCATACTTTATTAAACTTGATGCAAGAAGAGAAAGATTTCGTGTTAAAAATTATAATGAACGACGAAGGTTATTTCCACTGAAGCGGTTTTATTATTTGGAGTGAAAAAAATGATTGGCCTTTACATTTTTCAAAGGACGCCGATGGCACGATCGTAACCGAAAATGGTTAGCGTTGCAGGCAGTTGCTAAGCGAGTTTTAGTGTCGTTAATTGCTCTTTTTGGGCCTCGACATTATGGTTTTCAAGAGGACGGAGCGACCGCTCACACATTTCGGATAAGGATGGATATTTTAACACAGTAACATCCAGGTCGAGTGGTCTTCTGTTTTGGAGATTTGAATTAGACATCCAGATCTGGCGATCAGACTTCCTCTTGTGGAATTTTTAAAATCCTGCATTTACCACAACAAATCATGCGCCTTGCAAGTCTTGAAGGCCTAAATTAAAGAAGAAATCGCTAATTTGGAGCCAGATGTTTTGGGAGGAATAATTCATAATAATAAATTAATGTCATAAATTTTAAATTTTCAAATAAAATTTTTGTGAGAACAGAGCTATTTTATTCTCTTATAACAAAATGGCAGCCAATTTAGCTGAGAAGTACTTTGAAGTGGCGAATCACAATAGTGATATTAATTAATTTTGAGCTGGCGACGACTTAAGTACTTATCCTTTATTGCCACAAATATTAGAAACAACTTTCTTCCAGAATTGCATTGTGTGGTAATTTTGATTTATGTATATAGTTCACTTTTTGATCAGGAATACTTATATATAAGATTCAATGTGAGGACTACAACAAGTGTGCTTGGTTGTATTATTATTACTATTATTATTATTATAGAGTTTCTGAATTTCTCAACCTCTATGAGGTTGGAAAATACCTATCCCGGGCTGTGCCAAGGGATTAGGCATTGATGATTTTATTGTACGCGTTGTCTTTCGTTTTCATAAAGTAAATATTACAAATGTAAATGCCAATTATTGCATAAACCGTCTCACAATGTTACAAGTCGCTAGTATAACTGCTCTATGCATAGGTTCCAAAATGTGCTCCATTTTCCACTTTTTCAGGCTTTCGACAAGTGTCTTTGGCACTAAACCTGTTGCTGAAATAACAATTGGGTTGATCGTGACTCACTTAGCCCCGTGCATATTTTTTGCAATTCCATGTACTTGTTAATTTTTGTACTTATTGTGGCTTGGATGTTCTGGTTCAGAGGGATCGCAATGTCTTATATTTCTATTTTATTTTGTTCCGTACAAAACACAACAATATCAGGCCTGTTTGCCAGTAGAGTCTGATCTGTAATTATTTCATTTTCCCAGTAAATTACAGCGGATGAATTTTCCAGTACGGGTGGGGGCTCATATTTAAAGTATGCCGCCTTCTTTGTAAGAAGCTTAAAACGCATCGCAAGCTCTTGATAAAAAATTTTGCCAACATTGTTGTGTCTGTTTGTATAATCATAGCTTGTCAGGGTGATACAGCCAGCTATGATATGCTCAGTAGTTTCCCTCACAGAACCACATCGCCTACACTCATCACTAGGCATGCTTTCCTCTAGAATATGCCTTCTATAATTTCTTGTCCTGGATGGCAATAGGAAATCCTTCAGTTTCAGAGTATAGCAATCCTTTTTGTAACCACAGATTCGAACTCTCCGCATCGATATGAGTCTGTTCTAGGTTCTTTGGGTGTATTCCATATAAGGCTTTTGATCTCCAAGCATCTATATGTTCTGTTGTATTTCTGACATTGTTTGGTACAGAGAGATTATTTGCGATCAAGTTCAATGGTATATATTTGTTATCTGCCTCTATAACAACTTTCATCAGTTCTCAGGGCGTCGATGTAAAACAGTTCCTGAGGCTTATCTTTTGCTGATGATGTAATGCAATTATATCGACTAAACCTCGCCCACCTTGTTTCCGTGGTAATATCATGCGCTCAACAGAGCTTTTTGGATCATGTGGTTGGGGCTCTGGAGAATTGTTTTCTGACTGACGTGGTTATATGATTCAGGTCAGTATCCGACCATGTTATCACACCAAAAGAGTGGGTCAGAACTGGAACTGCCCACGTGTTTATTGCCCAAATCTTGTTGCCAGCGTGGAGCCCAGTCTTATTATTATTATTATTATTATTATTATTATTATTATTATTATTATTATTATTATTATTATTATTATTATTACTATTTCCCAATCCAGATTCATTTACCAATATTTTAATTCAATCTTTTTAAGCCTCACGTTTATTTAAAATTGTATTTTTAATGAGATAATTTTTTTATAATACTGCACAGTAGAGCAATATTTTAGCTGTCCTGAATATAAACTTTCTAGAAATTATTATTTATTTATTTATTTCAAATTTATTATAATTAAAACTATAATAAATAATATACAAAAGCACTAGCTACTACAGGCTATCGGCTTAAATTCTAGAAATTAAAATTATACCATATATGTATATGAGGCTTCCTTCCATCTTGCACAAACGAGTCTTATATTATTGTATCCACTAGAAAAAACTCATGATATAAATATTTAATAAATTTATTTTGCAATAAATTGGAATCATAACTTTTAATTAATTTTATTAGTTCTGAAGCGAAAACATTTTTAATTTCTTTTCTCTTTTAAAGGTTTTACTGTGTGTTACGTATACGTTACGTATAATTTTGCATTATTGTATGTTGCGTATATGTTTTTGGGTGGCACATGAGCCATATTAAATGTTAATGAACAGGTAAGTGCATGTTTATATTTCTATCATGTATTAGGTCGACTGACAAGAAAAAACTTGGCATTCATTTTTAATATTGTTTTGATTTGCAAAAAATTCGTTGCCCAAGTCAAAGCGATATAATAATAAATTCATATGAGAATATTGATTTAATAATCGTGGTTTCTGCATATATATAAAAGACGTCCAAAAGTTAAATTAATTCATAAAGTCTGTCCTATTTTCTATGTCTCTTGGCGGGCGTACAGCTGTTTAGTGACGTACTAATTTTAACAAACATTTAAAAAAAAGTAAATAATACTATTTTTTCCAATCGTTATCATTTTTATATGCATAAATCATAAATTATAAATCATACAATATTATTTTCAATATTTTGACACATCTTTGCGCGTCTTCTTCACTTGAACGAAATTTTTTTTGCTGATTAATATGGCCAAATAGGCGTCAAAATATTGAATATAATAAATTTAATAAAAAAAGAAAAAGCTCTCTTATTTAAATAAAATATGTATATAATTGTCAAAAAGTGTAACAAATTCGGTATTCTTTGAATGCTGTCTAAATACTATACGTTGAACCAGAGCTGGACAACGTATTGTATATTACTTTATTCCTGATCATTTCTAAAATCTGTTCTTTTCAAATACAGACATATTTTTCAAAGACTTCTCACAACTAAAAGTTGACTTGAGTCGGGGGCCCTTCTTACAACTTGCCGATAATGAAGACTTACACTGTAAAAAACTACTTTGGAATTGACAAATAATTTCTTTGAAAAGGCAGTGACAAACGTTGTACATACACTGCACTTTCACTTTATTTGTAAAAATATATATTTTGTTTAATTTAATTCTTGTGCCTAAAAAATATGTGAGACTCAATATAAAATGACGCGTCTTCCAAAGAAATTTTAACTCAAACGGGCATGAAAAGCGGGCCAAGAACTAAACGGCTGTAATTGACAAAATGGAAAGTGTGGCAACTTATGTAAGTGTGTCCTCTTCAAGTGAATAAATATCGCGATATATTTTACATATCGGATGAACTTGCCTTCAACTTATCGCTCACCTTTAGGTTAAATTAAAACTGTAATAACAGAAATTTGTTTATCCATCCGCTTATGTGCAACTTTTAACTAGCGCCGAGTTATAATAATGGCTTTCACGATAATATTTTAAAGTAAATTGAAACTAAGAAAAATATATGAAATTCAATGCACCACAAAACCTCAGCGATAATTATTTGTAACCGAAAGATTTTCTAAAAATAATAATCAACGTCCAGTTTCTAATTATAATAGTCGAATTATAGTCTAAAAACTTATTATGGACTAAAAAGTTGACATTTAGTAGAATACAATCGGTAACTATTTTTGAAGTCCATAAAATTTTTTTACAAATCATGTCTTCTAAAAATTATGACATTAATTTTAACAATTTCGATGTTGTTAGAGTAGTTAAAAATAAATTTCAATTCGATAAAAATGTATGTATTTCTCATTCTATAAATACAAGTATCAAAAATACAAGCACTTATTATATTGCAACAAAATTTCAACGAGCGTAACAAAGAAGAACTTCATCTGTTATGGCAAAGTGGTAGTAAATATTGTTTGTGAATCGAACCCACATCCTCAGACTTGTAAATGTAATCAACTGGTCCGATTAAAATAATTGAATTAAATTAGAAACTATATCAATATAACATGTTGCAACATTTTGTTGTGGATCACCGTCGATTTAGAAAGTGAAATAAGAATTTTTGGAATTCGTCCATCCAACCGTCTATCCGTCAGTTGGAAACTATGGCAGGTACTTTACCATCTAAGTTGACATTAAGGATACTTTTTAAAGTCAGAAAATCTCTCAGTTCGAAGGAAAATGAAAAAGGAGTGAAGGTCCGAATAAAATCACAATCTACAATTTCAGATGTTGATATTTTCTGTATAAAAATGTTTGTGAAATATTTTAGAAATATTTTTTATTAAAATTTCCTTTTACCAAAAATGAAACATTAGTAAAATATTTCGAATATACTTACGTGCCATTTATTTCATATTTTCTAAAAATTCATACTACTATGAAGGGTATAAAATATCCTACCCATTCCAATGCACAGCATCCTTTCCTAGAAGTTTTTATTGTACTCCATTGCACTCATGGAGAGACAGATACTCAAACAAAAAACTCTAAAATAAAGGATTAAATTGTGTTTGAAAAGAGTTGTTAAAAGCCATTCAATGACGTCGTACATGGCTGGCACCTGTTTTAAATGCTGATGATATGCTAAGTACTTTAAGCCACAAATACTTACAAAAAAAAAAAAAAAGAACTTGCAACACACACGCATATGCACTTATTCGCAAAAATTCATAAGTATTGTATGTGTAAGAGAGTTGTACGCCTGCATTTTAAGCTTTTACTATACTGTAGTTAACTTTTTGTTTTGTACTAAAGCTATTCGAGAACAATTCAAATTCGACTCGAACCAGCATGTGTTAGTTAAATTTTGAATAATATTAGAGTATTGGAGAACAGTAGAACTTTCGTATTTAACCCAAAAAGGGAAGACTATTCCTTATATATACAATTCTTAACTGTGTGTATTTTGGAAAACAATTTGAGGTATTTCTTTATTTAAAAAATCTTTGCATAGTCAGTACATGACTCTACCATTCTACCGCCAGTAAAACTCTTCGAAGACGCGTATTTGAAAACTTTTCCTTCTATTTTTTATTTGTAGTAAATTTTAACTGTTTTATATTCTTAAAAAATATAAAAATAAAAGCAAAGTAGTTCGAGAAGCAAAATTAAAAGAAACTTTGATTATTTTTCTCAAGGCAGTGTTGAACATACGCATCCACTTCTTATGATGAGTCCTTGCAACGTGCTCACTAGTGATGAGATTTTGTTGTTGTTGTACTTAGTGCTATTTTTGTTAAGTAGTCTTGCATGGGATAAAACTCTGTGGTGGCGATGATGAATTAAAAACACCAAGGATGATGTCAAATAGCAACAGTAGTAAGAAACGGCCATGGTAATGGGAGTTAAAAAGCCCGGTTAGCCATGATTTGCATACTAATGAGGAAAAGTATTTGATTATTTTAAACTACAAAATAAATTTTGTAAAATAAAGTTGCACTTGGAATCTTATATGTAAGATTAGTTTTTATAAAAGGAATTTTTTAAGATAGAACACAAAATGAAATTGCAAATTTACGCTTAATCCTAATTATAGACTATAATGAATTGTATGTAATATAATTGCATACGGATAATCTTTCGCCGTTTAATTGAATAAATGCTAAAGCCATTTACGGCAGTAGTAGTTCCTAGTTTCTGCTCAATTTATTGTTATTTTCTAGCATCATTTCTATAAAAGAATAATGGAGTATAAGATTCAATAAAGGATTCACCACGAGCTAATAAATGCATCATTTTCACATATTGAGACTGTGCAAGAAAAGCCATTAAAAAAATTAATTACTGCAGAATACATGTTGCACAGTATGCGACATTGTACAATGTTTTGCTAAGAGATGCCTACGAATAATATATTGAATGATTGCGAAGAACTTAAGGACATAAATATTTTTAATGATTAAGTGATTCTTTAAAGCCGTTGCCTTTTTCCATTGTTGTCTGATCTTTTATGTATTTACATGTAAAAGGAATTCATAAAAAGTTTGAACACGTTTCCCCTTATTGCCTACATTCTTTGGAAGACAAACACTACAGCTCTTATGTCGTGTTCAGTTTAAGCCAACATTTTGCCTACTTTGTAATAAGAAATTTAATTTATCTGTCAGAAAGGAAAACTGCAGTATTTCATTTGCTTTAATAATTATTTGTAATTGTTGAAATCATATGCAAAGCTAATGCTGTTCCTTTTTAAAGTAGTTAAAATCAGATAATGCAAATCTTAGTAAATATGATGTAGATGAAAAAATCGTTTATCTATTTGGAATTGCAGTTTAGGTCTCACATTCATTTATTAATATGCTCTATCCTTCGGAAATATACAGAGTCAAAGTTACATTTACTTTATCAAACTTGTCTATCTATTTTGAAGTCTTAATTATTTTATTCCCTTTTTGTTTCGTTTTCTTCTAACAAATCACAAATTCTCGTTGCTTTTTCTATTTAATTAGTTTTCATGTCAAACCCATAATCTGTAATTTTCATTATTATTGATTCTCCTACTCTACTAAAACCTCGCAAATCATTACTAATGTCCTTTGGGAATAAACTTTTTTCTTCCATTCCTGTGTTTACTTCCTACCACCCACCCACCACAACACATTCGTTTAACATCTGCGCATCACAATTTAATCCGTAGGATAATAAAAAGAATTACAAAACTATACCAAATATTTTTAGTCAATATCAAATAAAACTAAGTGGCGGGAGTTGATGTCGGAGTAAGTAAAATTGTAAATAGTTAAAGAAGTACGAGCTTAAGACTTATAATTTGTTTCAAATAAATCTAAAAGTATTACGGATAAATGTTTAACCTCTACCTAAAAAGTATATAAAATAGAAAAATAGACTTGCAACCTTTTTCTCTCGCCACTTACGGGGCCATAAACTCCACATTGAAAACTGCTGTTTGCTGTTTTTCAAACACAATTCTACAAACATAGGCGTACTTTGGAAAAATACTCACACACACACACACACACATTTCAGTAATAATTTATTACTTACTGAAGTAGAAAATACGTGAACGTAAGCAAAAATTGTATTTCAATTTTGTGTTGCAAGAAGCAAGAAAAAAATTATTGTTCAATACAATGAAAATGCAGAAACAACAACTTGAAAACTCAATTAGGCCTACCAAATCCCAAAACAATAAAAATATATAAGACTGTATGATGATTTTATTTCCGCCAATTACAACTTTGGATAAAAGCAAGGGAAACAGTTTGCTGATTGCAAAGCATGCGTAGTCTAATCTGGTCATAGATTGGTCATTATTTAGTCATGGCCTGGTCGTAGTGGAGTCACAGTTCAGTCCTAGTCTCACTAGAGTCTAGTCATAGTGTAGTCTCATTCTAGCTATAGTCTAATCTATTCGAGCATAGTTTAGTATATCCTGGTAGTTTTCTCTCTTGTCGTTCATGTGAGATTTTCTACAATTAACTAGTCTAGTTATAGTGCAGTCACATTCTAGCCATAGTCTAGTCTTTTCAAGTCTAGTCATAGTCTAGCCTAGTTTAGTATATCATAGTCTAGCCTAGTTTAGTTCGTTTTTCTATATTACGTAAGCTTGTCGGTCGTTTGGGATGTCTTTTGATTCGCTAGTTTTTGTTAAGACGTAGTGTAGTCAAGTTCCGGAGATAGACGAACTATAGTCTAACCATAGTCCATCCTAGTTTAGTATATCTTGGTACTTTTCTTTCTATCACGCAAGCTGGTCATGGGATCTTTTACAATTAACTATTTTTGTAAAGATGTAGTTCAGTTCATAGATTCACTAGAGTCTAGTAATACGTGTAGTATAGTTACATTCTAGCTATAGTCTAATCTATTCTAGCCTAGCCATAGTTCAGCCTAGTTTAGTACAATACTCACGCAATTAAAGTCGACCAGCTAAAAGCCGTAAAAGTATTGCTTGAAAGGGTCGTATTCACTATTAAAAATGTTGTTGTGTATTAATCTAAGATCCCCTGTTTCTACACTATACAAATTTCATACATACTATGAATCTCGTTGATCTTGCCGGATTAATATTTAATATCGGGCCTCTTATCAACGGAATACTCCTAGAAAAAGACGAAACAGATCTACGTCTTTCACGATGTAGTTAAAAATTTATTTGACTCAAATGATAAATTACTATCTATAATTACACCCAAGAATTTCATACCATCATGCATTCTTTCAGTCCAACACTACATCCACAAGTACTCTCATAATATCTGCAGTAGATAATGATTTTCAAATCATAAACTATAAGTTACAGAGTCCTATTGTCTTGCAGTCTACTGCCAATCAATCTTTCGAATAACTTTCCACATATATTTACCAGACATATCGGTCTATACCAAGATGCCTCATACCGTTTTAAATTTTTATGGAAAAAGAGAATCTATCAAACATTTATCGTAGTCTAGCCACAGTCTACAAATATGCTCGTGATAGTCTCGTAATAGTCATTGCTTTTTCATAGTCTGATTATAGTGCAACCAAACTGTAGCTATGGTCGGGAATAGACTAGTCTAGTCTAGTCTAATCTAATCTAGACTAGTCTAGCCTAGACTATTATAATCTTATATTTTCTAGCTTAGTCTAATTTAAACTAACTTGGTCTAGTCTAGCCTAACCTAATGTGGTATAGTTTAGTCTAATCTGTTCCAATTTAGTCTAATCTAATTTACTTTAGTTTAGTACAGACTAGTCTGTTAGGCTAGCTTAATCTGATCTGACCTAACTCAGTCCGGTCTAGTCTAGTCTGGACTAGGCTAATATAATCTATACTAATCTACTCTGGTCTAAGCTAGTCTAGTCTAATTTAGTCTAGTCCAATCTACTTAGTCTAATCTAATATAGTCTAGTCTAATTTAGTTTAGTACAGGCAGGTTTAATCTAACCTAGTCAGCCTATTTTGAATTTACCTAACTCAGTCCAGTCTTGCCTAGTATAGTCTAGTCTAGTCTAGTCTGTTCTAGGCCAATATAATCTGCACTAATCTATTGTGGTCTAGGCTAGTCTAGTCTAATTTACTTTACTCCAATCTGCTTTAGTCTAGTCTAATCTATGCAGCACAGTCTAAGCATAGCCTCATTTAATACAACCTAGTCTAGCCTGTTATAGTTTAGTCTGGTCAATTCAAGTTTAATATAATCTAATGTAGTCTAGTCTATTATATTTTAGTCCTCTCTTACCTAGCCTAGCCTAGTGTCAGCCTATTTTCGGCTTAATTATAAGAATTTATATAGAGGCTGATTTTTTCAAAACTTTTTATTGCAAATGAGTCTTAATATCGTTAGCAACTCTTTGCCATTTCATGTTCCAAGGACTTTTAAATAGGCTCGTTCTCTTTCATAATAAAAAATATATATTTTTCATTCAGTTGAAAATAGATAAATTAAAAGCAATCAGACCAATTATATTTAAAAGATAAAGGTAGATGTTGGAGATGAAACAAACAATGGTAAAATAAACTTTTAAAATCATTGTTATAAAACTGATTTAAGCCTGTGCGCGGAAATTGTGCTGCTTAAATGCATTAACGAGTCCTGCAGCTGGCACATCATCCCAAATCAAATTGTTGCAGACACATAAATAAACAATAAAACAACTCTAACGTAAACCACAATTATGACTCGGGTGATTTTCCTCTTCTTTGCCAAGGCAACAGAAACTGAGAGGACAAGAAAGGGGGATAAAAGAAACACATAAACTCATTATAAAATAATTGATTGCGGGTGCTGCAGAGTGGAGTTATTGGAATTCAAGAAAGAATAAATCTGCAATAATGAACATAATTGCATTTAAGGTTTTTCACCTATTCGAAGAGTAAATAAACATGAAGAGAAAAACTCACACCTGCCATTTATTGGTTATTTTAGAGTTCGAGGTGGTAAAGTTACGCTGTAAGAAATTGTAAGTTACAATTATTTAAAAATTTTTGGTCACTGCGAAGTCATAGTCATTGTGAAGTCATGGTCGAACTGCCATCATAACAGCATGTATATATGTGCGGCAGGGTCTGTGTCAAGCTATAGTGTGTGGCTTATAAATTGCTCTGTTGATCTTTGCTAGAAACGCTGAAAATAATTTCGTAATCAGCTAAATTGGTTCAAGTTAACTTGTTTTTTACAATTTTATATATTTCCGATTCTATTATTGAATATTGTGTTTTCCAGAGGTTTTCCTAGAGTTTAAAATAATACACATAGTTTTGAATGATCACACTGCGAAGCTGTCTGTCTTCGGAAACATACGGTGGCTTTTGTAAGAATCGAGCTGCGTAAGAAAGGGTTTGTTGTCCCACATTAATTTAATGTATGAATTTAAGGATGTCTAATTAAAAGAACAAATTGGTTTGTTTGGACTTCTATATTAAACTTATATTTCAGATGATGGTAGAATAAAAAAGTTTTTTTTTTATCAAAACAATTGCCCATTAAATACGGGGTGAGTTTGTTTAATTCCGTGACTTTTTGGATAAATTATATTTTTTCCTGCAAAACAACGTTTCATTTCTCAACATTGTATCATTCAATCTCGATATATTTATAGCTTTTTTATCATCCTTCCAAATACTAAATACTGTTTTAATGATGACTATTTCGCTTGACTATAATCTCTTACCACCCAGTCATTTGAAAACAGATAATAGTTGCAAGTGGCTAAATCTGTATAGTATGCTACATGGGGTAGCATTTCATATACGAAATCGCAATTTTTCCCATAGTGACTATGCACATGTGCAACAGTGCATTGTCTTGATGGAACAGCATCAATCCAAAAGTTCTTAATATTATTTGTCGGTAATCGTTTTACCCTTTTCGCAACGCCAGTTAAAAAAAAAAAAAAAAACTGTGGCCAGACTTTTAAACTTTTTTGGTGTATGTTTGTCCATAAAACCCACTGTTTTTTTTATATTGTTGTTATAATGCGGTCATACGGTTGCGCTAATGGTCGAGCAAAATGTGATATGCCTCCTCAGTTGAGATGCCTAGAGTCTCAATCACCTCCCGCACTTTCATGTTCCGATCGTTCAATATCCTTCCATGGAACATGGCCAAAGACAACTTTAAAGTAGTCACGCGGTTTTGATCGTGGTCGAGTGTGAGCAATCGCAGCGCCCATTTTGCTGATAGATTTTTCAAATCCAAAAATTCATGCAAAATTTGATGTGCCTGCTTGGATGAGATGCCTGCAGTCTCAATCACTTCGCGCACTTTCATTTTCCCATCGTCCATTTTACTTTCATGTATTATTTCTGGCGTATTATTTCTGGCGTGGAGACCTCGTAATAACAAAAACAAAATGAATAAAAAACTGATATTTAATAAGACAAAAGAAAAATAGTTAGAATATTGAAAACATTTTTCGACAGAAATCTTTATTATTTTACATATTCGAGAAGTATAATTTGTTAGAAATTCAAAATCATGTTAGTATGATTTTCAAAGCATTATTAAGTTACCCTCGTACATAGTGAAATATTTATTTTTAATTAGTAGGGGTTAGAGAACTAGTCGCGAGGTACACGTACTTAATACCATTGAATGAAAGAGTTGCATACAGTTGCATACATACATATAGATATGATATGCCTCCAGGTGAATTAAGTGAAGTAATTCAATGCTTTTGTGCCATTAATGAGTATTTAATTAATAGGTAAAATAAATTGTAAAGGGTTAGGGTAAATTAACTGACAAATTTCTTATAATAACTAAACCATGGAATGGGAGCCATGGAAATGTCACAGCAAATTGAATTCTTAATTAAAACCCGATGTCCTTCGCTACCAACTGGTAGGAAAATGAAAAGTGGTAGACCCATTATTTGGGTCGCTCCAATTTTAATATGAATCAACTCACTTTTAGCATAAAATTTTTCTAACAAACTTTTAGGAAGGGATTCACTAAAATTCTTAAATTACACCCTGATTCACATTTCTATGGTATGCGAAGTGCCACACCCACTTTTCCTATTTTATTGATTTTCAGATTTAACAAACACATCAACTCCCACTAAAAATTTTAACATTCACATTTAGTTTTTTATAAAATTTTTTTCTTTGCCCACTAAATTCGACACCGACTCTTCATGCTTCATAATTTTTTGTTAGATAAATTTCTTTAAAAACGAAGAAGATTATTACGCCCATTGTTTCAAATGCGACAAATTGTGTGTGAACTAACGTAACTTCTTTAAAAGAAATGTAATATTTTTTGTTCTTTAGGACAGAAAAAAGGGAATAAAAGGATCTTTGATGAGCGCAGGCATATTATCAAGGGGCACGTAATCTTGTAAGAAAGTTAAAAAAAAATTTAAATAGACTTATTTTTTATACCAATGGATCAAGAAAATGTTACAATTTTGTTCAGATAAGAGGACGCCTGAAGTTGGCTGAAGTATTTAGTGCGTGAGTTCGATCAATATTTAGGTTAATTCATATCAATATCACGAATTTTTCTGATGGGCATTAGTGTATCATTAGCGTGAACTAGAGTTAGACTGTTTAAAGTGATGTAGGCCAGCATCGTTTGATTCTGTTCTATGCTGATATATAGCGCCTTCATTCGTCACAATTAATAATATTGTTGCAGCACTCAGCTCAAGAAAGATAATGCGTCTATTTAACACTAGAGACGCTACCATATTATTATAAAAATTAATAAAATGCACAAAAGTAAAGTTGTAAGAAGCTATGAGCTCTCATTTTGTCTCCAGTCCTCTCTATACCGAAGCTCTTGAACATATCGCTGTAATTAACATTTACTACATAAGGCAACTGCCAGGCCTAGTTTTCACATTGCAATTTTTCGCTAAAATATGTGCATCGATAATAATGGGCAGGCAGCGCCCATTTCACCAATATCCTCTTTTACCTTAAATAATGATCCATAGAAAATGAAAATGATCACACAAAACTGCAAGGTTTGGTCAGTATTTTCTGTACATAGAAAGTGTGGCACCCACTTATGTTAAGGAAGACGCCACGCCTAACATATAAATCTCAAAAAGGTTTTTGAAATCTATAAACCTTAGCTAATATAGCTTTTAAGATATACTTTAAATAATACTTTGAGTGGCAAGTGCCACAACCTCTATTCAAATCTTGCTTTAATTCTATAAATCATATTGCGTAGATGCCACGCCCTTTACACTGTATTCATAATTTTTTTTACTGAAATACGCACTTGAATAAATTAATATAGCATGCAAGATGTAAAGATGTCAGCCAATTTAGCTTTCAAAATAAACTTTAACTTATGTTGACTTTTCATGGGAAATTCCATGCCCAGTTTTCAACTCTTACTTTATTTTTCTAGGACAATTCTTATTGCTAAAATAGATACCGACATTATTCAAGTATCCTAGATGTAAGGTAGTGAATATTATATTTATGGAAGGAGTCATGCCCACTTTTCAAAATTATTAGCTCTTTCGCAAACTATGCACATATGTAACGAATATTTGAGAACAAAAAGTGCTTAACTGATATAAATCTGCATATTTACTAATTAATATATATTTTGTATGGAAATTGCCGCACACAATTTTTGATAAAGTGGGTGTGGCAGTCTGCATAGAAAGTACATATATATTAAGTATTATTTTTTCTCCATTACCGCCTATGGGTGCCAGAAAGCATCTACCCAGTATATTGTTATTTTGCCTTTTGCCAATTTCGTTCATCGGTTGTTGGTCCAGCAAGGTAGATGATTGTTTTGCTGTACCAGGTCCTAGGATAGCGTGGCTGCTATCTGTCCTTGTCTAGAAACAATGCCCTCTGGGTATTTGGTGCAGTGGTAAGGACCCTTGCTAATTTTTGATTCCTACCTTTTTTCCCCGCGGGTCGTAGCAGCCTGACTTTTGTCATGATGTTATCCTCTTTTCACTGGGGTGGGCAGGTCAGGGGGCTTCTTGAAGGGATTTTTGGAGGGGGTTGAAGCCACTGAATTTTAAAACTCGAATATATCAATTAAAGTCGCATATAATTTTAAAGTTCTTATAGTCAAACCTCCAATGAAATTTGCAATGATATTTTCACTCAACTAATTTTAAATTTTATCTCTCATATTATTTCATCTGTAAATATAAACTAAAAATCTTCATAGAAAATCCTTTAACTCAACTCTTTTGCAATGAAAGAAAATTCTGCATGTTTTTTTTACTTCCCGAAAAGACTTTATAAATTGTATAATGCAACCCAAAATAATCCAAACTCCTTTGCCATCTTTGTGGGAGTTACTTTACCATTTATATTAGCAAAAACAAAATAATAAAGAAAAAAATACACTCAAGTGAACTATGGAAAATGTTGCAATTAAAAGTGCTGAATTAACTTTTTCTCTCCGCATGTGGCAGGCCATAGAGCAGGCATATAAACCAGTAAAAGATTGAAGAGATTTATGTGTCTAAATGTGGTTGGTCATTATGGCCTCTTGTTTATTTAACAGAAAATTTATGTCTTCGACATAGACATGTTGCGAGCTGCCTTTTTCCTCTTCATTTTATCTTCTTAATTTAGCAGATTTAGTAGTATTTTATAATTTATTCTCATGGAAATAAATGTTTAACTGTCTACAACTAATTTGAAGTCAGTGATTTGGAGTTGAGCACAGACCGTTGCAAAGGATTAAGATTAAAAAAAAAGCAGGTTCAATGACTTAAAAACCTTCAAAAGAGAATAATACCCTGAAAAGGAATTCTTAATGATGAAGATTAAATTCAAGTACAATGCTTAAAGTTTAAATATTTTTTTATTTTGCTTGTCAATTAAATGAAACCAGTGCTAATTTAGAAGGATATTCTTAAGAAGGAGAAAATCCTTCCTATTGGAAGAAAAATACGATATTCAAGAAAACAGTGAAATTTGGTAGCTTAGAAATACAGAAGGGAATTTTACGAGTATATGTCTTTACAATCCCAAAATTATATTTATTATAGTTTTTTATTTATTAGGAAGTTAATTTATATAAAATTGCGGAAAATTATTTTCTGCAAAGGATACAGAATTGGCAATAGTCACAGTTTCTCTTTCTTATGTAAAATTAATACAATTGAAGGAAATAATGTTTCCATATGAAGTTAAAGAAAGTATTTTTTAAGTACAAAAAAAGAAGTAAGAAGCAACGGAGGTATTTTTTCTTAAGAATGATTTTAAAGTTTATCACTGGGGCAATAATTTTTCAAGTTATGGTTTTCCTGCTGGGAAGCTTAACTTGTTCTTACAACACATGTAGATAGATACTGATGATTCAAGTATAAATGTTCTCATGATCAAAGCATCTTCAGGGACGTGGTAAAATCATCTAATTCAGACTACTCATCATAATCGCGTAATAGTCTAGTCACAGTAATAATTAAAACTCCATTTTAAATATGATCTCAGTGCAGTGCATTGATATTCTTGTTTGAGTCTAGTTACAATGTAACCATAGTATAGTCATATTCCAATCATAGTCTAGTCAAAATCATATAGGCTATTTTTAGTCTATTTAGAGTCTAATCACAGTATATTCATAATCCAGTCTTAAGCTAGTCATGGTCTAGTTATTGCCTGGTTATAGTCTAGTCATAGTTTTACATTTTGTATTTTCCCCAAGTATAGTCATATTATGCTCGCTTTCTTTATATTCGACTAATGCGAGGTGGCAATATTCAGGTCATACTTTTTCCAAAAAAAAAAAATTTATTTGAATTTTTCATTATAATTTTCATTGGCTTATAGAATTTTTAGTATTATATTTTTTTATATTTTAAATTCTATTAGTTAAATTAATTTTTTTTATTGAGTACATATCTTTATTTATATTTTTTGTTATAACTTTAAAACTTTATTAGTGAAGCCTGAATGTGGAATCGCAATTGCCCACAACTGCTGCTGCCAGACAGTGGTGTTAAAGGGAAAATGTTTTATTGCAAAAAATATTGTTGAACATTCAATTATTTTGCTTTTAATATTTTTTATGTTGCAAAAAGTTTTAACTCATTTGTACAATTTTGTGTTAATCCTGTAAGCATCGCCAATAACGCAATTGAAAGAGGAACTCATGCAAAAGTAAATTTAGGAAGAAAGTGTTAGAATTCTAAAGCCACACAGACAATTTTTTTCCTAAATATTTAGAAAGTTTTCTTAATCACTGTGGCAATAGATAATAATTCCAATTACTTGTGTAGCATGGCATCTAAAATGCCAAGTTATACTACATGTAATAACCATAAAGGTGTGACCCAATCAATTTACATTCATATTTCATAAAAAAATAAAGAAAAAAATTATTAAACAAATATTTTAGGAAACGATATTGAACATTTTTATGAACGAAAAAGCCGCATAGAAATTATTAAAGAATAAATGGGCAACAGTAAATGTGAAGTTTTATTATTTAACATCTGTGTTTGTGTGCCGGTTGCAACTTTAATTCTATACAATAAAACGGCGAATAATGCTTCCGGTTTTTTTTTATTTACAAGAATTTTCATCATACCGTTGTATGTGTATTGTACCCGTATATAGAAATCAAAATAAATTTTTAATTAAAAAAAGGACCAAACACACAGACACACATAGTACACCCACTTTCAATGGTAGTAGTAGAGAAAAACAATATTTCGATTCTCAAATAAAAAATGTGCAATCAAAAGAGAATAAAATCAAAAAATGTAGAAACACAAAGCAAAAGGACAGTGTGAAATCCAATCATATATTTATTCATACGTTCACACGTTAATGTGAATTCAGAAATCTATAGCAATACAATCATTTATATTGTATAGTTTTAAACATAAAGGAAATTAGTCTTTGGCAAGATATTGTTAATTTAAAAAGAATCGTATTTTCACTAAAACTACGATAAGATCAATTCTTCACAAAAATACCTATTTCCTCCAATTTTTTTTTTTTTTTGCAAAGGAGGTTTTTATACATTTTTATTTTAATATAGATTTTTTTCATTTGGGATATTCGCCCCAACTAATTCGTTAAATTATTATTTCCTTGTTTGCTAAACAAAATCATCAGTGAACTTTAAGCAGTTTGAAAGCATTCAACCTCTTACGCTTATGCCAAGGAAATCAAATACAATATGAGAATTCTGTATTGTATGTGATTATTAGAAAATACAAGCAACACAACAAATAATTGTACTCAACATGAGTGTATTTTATTTTTCTTGCAACATCTATACAATTAAACACCCTTTATATTTTATTTACATTCTAAAACGAAAAACAAAATCTTTATTTTAAATACTTAATATTACAATTTCTTATTTTGAAATATTCAATATTAAGTTTTTAAAATAAACATTTTGTTCTTCATTTTGCATATTAAATAGAATCTTGCAAGAAAAATAAAATATACTTTTTTGTTTTATTTGCTTATTTATTTATAGATTACAAAAGGTGGTTAAAAATACAGTCATTATTTGAACTGTCCACCATTTTGATATCAATGAAAAAAGAGATGTATTTTCATATAATGTTTATTCTTCAAATGTGTATCGCTCCATGGCTTATTGTCAAATAATTCTCTATATCCTCGTATCTATATCTCATATCTCTATATCTCGCATCTAAATTATGATGTTACTTTTGCGCTACTCTGTATAATTTATAAGTATAAAGTAGATAAATATAATAGAGATTTTGGAATGATTTTCCGTCATCAGGCGCCAAATTTGGTTTTTTAACAGACAGGTTGCAGTGTTCTTTTTCTTGCTTAATCACTTTCATTCAATTATTTATTTATTTAATCTTATTAAACTACATTTAATTTTCTTCACCTAAAAGTACTTTTCTAAGATTAATTTACATTATCATGTCCAGATGACAGCTCTGCCGTCTACAGCCATTATTTAAACCATTTTATCTATCATATTACATTATCAATGGAAGGATTAAAAAGGGCTTCTAAACTAATCTTGAAATAACTTATCAAGTAATCAATACTTAAAACTAAATAAAAACTAAATTTACCCTCAAGGCATTTTAAGTAAAATTTCTAGATAATTCAACATTAATAAATCGCTTTCCTGTTGTTCTTTCCTGTTGTCCTTATATAGTTCCTTTGTGTCACTCTCTCATCGTTGTGTATCTCGTGTATCTCCCTCTCTCTCCTCACCATGGCTTTCAATCTTCATTTTTGTGTTCGTATTTCCCTTTTTGTTGCGCAAGCGCGTAGTTGCCCGCTGGCTTTCTTTCCTGTTTCGCTCATGTGTTTTCGCCTTTGCGGCTTTCATTGGGATATTGTTTTATTTTGTGTAAAAATGTCTTAATGGTTCGAATTTTATGTATGTAACGGTGTTAATCTGTTCTAATATTCTTCCGTCAAATGTTTCCTGTTTGTATATTTCCATGATTTCCAATGCGTTCCATCGTCGTCCTTTATGTTGTGAAATCACCAGTTTACGCGTTTTTCTAATATATGCCGGCGTACATTTGTTGTTCAATACGTGATTCGTAAAATGCGAATGAGGTATCGACCCAGCCTCCTATAGTTTCCTATTGTTGTTCCGAAATTCTGATTTCATCTTCCGTTTCACTTGTCTGATGTAACTATATTGGCTTGAACAGCTTAATTTGCATGCCCCCTGTTCGTTTGTGCTATTCTGTAAAATGCTAACATAATAGAGATATTTTACAAAACGGTTTCATATGAAAAACATTTAGAAAAATATTTCCATTTTCGTCAAAAAATTTTTAATTTTCATAGAAGCGTTCGTGGACTGTTTGGTTTCCAACAAAATGTCTGCTTCAACAGTTTCCTTCCATTTAATAAATTCCAAATTTTTGTAAAATGGTGAAGAAAAAATAGCAGCAAATAATGAATTCTTTAAAATAATGCATTGAATTTTTTAAAGTTAAAGGTTTATATGGATGTGTATATTCAGGAGTAAAACAATTAACAAATATTATATTTTCATTGGTATGACTGTTTCATATGTTGCCTCTGTTTGTATTCTTCTAAATTTGAACTGCTTATTTTCGAAAGATAATTGACAATTTGAATTGATGCGGAAAACAAAGACTTATTCGATGATATAAAAACGAATACCAAAACAAGACAACAAATATACTCGCATATGGGGGTACTTTTCAAAGGACCCTCTAAAAATAATACAAAAGATATCATCATTTACATATGATGAAGAAATACAAACATAATGAGAGAAAAATTAAAGAAAAAAATATATATATATATAACCTTTTAAAAATTAGTGTCCCGACTAGTAATAAGAAAGAAATTTATAGATATTGATATATAGGTCGATTTATATGTCTTCAAAATTTGGTATTCAAATTTTAATTGGAAAAATCTTTGAAAAATCTTGCTCGGGTACAATATGACTTGTAAAATGCATCACACAATTTGAATGAATATCGTTTTATAACTTTTCGAAAATCAAGGCGAATTCAGAACAGCTGATTCTCAATTTCTTCTTTGCTCTGTGTCATAATTTCTTCATTTGTTTCGATTATCTGTTCATTTATTTTGATTGCTTTTGATATTTTTCTTTGCTTTTTACTTTTATTCTGTTATTTTTGACATTGAGTAAAGTTAGAATTGTATTTGTTGTACCGATGAGTTTACCTGTTATGAATTCGTCTTGAAAATTTTTTTTCCAATATACAAAATTTTAACTACAAAGTTACTAGATTATTATTACCGGAAAAGTACTCAAACACACCTAGTAACAGTAAATCACTCTTGCGATATTTAACATTATGAATACATTTTGACAATAAATAATTGCCCGTATATTATAACGCACATCATTTATGGTCATTGGAGCAGCTCCAGCATTGCGTATGTTTAAAGCACATTCCGACTTTTGCAGTCATGCTGATTGCGCTCGAGTTCACAGCGATTTTTTCAGGTTATTACATTTTTATTTTAAGTATTTTGTATTAAAAATTATAACAGCTTAATATATTTTTCCGTCATTTCCTAATTGTTTTCTACAATTTTTTTAATAATTGATTAATATTTACCTAAACTCGGCAAATACGAACCTGAATCTGAATGTCATGAAATAGGTGAATATTATAAAATATGTATTCGTTACCTCCCTTGTCCCGATAGCAAAAATAGTTTTAGTAAAAGAGTTTCAAAAGAACAACATCGGACTGTAAGAAATTTCATATTTTCCTTCAAAGTCAAAAATAATTAAAAAAAATCTTTTTTAAAAATGGTACTTTTTATAAAAGGTGCTTTTTATAAAAGAAAAAAGTTTCTTTTCATAAAATTTACTTTTTATAAAAAGTACTTTTTGTAAAAGTTACCATTTATGAAATGTACTTATTATGAAAGGTACTTTTTAAAAAAGCTACTTTTTACAAAATCTATTTATAAAAGCTTTATTAAATTTAGTGTAAATACACGGGACTTTTCTTAGAACCTGCTTTTCGCTAAAGTAATGGTACTTTCTATAACAGCCCTCTTTCTGTAAGACTTTATAAAAGGTACTTTTTATAAAAGAAGCTTTTTATGGAAACTACTTTTGATAAAATATATATTTTTATTTTTATTAAAGGCACAGATATGAAAAGTACATTTAATACAAGTACCACCTTTATAAAGGATACCTTTACTACAAGTACCACCTTTAGAAAGGGTACCTTTGCTACAAGTACCATTTGTTATAAAAAGTACCATGCGTAACAAATACCTCGGAGCAAATTAAAAAGAGTATTTTTCCATAAACTGTACTTTTCATCTGCTAAAGATCCCTTCGCAAAACTCCACCTCTGTCAGACGCATAGAATATTAAATCAAACTTTGTGGTACTGTCTCGCACAGGCCCAATTATGAAGCTTTGACCTGAAAAAATTGTTGTTACGACAAATTCTGTACAAAAATGCTGTGACCTGTTTAAAAATGTTAAAGTTTTTTTTCATTATTATTTTTTTAAATTTGTATGTGTGTGTGTGTGTGTGTTTGTGTGTCAATTACAAAACGACAACACAACATCCAACAAAAGGACATGATTTTGCCATTTGCCACAATTTGTTAGTTTTGAACAATAAAAAATTGTTGTTTGTTTTTTCTGTTACTGTTGTTGTTGTTGTAAAATGTCAAAAAACGAAAAGTTATAATTGAGTCAAACCATTGTGACCTCAGCATGCAATCAAAAAAAAAAAATTATCTGAAGAATGAATTAAAAGTGTTTGTTTGAAATTTTTGGTTTAATAAATAAAAACACGCGTGTGCAAAATAGTTCTACATTTTATTTTGCAAAAGTACAAATAAATTAATTTTTTAATTGACCTGCTTTCGAATGCGGCAAATGAATTATAAAGTTGTTATTACTGTCATTTAGTAAGTGATTAAAATTAAATTCCATAAGAGAAGATGTTCATATTTTTTACGTAATAAAGTTACAAGTGTACAACAACAACTCTATTGATAAAACTTCTCATGCTTAGAATTTCACTACCCACAATGAGATCATGTCGAAATTAAAGACAACTATTCGTGTATGAAACATTAATGTGAATAAACTGCGGCTCCAACTTTACTTTGCATTGAATGTGGCAGGACTATGATTATATGTTCACTAGTATATTAATACAGATTAAATGGCTATGACTGGATTGTGACTGTATTATGTTGATGTCTAGTCAAATAGCCAATGACTAGAGTTTAACCCAAAATATGCCCAGCCTAGGACTAAACAATGACTAGACTTTTCCTAAACTATGAGTCGACTACAAGTGTGACTAGGCTATGACTTAATTATGATTGGACCTAGTCTATGACTAGACTCTTACTTAACTAGGATTCGATTTTGACTAGATTATGTCTATACTATAAATCTATCATGACCAAATTCCACTATGACTTTCGTATTGTTGTATTACAAAAAAGTTACGACTAGGATACTAATTCGGCTAAACTTTATTCCGTGTGAATAATGACTAGATAGGACTTTGACAGGAATTCTAAAATAAAAATGTGTTTTTCTTTAACGACAACTAAATTACATATTTATCATTCTAATAGTTATCATCCTTTAATAATGTATCTATATTTTTTGACCTTTTTTATAAAAAAGAGAATTGTCCTGAAGATGATACTCAATGAGTATCGAAATATTGATTATTATTTTTTAATTAAATTGTTAAAAAATAAAACACCTTAAGCGGCAAAGCCAATTTTACGTGAGCGATCAAATTCGCTTACTCCGATGCCAAGTAGTGATTCTATAACACTACCGCTGCCTACTACTTCTTTATTCAAATCAGCGCCATTATCCGCTCCGGGCTCGTGTTCATCACTTAACCCAGTTATCACTATAAACAATAATATTGAGAAACCTAAAGTGCCTGTCGGAATGGACAGATATATCACAGTAGTAAAGCGCGGGCGAAGCCCAAATTCATCTAAAATCTCATCGGCTCCCAAGATATCCAGGGATATCGACGCCAACTCAGCTAACCGTCTAAACCGTTTTAAAATTTTGCAAGATATCACCGACAAACCCGACTTACCCTCGAATAAAACCTCAAAACCACCACCAATCTATTTGAGGGAAAAAAATTCTAACACCCTTATTAAAAAATTAATTTCGGTCATTGGTGAAAAGGCATTTCACATTGTCCCAATCAAACGTGGTAATATTGATGAAACAAAGATTCAAATATACGAAGAAAAAGATTTCCGCAAAATGGTTAACGAATTCGAAAAGAATAAAACAAGTTTCTACACATTTCAGCTGAAGAGTGCTAAAGGCCTACAGATCGTATTGAAAGGCATAGATTCTTATGTTGTTCCTGAGGAAATAAAAGATGCTCTCACCCTCCAGGGATTTAAGGTAAAGAATGTCTCTAACATAATAAACAGGGAGAAGATCCCCCAACCTTTATTTCGTGTTGAATTGGAGCCAAATGATATAAAATTGAAGAAAAACGAGACCCATCCAATTTATAACCTAAAATATCTCTTATACCGAAAAATCACAGTTGAAGAACCACACAAGCGTTCTGGACCCGTACAGTGCCATAATTGTCAAGAATATAGCCATACCAAAACTTATTGTAAATTACCTACTGTTTGTGTTGTGTGCGGTGAATTACACAACACTGCTATTTGCAATAAGTCGAAGGACCAGAAGGAAAAGAAGTGCAGTAATTGTGGAGGTAATCACACTGCTAACTACAGGGGATGTCCTGTATATTCTTTCGTTAAACAGGCTATGAGTCAAAAGCCTAAAGTAACCCCAGTGCAAGCAGGAAATACGTACTCCGCTACTCATCCCCTAATGGCCCAACCAATCACTTCACATGTATCGTATGCTGACGCTGTGAAAATCAACTCTATTCCCGTTCAAAAAGTGTCACCACCATCTAATACAACAAGTGCAAACCCAAGCTTTAATTTCAGTCGCCTTGAAGCTACTATAGACAATTTGGTGCAAACTATAAACAACTTTACGACAAATATGACTAGCATGATGCAAGAAATGCTGAGAATGCAGAACACACTGCTTCTAGCATTAGTTAATAAGCCATGAACACGTTAAAAGTATGTTTCTGGAACGCAAACGGCATTCGCCAACACAAATATGAACTTGAGCACTTCCTCACGGAAAAAAATATTGATATAATGTTGGTATCTGAGACTCATTTGACTCCGAGAAGCTTTTTTAAAATGAGTGGCTACACGTTATATGATACAAAGGACCCGAGAGGAAGAGCATGCGGAGGATCAGCAGTTCTAATAAAGTCAAGACTCAAACACTATATTCTTGAGAACACTTGTGAAGACCATCTACAAGCAACAAATATTTGCATCGAAAATTTTTGTTCAAATCTTGTGCTTTCATCAGTTTACTCCCCTCCCAGATTTTCAATCAGTGAAGATCAATACGAGGATTTTTACAAAACTCTTGGCCCTTGTTTCGTAGCAGCTGGAGACTACAATGCAAAGCATACGTTCTGGGGGTCGCGTCTTATTACTCCTAGAGGTCGAGCATTGTTCAACACAATTTCAAAAATGGATTTGGACGTCATTTCTAGTGGGGAGCCCACTTACTGGCCTACTGACATACAAAAAATTCCGGATGTTATAGATTTTGGGGTCATGAAAAATATCCCTAGGGATTTAATTCATGTTGAAGCTTCACATGATCTCTCCTCCGATCACTCTCCCACGATCGTTACAATTTGTAGCCCACTAAGAAGTGACTTACCTGACCCATATGTGAAGATGATACATCGTGTTAACTGGCTGGGGTTCAAAAAATATCTCAGTAGTCATTGTACGGAAAACATCAGGCTTAGAACTCCCGATGATATTGAACTTAACATTGCCAATCTTACCGAGAATATTAAACAGGCTGCTAAACATGCCACTACCTCCCATCCGCAGACTGGGTTTAATAGAATTTATTCTGCGGACATTGAACGTCTCGTATGTGAAAAAAGAAGAGCTAGAAGGGAATGGCAACAGCACAGATCGCCCCAACATAAAATCAGACTTAGAGAATGCACTAAACGACTCCAAGAGTTGCTTGCATCTGAAAAATCTGCTTCTCTTAGGAACTATCTGGAAGGTCTTGATGTCACAGCAGCATCTAATTACTCCTTGTGGCGCGCTGCTAAAAAACTTAAAACACCCGTTGAGTCTAAACCACCCCTGCGCACTTCTACCGGAGGTTGGGCAAGAACCAATACTGAAAAAGGTAACATATTTGCTGGTCATTTAAAAAACGTATTTACCCCAAACACATGTACTGGTGCTGTTAATTTGCCGAGTGTAGTTGCTCTACCCCCTCGACCCATAAAGTTTAAGATGCGTGATGTAAATAAACTAATTGCTGAAACCAACCCAAAGAAGGCTCCGGGTATTGATGGAATTAGTAACAAGATGCTGATGAAGTTGCCTCGTATTGCTATTAGAATCCTGTTGTTTATTTTTAATGGCATTTTACGACTGGAGTATTATCCACACAGCTGGAAACTTGCCATGGTCAAAATGATTCCAAAGGCGGGCAAAGATCTTACCAAGGCTGAGTCATATAGGCCAATAAGTTTACTGTCAACAATTTCAAAGCTCTTCGAAAAACTGCTCATGACAAAATTGTCCCCAATTCTAAATGATATTGGTTGCATACCGGACCATCAATTTGGTTTTAGAAGTCAGCATAGCACCATTGAACAATGTCATAGATTGGTACATTTTATAAGAAGAACATTTGAAGAAAAGAAGTATTGCTCTTCCCTCTTTATTGATGTTTCTCAGGCATTTGATAAAGTGTGGCACGAAGGCCTTATTTTAAAATTGAAGACATATCTGCCAATAAACATAGTAAATCTTTTAGAAAGTTACATTCTTGCCCGGAAGTTCACTGTTGTGGAAGGAGACTTCATGAGTGTGGCCGAAACTATCTCATCCGGTGTGCCACAGGGGAGTATACTGGGGCCAGTTTTGTATTTGATTTATACCTGTGATATGCCTTTAAGCAGTAATATCCTAACTTCTACATTTGCCGATGATACAGCCTTCCTTAGCATGCATGAAAACCCTCACGAGGCATCCCAATATCTTCAGGAACATATTAACCTGTTGGAGCTGTGGTTGAACTTATGGAGAATAAAAGTAAATGAACAAAAGTGTGTTCATGTCACATTTACTCTACGAAGAGACACTTGTTCCCCCATTCGAATCAACAATCAAGTTGTTCCGCAACATTCACAGGTGAAATACCTTGGTATACACCTTGACCGACGGCTTACATGGAAACACCACATTGATTCTAAACTGACACAAATGAAACTTAAATTAACCCAGATACATTGGCTGATTGGTAGAAATTCTACCCTCAGTCTAGATTGTAAACTTTTAATATACAAGTCGCTTTTGAAACCCATATGGTGTTACGGAATTCAGCTATGGGGCACTGCTTCAGCTTCCAATGTAGAGAGAATCCAACGTATGCAAAACAAAATTTTAAGGTTAATAACATCGGCTCCATGGTACATCAAAAATTCAATTTTACATCGTGATTTAAATATGCCACTTGTGACAGCTGAAATTGCAAAATATGCAGGCAAATATTTAACAAAACTCGAGTTCCATCCTAATCCCCTTGCTCGTAATATCTTGAACTTTACTGGACACATCCGCTTAAAAAAGAGGGATACTACGACTTTAATACGCCACACTGCAGATGAAACTTTTTGAAAATATTTTTTGTGCTTAACTCTACATTTATGTATTTTTAATTACTATCACTAAGTTTATGTCCGACACTGGTTGGGCCTAATTATTATATCTATATTTAAGATTTGAATACTTATTGTTAGTTCAGATTAATGAAGATACAATAAATAAAATTAGTGAAAAAAAAACCTTAAGCTTAAAAATTTAAAAAAACAAATTATCATCCTTTAATTTTTTTTCATTTAAACAATTTTTGTTTGTTTTCTTCACTAGGTTTGTTGAACTTTGATTTGCTGGCAAATGCAGAGTTTATTCCATTTTTTTTTGTTGCTTCAGACGTATTCCTGGTTATTTTTAGGCAATCAAACAGCAAACACTCGCACTTTTGTAACAAATGAGCCAGAGTTTATAGAAATATCAGAAAGTTTCCTTTTTTTTCCTTTGTGTACAACTGCAGCAAACTAAAATATTCATATTTTTCAATAGCCGAATACGGGTACAAGCGCCAGTATTTAATGAAAAATCTCAACTTAAATGATGGGATTTTCGCTGTCATAAGATTTCAAGCTAAATGAAAAATCCTCGGCAGCTGGAAACATAATAATTATGAAAGAGTAGAAAAAAGAAATAAAAAGTGCAAGCACCCACAGAAAAAATAAGGGTGGGGGGAGGGGGTGTTGAGGTTTCTCCATAAAATTTTATACAGAGAGAGAAATTTTATTTACTGGCTCAGTTTAAAAATTCGGGGTTAATTTAAAATTTTATTTTTGTTTTGTTTTTATATCAATGGACTTTAAGGCTTTTGAAACTAAAACTCTCTACGTATGTATATGTAAGTATTTTTTTTTTGCAGTGTAAGGACTTTTATTTCTTACAATCTTTGCGTTCGTACAATATTATTCCACTTGAGTATCGCATTACGTATACGTACAGAGTAACATGCAACTTTTGCTGAAAGTGAATCCTTGTATGAGTGTACGAGTATGTATCAGTGTTAGTGTTGTTGCATGCATGTAAGTAAGTAGGTGGTATTAAAAAAAGCAATGCAGTAGGAACAGCATCAGCGTCTAGCAAAATGAAAGCTTATGATTTATTAAAATTTCACAAAGCCTAACAGCCCTGCGGCATTTTGCTTTCTTATTTCCGATGTTCCTTTCTCTGTTTGTTTGGCTGTTTATTGTAGCAATAACAGCACAAAAAGTAGGAGTCACTCTCATAAATATGAAAGCGGAGTTTCAATGTATTTGTTTAATACTTAATGCAACAGGAAGAAGTGTCTCTGAAGACCACAGCTTAAAAAAAAAATAACAATAATAATAATAATAATGAAAATTGGGAGAGAAAATGTGAAAATTAAACTTTCCTTTGCATACCTACATATACTTACAATGAATAGGAATTTAGTAGAAAAGTTTCCACTCTTACCTCTATTCCATCGTGGCCAGATTATAAATAAATGTAATAATTTTTTAAAATAAATATTAAATAAGAAAATAGATGAATTGTGGAGTTGAATATCTATTCTTATTGCCTTAAAATATAATTTAAATAAGCATAAATTCATTGCAAAAAATTTCAAATATAATCTATTTTTCTAAATATTTTATGCAACAAGCCAGTAATCCCTTTGTCAAAATAGATGCTTTTACATAATTTTTTGCGAGGATTTTCTAAATGAAAATTTCCCTGCAAGTAAAAAAATATTGTTTCAAATCCCTGCCAAAGCTAAAGCAAATGTTGTTTGTTTGTTTGTTCCATTAAAATTTATTTTAATTTCTTTATTATTATTGCACTGAAGCAGAAAGGTTATGATAAGCTGCATGTGCTGGGAGTTTGTGCTACAGCCAGCAAAAATAAAACACTTTTAAAAGAATTTTTTTATTTATTATAAAGATAATTAAGAAGGAAAAATAAATCAAGTTTTTTTAAATAAACAAAAAAAATGCAAGTCTTAAAAATCGCTGAAACAAGCGTTTTTAGTAAAAAAATCGCTTTAAATAAACGCTATAAAAATATTTTAAAGAAAGAGCACTTAAATGGCTCAAATGAAATAGCAAAATATTTTGTATCAAAATAAACAAAAATTGTTAAAATAACAACTAGAAATAATTAAAAAAATATCTTTGTTTTAAGTCATTGAAAAACTGACCTTCGTAGACTAGTAGGTAGTGCACTAGACTCGTAGTGCGAGGGTCCCAGGTTCGAACCCTGCCGCAGAACTCTGGCAGTTGTGTTTGATAATTAAAGGGAGCGCACAAGAAGCCTTCACTGGCTTAAGTGTATGTCGTATGACATGGGCTATCACACCCCTCCAATCAACCTAACCTAACCTAACCTAAGTCATTGAAACACAACACAACTTGTAGATTAAAAACATACAAATCGATAGTAAAATATTAGCAACACGTAATATATGAAAAAGGGGGCTAGTAGCTAGTAGTCCGAAGGTCGCAAGTTCGATTCCTGTCGAAGACTCTAGGTGTTTCTGTAGACAAGCCAAGTTTGTGTTTGTTAACTTGTTTGTTGAAATATTAAAATTTAAATAGTCTGGTTATAAACTCCTTTAAGGCAATTCCTTTAATTCCTATTTTTTAAGCTATTCTGCGGCCAATTCAGAAGAAATTGATCCTAAAAAAATTTTTTTGTCCTCAGTTTTGTAACTAGTTTTCCTTTAACTATAACATGCATCAGTATTACAGGAAATGTACTAGGAAAGTTTCTTTAGAACAGTTCAGTTTTCCTAGAGGTATCATTGTCTCCTCTTATAATAAAGTCATATTATAGTGATAGGTACCTTGCGTACAAAGTTTTAGAACTCAAAATGGTCCCTATCCTTAAGGGACTAGTCACATGACATGTTTTGTGTCATTTCCATTCCCTTAGGGATGTTTCAAAAAATTCTTTAACTATAATTGTATGTAGTATTATTGCAATTAGCAATAATACTACAGCGTATCAATTGGATACTAATAGAATTATGGTAATAAGAATATGGTTAAATCTAACTATAAAGTGCTTACTTCAAAAAATATTATGGTTATAAAACAAAATGGGATTATTGAATTCGACAACACATTTATTTATAGAATGTCTTTATATTGATAAAAAAAAGAAAAACTGATATATCTGCGACCATGCATTTCAATCACACTCTGATGGTCTTAGATTATGGTCACTTACAGCTTGACTAATACTATCTCTAATAGTAAAGACACTATATTGTTAATTTTTATCATATAATCAATTTCTACTTACTCCTATATTGGCTTAAATGCCAACGTACAATATTTTTGCAGCCGTTCTTACCAACATGTATTTTATTCCACTAAAACTACTGATGTTGCAAATACTTTTTATAGCAGCACGAAAAACAACAAAATAAACTTGTTGTACGAAAATGCATTCATTTATGATTAAAAATAATGTTTACTCGTATATATATATATATATATATATATATATATATATATATATATATATATATATATATATATATATATATATATATGTATATATATATATATATATATATATATATATATATATATATATATATATATATATATATATATATATATATATATATATATATATGACTCTGTTTACACTAAGCATTATTTCATGAAATTTTTTGCACGAAACAGAATTTTTGTGATATTGAGAAGACATTTGGGATTAAAAAATGTATTTCAGAAGTCGAATGAAATTTAATGAGCTGCTAGTTTGGCTATCCTGTTTGCTACAATATTCCTCCTGAATGCGAAAAATTTTATAGTGTAAATCCAGTCAAACACAAAGTAAAACAAGGAAAAATATATCATTGAATGTAATTTGTTACGCTCCGTTTTTATTTTTGCTAAAACTTTAACATTTTTATTTTTTTTGAACAAAATTAAAAAAAACTATTTTCCAGCAAAATATTTTTTATGGTTGAATTTTTGTTGTATTCATGCACTTTTGAGCATGAAAAAGTTATGTGCATTAAAAACAACAATAAACTTGTATACATAAAGAAATATTTACTTTATGTCACACAGTTTTTTTTTTAATTTTGAACTATTATTGCGGTGAAAATTTTGCTGTGGGATCTTTAATACAATTGTTTTCATGGCCACCTGTTTGTTTGTGTCTTTGTAGTTGTGTTATATGCACCTTGTAAACCAAAATGCCAATAACCCAAAAGTTTTTTTTTTTAACAAAATATTTAATAAGGCACTAAAAAGAAAAGGGAATTTTAAAGATTTCAACAGAGTCACCTAAGATTTTAACGAATGTAACAAACAGTCTTCAATGGGGAAATAAATTCTTGAATGGAAAGTTTTAAGAAAGAGAAATTTTTCGTTATGAAATTTTCATTTGAAGTTAAATTAATTATTGGATGTTAACATTAAAATGGTAAGCGCGAGGGTGCAAAAAAGAGTTAATTTCAGCAACTGATTTAGTTCAAGTTTTCCTGATTTCGTAACAAATGTATCTCTCTAATAAAGTTTTTTTTTAGCCCTAATAGAGACTTAAAAATAATGTGTTAAGATTATACGAAGAATTTATTCATTCAGTTTAATAAAGTTTAGGAAATTTATTTGTGGAAGTAATCATCACATTTGAGATGTTCTTATAAAAAAAACTCTCATATACTAAATGAGAATTACAAAATTGTAGATAGAATTGTCTAGAAAACTAAAGGGAAGAAAATTATACATTTATTACACCGAGCAAAAAGAAAACTCTTTTGTGTGGCATTGGGTTTCTTAAATAATTTGGATACATGTGGCAATGAGGTACATTAATATTAATACTTCTGATTCTCAAGATATACCTTTATATAAAAAAAGTAATGGGTGGCAGCACCTAATCTGCCATAATTCTAGAACGAGCTGTTCGAGTTGTTTGAACTAAATATATTGGGAATGGAATTAATTTTGCTTTATAGTTATAGTTTATAGATCTTCCGAAAGTTTTGTTAAATAAAAACTTATTTTTCCAAGCAAAATCAAAAAGAATTTTGTTTAATAAAGAACTCTTAGAAAAAATCAAAAAATGATTTTGGTGTAAAATAAAATCGAAAAAAAAACGAACTTGGTGCTTATCCAGTGGTAGATCTATGTAAACATCTCCTATTTAGTTTGTTTCAGGGTAAACCCTTTTGCAGGAGGTGTGCTTGCTTGCCACCTTCTTCTCCTGGATCATATTATATAGTGGAGAAGTCGACATTCCATCCATTATGAAACGATCATATTGCCTTGATATTTTATCTCAAAAGTAACACAAGTTTGTATGTATGTATGTGCATTTATTCTTAAACTCTCATGTAGAATAATGTATATAATTACAATCCAAAAGCCTTAAAGTGACCTGTTTTTATGTTCGTTGGTTCCATTTCACAATCACTTGGCTGCTGTTGTTCTTACGGAATGTTGCTTGTTGTTGCTGGTTGTTGTTGATTATGTTTTGTGTTTGTGAATGTTATTTTTTTTAGCTGGTGTATTGTTGGACGCCATACAATAACAACAAACCAGTATAGAAAATTTATGGATCATGTTGACGTTTTGAGGCAAAATTTTAAAGAAAAAATGGCATATTTTCTGTACAAAGAAAAAAAAAAATAAACAAACACACACATTTACACTCACACACACATATTTACACAAACAAACATATTTACACTAACACACATACAATTACACTCACACACATATTTACACATACACACACAATAATGGAAAATCATGTTGTCATCGGAAAAGCAAAGAATCATCTGCATAAGAGAAGCGCGTGCGTGTGTATGAAGCTGCATTTTAAGGACTTAATTTTTTATTTCATTAGAGAGGCATTGTGCTACTTCTATGAAAATTCTTATATTTTAATCAAGAAAACAAAAATAATAGCGATAAAAACGCAAGACTTCACTTTGGTAAAATACAAAATTAAGCCCTAAATTAAGAACAGAGTTCTGTTAACACGTCAACTTGCCTCTGTTAGTTATATAAAAAGTTCTTAAATCATTTAAAATAAAAGTTGGAAGAGAGGAGCCAACGAAGATGGGCAACAGCGTAACCTCCTCTCCCTAAGTCCTACCGCCTATGTTTGTTGCCATTGGTTTCTCTCCTAAAAATATCCATTTGAAAATCACTAGACAGGTTTATATATTTAAGAGAGTCTTGCTAACATAAGGTTTAAGTCCAGGTCTTATATTTTTTAAATGTAGGCCCTGGTTTTGCAAATCGTGTGGCCGAAGTTAAATTTATTTGGAAAGCAAAATTTCAAAAATTCATACCAAAATAATTTTACTTTATGACGTGATTTAATAAATTAGGACCTTAACTTCATTTCACACTGAGAAATGGACGAGGATTGACAATTAGTTTTCTTTGGCTGGTGTCATTTCTTTGTGCTGCACTGTTCCAAGCGCCCGCTTAACGTTTTGTCGGTGTTCGGTTGGCTCTTGTTGCTTCTGTTGTCAAGGATTCATAATATTTTTGTGCCCCTAAGTCAAATTGTTTGTCAAGTCTTTTGTTAAATTGCTGTTGATGTTGCTGTTTTATATTTTATTTTGGTTTTCCTTTTTCATTTTTATTATTTTCTTCGTAATATTCTTTGTTGGATTTTTGTTGTTGTGGCATTTAGTTGTTGTTTCCCTTTTGAAATTTTTCCTTTCCTTATTTAGTTGTTGTATAAATACAAAATAAACGTTTGCATACATATTTTTTCTCATTCATTCATTCATACATCTTTACTTTACATCGCTTTACAATGCCGCTTCTGAATGTTTCTATGGAGAATCTGGTTTCTTCAAATACCTATGAAGACAGTTAAGGCAGTTTTTGTTAAATCGTAAAGGGGCTATTAGCTTTTGGAAAATGGGTTGATTGAGGCAAATGTTGTTCGTTATGGGAAAGCTAATGGATCTGGTGATGTCATGAGAAAATTATGTTTTATAGATGCAGCACCGGTTGAAATAAAAGACTTGTAGCAAAAATATTTTTTATCAATTTCCAATACGCTTACAGCCTACAGGTCATTTGAACTAGGCCAGTTCATTAAAAGAAAATTTTTTACAATGAAATCGAACAACAGCCAAAAAGTTGTTTCTTACACTGGCACTAGCGGGTCTAAAGAGACGACGCTTTGATATGATAATATATGAGAAATATAAAAACTGAATAAGTAGAGAAAACTTAAGTAGAGTATACAAACTTTGCTTATTAAAAATATGACTGATCTGGAATCAAAATTCTCGTATACTTTTTTCACTGAATCTTAGTTTAATTAGTAATGATGTTCCCTAGTCTTTACACTTGACTTTTAAGCTCTTCCCTCGTATTTGTTGCAGTTCCAGATTCTTGGATACAAACACCGCAATACATACAGACACGTTATGCATCCTTTGTTGCAACCAATGTGAAATTATATGGGTGACTGTGGGTGTTCAAACGATGTTTTTGTTACTGTGACAACCCACCGTAAACTGTGTTTACAAAAAGTCCTCATTTATCCTTAACAAGCAAAAAAAAAACTATGACTGTTTATACACGTTCATCATTTTGTACATGTACAATATACATAAATAGCCTGAAATTATATTTGACTTGGGTGTGTGGCATGTGAAATATTAATTAACCCTAGTTACATAACTAACAATAATAACAAGTGCAACAACAGCAAAATATTTTTACCTTGCCAACCACTTGGTTACACACATGCACACACACACACACACACAAAAAGGCATCCTGCATCTTTTATGCCAACCATCATTAAGAGCGCATTGAAAAAATAATAATAAATAAAAAACAGATTCTGACATCCTTATCTGTAATTTTAATGTTGTTTATAGTATTTCGTTCTGCTTGTTTTTGTTGTCTTCATTCACATTCTGTCAAAGTTTGTTTTGAAGTATGTTTTGTATTTTTCTACCGAAGATAAAGGGAAAGGAAGGAGTTCCTATATTAATTTATGTTTACGATAAGATGTATATAAAATAACCCAACACAACATGAGGAAGCATGATTTATTTGATACATACGCTGCTAAACTGGCCTTTAGATTTTATTTAAATTTAAAATATATGTATGTATAAAAACTAAGTAAACAATTTTTATTCAAGGAAATTTAATAAAAATTTGATTCGATTTCAAGCAGACATCGTAGCTAGAAGTAATAGTGATCATTTTCTGTGTTTCTGAGAAATCTAGTCCTCTTATGTCCTAAGAGGACGCTATTCATTCAATAATTGTTCCTATCAATATCTTTAGTGGGCCATCTGTTATTATTATTATTATTGATCAGTCTTTATTGGAAAGCTCTTTGAGTGCATCAACACAAATTTTTTAAAATTAAATGAAATGATCTCTCAAATATTACGTATGCGATCCACATGTATGTTTTCATGGGAGCGCTAAAATGGAATATAATAGTGGGATATCTGAAATAGTCTTGGAAGCTTAATAAATGAGATTAGTGGTCATATTAAGCTTCCAAGATTATTTCAGATATCCCACTACTATATTCCATTTAAGAACTCGGATATCCCACTATTATATTCCATTTAAGAACTCCCTGTACCACCATTTCTATATAGTGTGTTGTACTAGTCCCCCCACCTCCATTTTTCCAATATGTCCATTAATCTTCTCAAGAAATTACATTTGTTTAAACGAGTTATATTGCTACTCTATGATGTATTTTGCCATCCGTATTGTAACAGTTTCATTAAGAAATTCCTGGAGCATATTTCCTGATATATAGTTTTTGATCCTTGTCGTAGTTCCTATATTTCGCCTTTTAAATGAACCTAGTCCATTTTGGAATTTCTGTTAACTGGTTAACTGCGAGATTGTCATTACTAAAAGTATGGTTTTTGTCTGTACTAGTTAAATTTAAATTTACCTTCATACACATGCCCAAAAATAAATGTAATGGGGCGTATACGTAATATTTCATTCTAAATCAATTACATTGTGCAACAGCATATAGTGGGAAAATCGCTATTCAGTTTTTAATTTCATAATTTTTTTTTGTGTTAAAGGATATGAAACTTAAAATGTTATCGCGAAATTGCTACCAACTGCAAATGGGCCTTAATCGACCAATAGTGTGCAGGGTTTTCGGTTTGCGGTTGTCATTACTTTTACATGAGCCACCATTTTTTTGATATCACGCTTCCAAGGTAGAAAAACTGACTCATATCTTCTATTTGTTTCTTATTTATTGCATAGAAGTCTCGCCTTGAATCGACGTATTACTGTGGAGGTTCTCAAACATACTGCATTTAGTTGCCATTGTTATACTTTGCGAATTTGCTACCAAGCTTTGTGCTAAAAGGCGGAAGCCATGGACACCATTTCAAGATCAGTTAGGCGACCTTGAAGTTCCCAATTTATTTCATTCCCATTGCGAAGTGAACTATTGAATGGAACAGCCTTTGCCGGGTCCAATTGCCACTTTAAGGCTGCTGTTCCGGCTGTTGTCATTGTTACCAGTTCGCATTCTGATAAAAACATTTACTAAGTGTTACATGTACTGAAATATAATTTGACTTTTGACTTAAAATTTCGAATTAAAAAATGCTTAACATTTATAGAAAATTCACATACAAAAAATTTAAATGCATAGAAAATTCTCCAAGAAAATTTTCCAAAAAACCATTATAAATAAAATTATTATTAAAAAATATTTTGTTTGTTGTGGCTTTAGCTGTTCATATGCCGGGATTTCATTGGTCGCTAAACCAAGTGGTCAGTGGGGAGAATAAATAATTCAATTTTCAATATTAAGTATTAAGAATTATTATTTTTTTCGTTGAGCAAATCTATAATAAAATATTTCGTAATTCTCATTGGTTTTTTGAGAGTTTTTATATAAATATGCGAGGTTGCTCACTTTTTAAATATGACATCTAAAATTCTTTAGAAGAGTTGTAATTATCACCAACGAAATTAGAATATTAAACCTTAAATAATTAATTTTTAAAGGATTAATTGGGAAAATGTATCTAAAGATTTTCATAAATTTTGTAAAAATGAAAACCATTAACAATTTTTAAAGCTTATTTGAAGTCGCAAATTATTTGCAACATTTGCAAAATTTTCATAGCTTCACTAAGATTTGGACAACTTTTACCAAAATATTTTGCTTTGCAATATACTCTAAGAAAATATTTCGTGGGTTCCAAGCCATATTCTTGTTTATGACTACGGTTCTACCTTTATACCCATTCCTGGTAAATTATTTCTTACATATTCCAACATGTCAAAAGACTCTTGAGATTGAAATATCTGAGTAAGAAGACAAACAAACTACATCAACAACATTCAAATCACAACGTGGAAGATATAGGGGTTTTCCATAAGGACGATGGATTTTTTTTTACATTTATGCAAGTGTTTGAAATGGTAGTCACCAAAAGTAGTATTCGATTATCTTTAGAAAATGAGGTAAATTTTAAGAGTCTGTGTCCATCTTATTGTTTTTCTAAGGTGTCGTTCTTAACCACTGGGAAGTTATTTAGGTGAGTTATCTCGAAGTAGAATCGAATTTTCAATATCCCCATGAATTGATTCAAAGGAACATTGGAAAAATTAACAATTCAGCACCAAAATTCATGCCATTTATGGATTAAGTTTCAGAACTCAATTCTGCAAACAATCGGCATAATTGGCTAAGAGATCTTCTTTCCTCATAAAACTGTGCAAGAAATCCGAAAACGGTCAATTCCTCACTGTGTTCAAGAATGTATAAGCCCAGATTTTAATTCGATAAATTTTGCTTCGAAACTCGAGCCTGCTCTCGAATAGAATCCAGTTGAGAACAATTGTAAGCTAATGGCTAATATAGAAAATCGCTCAAATTCTGAAAGGAAACATTTCTATATGTAGAATTGTAACTCTATACGAGCATATTGTAAAAATCAAGATTCTAAAAAAGAATCATTTAGAAACGAATCTCAGGGCAGACCACCAGCCTGAAACGATACGGCAAACACATCGGCAATCTTGTAGTCTTGTATTTCAACTTTTCGTTCAACGTCTATCCAATTTTATTGGATAACCCTCTTATATAAAACCCCTTAATCACTTGTTGACTTAAGATGTCGTTTATTTCCCACTTTCTTTTTAATTTTGTTGTGTTTTTCTTTCCCCTCCTTTTTTTCTTTTTTGTGTGAAAAATGTTAAACAATTTTAAAACAAAATTGTTGATTAGTTCCACTTTATAAAAGTGCTGTAAATAATAAACAATTTTTAACACACTCTGCTGGTTGGGGTAATTGAAATCAAATATTTGCATTTCAACAAAAGAGAAATTTATCTTCGACAAATAAAGATATAATTACTTTCCATCTTATTTTATCATTTTCAACCCGGGTCAAAGAAAGTAAAAGAAAGTGTTTTAAGAAAAAAAAAACAATCATTACATAAATATGAATTTCAAAGCTTGACAATCAATTGATATCAAAGCGTTTGTTGAATAGTTATTAGAGAAAAAAAATTAAATTTTATTTTATAAACTACAATTCTAAATAAATTTTCAAAGTGTCAAACACTTTTTCGTTATAATTTGTGCGAAAACTAAGTCTGGCTACTTGAGGCATGGGAGTATTGGACTATTCTGCGATGGAAGTTTTGGGGAGGCTGCCTATACAATTCCTGTAATGGGACCTACTAGATCTCTCGTTTCTTTAATTCTGATTCGAAATGGATGAGGCATCTATTCTTGTCTGTAATGTTAAAATCTTGAATTTTCAGTCTCTCTTAGTCTACTCTCCCTCTCTCTCTCTATTTTCGAATACTCGACACCTCCACCGATTTAATAAAGTTTTACCTGTGGCCCTCAAATCACGCTGACAATGTTAAATGTAATTCCCTAAACATCTTAAAATTTCGGCTTCTTTTAGGTACTCGAGACCTTCACAGAACGTTAGTACTGTGTTCTTGTTCTCTGACAATTTATAGCTTCCGGTCTCTCTCGAGTAAAGCTACATCTCTGCTACGGTTACATCGTTTACATATAACTCCAAAGTGGCCGCTGGTACTTTATCGGGATTATTCCTTGAAGGTCCCGAAAAGTCTGTCTCTCTCAGACTACTCAACATCCCTACCCCAGTTGCAGCTGTTAATGCTGGAGCTTCTGGGGGCTACTCTCTGAAAAGTTTTAACGCGGCACCACAATCGCCAATTCAGCTGTACGAACGTCCTTCAAATGAATTGGCGTCCATAGTCGTGGATTTATTGTATTGTTTGTGGATTTTGATCTGAGAAACACTGTCTCCACAGGAAGACTTATTCCATACAATCCGCTATTAGGAATCTGAATTTAAATATATCGAAGTGTATGCTGGCTTGTGTATTATCCCTGACTCTGTCGGAACGACCTTATGTTAGGGTAGTTTGGCTTCTAGAATATAAATCCAGAGTAATGGAAAGGAGTACCAATACACAAAAGTAGAGTCAGTCTTATGATTCATACATTCAAAAAGAGATATTTGAGTTTCCAAGTGGAATTAAATTGAATTATATGCTTTGAAATAGACATAATTGCCACTTATAACTTTCTGGCCTTAAATGACCATAGAGAGGAATAAGCGAATCATTACTTGGGAAAAAAGTCGCTTGCACTCACGGTTAGTATCGCTACTCATTAATGATGATATTTTTATTTCTTTTTAGTCCTTATTATGCCCAAAAAATTAAGAAAACAAATTTGAGAGCATATCGCAAATTTTCAGAGGATCATATCTGAGATTGTTATGGCAGAAGTGCACCGGGTACTTAAGGATTGAATGTTACCCCATCCAATGTTATTTCGCTTGGTTAGAGTTTCATTATATTTTTCCTGATTTCTAATGGCTTGGGAAATGAAGTTCCAATTAAATGAAGAGATCATCTCTGTCCTTTTTTGAGTACATTCTGAGTACATTTTAATGACTAAGACCTATTTAATGGAGGGACTAAACACTATATTACAAAGACAAGACTTTTTCAATTGCTCTCGTGACACTGATTTATAGATATGCCCTTCCGCTATATGATTTTTATTGCCATTATTTTTTATTTGACAAAAAATTTTATTTAAACAAAATCAAAAACACAACTTATAATTAACATTTAACACAACATTTTTAGTAAAAGGAACAAAGTGTCCTGCGTATGCACTATGTTTGACAAACTTTCACAAGATTTTATTTATTGAGCAAGATTTTTTAGCTTAAGATAAGACTCAATCTAATTTTGTTTAAAAAGACAAAATTTCCTTTGAAAACATTCTTACTTTAGTTTTTAAACAAATGAAGAACAGCAAAACATAAAGATCTAATTCGCTTTTATTTCTGTTTTTGAAACAAATTTTCCAAAAGTTTGTTGCTGTTCACATAATTCAAGATTAATATCCCAATTCTATTATGAATTTTATTTGAAAACTTTTCCAACAAACCGTAGCAACAACAAAGACAATAGCAGCTTTCTCGATTGGCAGTGATTATAATTTGTCAGAAATGAAAGCATAAAAAGGAAAAACAGAAACTAAACGAACCAAAGCAATTCCCAGAAAATTGAGAGATCAAGTGTAGAGACCTAAGGGAACAAAAGGGATAAACGGACATTTAAATAATTGAAATGTGTGCCAATACAGAAACTTGTGAAAACACAAACAACGAAATATAATTGTAGTTATTCAGCCACATATTCATATATTTATATCAGAGATGGGACTTCACTTATATTTTCCTCTTTTATAAACCTGCGCGCTCCGAACAAACCTGGTTACATATTTATAGTCAATTATCGCCCGGTGCTCAATTACGAGGATGGCGTTTGCAATAAATTATTTTCATAGTGCGAACTTTTCTCTTGATTAAAGTCGGTAAGAAAGGAGTCGAGTTGTGTTGAAGTGTTTGAAAAGGAAAAATTTTAAAGAGCTGAAATTTTTTTAAAAGATTAAAAAATAAAAGTGAACAGAACACATACATACGTACGTATATTTATTATGAAAATAATCGTGAGCGAAAAATGACGATGCATAAATTATTAATACGAGAACCCAAATTAATTTATGTCTTAATCAATCCAATCAGGTGATCCGTTCAATAAGAATACAACTCAGCAACACCGTTCAGCTTATCAATAGCTGATTGGGTTCTTATTTATATGATTATAAACTAAATAGTAATTAATTTTAGTACAGGTTAAAATGCCGCTTTAAGGACGAAATCTTTCTCAAAGTTTTAGGGATCTTCAATGGTGGTTAAAAAGGATTTAACTTTCTTTGTTGTTTAATTTTGCTATAAACTATTGGCTATATCGACATAATCTCACATAAACTCTGCTGGAATTTGCTTTTGTCTAAAACTAATTATGGTAATTTTAATAACTAATTCCTTCGACGTGATAAATATAAATTAGAAAATAAATAAATAATTTTTTACGCATCCTTTTCCTCCAAGGAATTATAAACATTTATTTTTCAGCTGCAGCCTTATAGCGTAACTGCATCTCTAATTATGACAAGTGCATTTACCTGTTACTGTGCTCGTATGTGTAGTTGCATTAAATAATCACATAAAATTATTGTCTGGAAAAACCAATAGTGACTGCCAACAATTAAGATAAAATATTTGCGACTATCATTCAGAGTTCAATTGAGTCTTAATAAAAAGTCAGCTGTTCTAATATTTTCCCAACAGCTAAAAAGTAAATAATTTTTTACTGACCTTCGTAGACTAGTAGGTAGTGTACTAGACTCGTAGTGCGAAGGTCCCAGGTTCGAATCCTGCCGCAGAACTCTGGCAGTTTGTGTCTGATAATTAAAGGGAGCGCACAAACAAGCCTTCACTGGCTTAAGTGTATGTCGTATGACATGGGCTATCACACCCCTCCAATCAACATAACCTAAAATAACCTAAATAATTTTTATCCCTTTGATTTTTATTTAAAATAGTCAAACCGAGTGATGCCGATTAATCCAATCTCGCTATACCCTGCGTGATTTTTGTATTTTTTTAAAAACTGTTAGGACATTGTCCTTATTTTGAACTGATTTCAAAAAAGGAAGAGATTACCAATTCGAGTATTTATATATATATATATATATATATATATATATATATATATATATATATTATATATATATATATATATATATATATATATATATATATATTTATATATATATATATATATATATATATATATATATATATATATATATATATATATATATATATATATATATATTTTAAGTGTGTCCACGCAAAACTTTTATCATTTGTGAACCGATTTTTAAATTTTGTTTGCTTGAAAAGGTTTGATTGTTGGTTGGTCCAATATATTTTTTTTTCGATCGGGCAATTTGCTCGTAAGTTTGCAAAACTCTTCCATTTATGGGCCGAATATGGAGCGATTCAAAATTTTTTTTATTTGGTTGTTATTTGGTTTTACAGAAATTTAAGTGGAAATTGAATGGATAAAGAAATAATACTTATAACAGAACTCCCCTATTTGTGAACTTTTACCACCAATATTTATTATTTAAGAAGGTATTTCTATCTATCTAAAGTTAGTTCGGTTTTGTAATCTGTTCGATTGGCTCTTTGTATTGAAGACGGTCTGTTTTTTGCCAGAATTATTATTATTTTAATTGCTAAATTTTTTGTCTAATTTTTATAATATTTTTTGTTCTTTAATTCTTGTTTTAATATTAATGCCAATTTTTTTTATTTTGTTTCAATTTCCGAGTAGAATTAGAGTTTTTTAGATGCTAAATTTTGTTTGTTGCAAGTATAAATAAATATAAAGTAACGTTGACAGCGGCCATATTGTTGAAGCTACATCTATCGAAGTGGTTGTCATTTATTCAATCTGTTTTGGCAAACCACCACAACGCTTAAAAGTGATGAAAGTGTTTTATCAAAATGGGTGCTCTGTTCAAATCTAATTTTCATAAAACAAATAATTTGAGCATTGAGTCGCATTTCTGGATGAAAGAAACAAAACTGTGGAATTTGGACAACACATATCCTTATAAGGTCCAAAAGCATCCCACAACATTCGTTGCTTGGTGAGTATTTTAGAATGACAGCATCATTTGTCAATATTTCTTTCAGAAGATGTTTGATGTTTGATGATGTTTCATCATCGTTTAATGTTTGATGTTTGTTGATGATGTTTGATGATGTTTCATCATCGTTGAAGGCGAGTGCTATAGAGGGAGGATTACCAATTTCTTTTGGTCTGAATTGGATGATAATAAATGGTATGGAGAATAACGTCATGTGGTTTCAACAGGACAGCGCTGCATTCCATACAGCTCTTGCTACATTGTACATTATGCACGAGTGATTTGAGGCATGATTATCTCGTGTGGAGGTGATATGAACTGGCCACCAAGATCGTGCGACTTGATCCCTTTGGACTTTTTCTTGTAAAGTTTTCCCAAATCACAGTTCTATGCGAATAAGTCGCAAACCACAGCTGCTCTTAACAAATGGAATAGGTCAAATTTAGCCTAATTTATCCTTTAGAGCCATAGAAAATCGCATATTTTAGATACGCGTCACACAGAAAAGCCGAGGTCGACAGTTGCTCGATATTATATTCCATGCATAATATCATCAAAAGGCTTTTAAAGTAATTGAAAAAATTTAATGATTCTGGCGGCCACTTTGTTTTATTTAATTTCAAAAATATGAAGCGTTTAATGAAGTACCAGTTTTATGAATATCCAGGTTTTGTGTATTGAAATTTTTTTGCTTTAGGCACATTTGATTGTAATGATGTTTCATCTCTAACCTGGTCCTATTTTTTTGTATAACATTTCTTTTTTGGTTTAGCTGTCATTTAATACAATAAAAATTTGTTCCAACAAATTTTAAACGCGTTTTTATACTCGTATCATTCACAGACTTTCACTTACACCAGTATGAGTGTATGTTGGCATGAGAACCGCTCCGATACGTATTAAAATTCATCACTGATTGTATTTCTTTTTTTTTTTTTTTTTTTTGGAACGAAAATATCATAAAAGGAAAAAATATATGCATACGTGTATACGGACGTACAAGAAAAAAAATACATAGTGTATATTGTATGTACTCGTATAAAGATAAAAGTTTATGCAATTTGTTCTTTGTTATTGTAAATTGGATTTAATTTTGCTCTGACAAATCCTGTTGGCAGGATAATAACCTCAATGCCATAATGAAGCTGAGTAAATGACGGACAGCTTGAAATATTGGACAAACAAATACTAGAAATGGGCTGAGGGGCCGTAAAATAGTGCATGCATTACTATTTGTGCAGTCATTGATATGATTTATAAAAATAGGATGGCATGCTTTTGAAAATGAAAAGGGTTCACATTTCTCCTTCGAAACATGCTTTGAGTTAAAAAGGGTATATCTTAGATATTTTTATATTTTAGTTTCGAAAAGTACTTCAACTAAATTTAGAGCCTATATAACGGCACCAGTTTTACTTGTTTTCAAAGCATGCTTTTAGGCTGTTTTTGAAAATCCTAGATTATTTTATTATTTTTGCAAACCTATATAATTGAACACTTTTTTATATACTCGCACATCTATCTATGTATGTACACTTTTAATATGCATTAAATATCAATGGGAGTGTATGTATGTGTGTGTGATTGCATGTAGGCGAAAATATGTGTTTGTGTTCAATGCGTTGTGGTTCTTATGCCCGATCAAATGCCATTCATAGACTGAATTGTTACAGACAACTGCCTTTCTTCTATTCAGAATTGAATTGTTTCCATTGCTAGCCATTCATTTGTGCAGTTCATTGTCTTTTTTTCCATGCTGATTGTCCTGCCCAGACAATAGACGATTGAAATGTAAAATGTTTTTTTTGTGCAACTAACTGCTGCAGCTCTTGATTAAAAGATGTAAAGTTAAGCAAACACACACATTGCTTGGTTTTTTTTTATTCGAATAAAATGAAAAAAATAAATAAATTTCAGTAATTTAAATCAGGCATTAATTTTCATAATTAAGATTTGAATTTCACTACGTTTTTGATTTTTATGAACTTTTTAAAAGATTTTTGTTTGTAATTTTATATGATAGTTTAACTGTTTTAGCTATAAGTTTATCAGAAACTTATATGGGAGTGAATATAATTTATTTCTTTATGTTATGGTGTATCATTCAATAAATTCGGACTCTCTTATATCGAGTTTTAAGGAGTTATATACAGCAACACCATTAATTTTACACACAAGGGTGTATATGGGAAAGCAGGATCAATTAAAAAGACATTAAACCTTATAGATAAGCGTATCTAAATTGATTAAAAATTAATCCCAGGCCTTGCAAAAAAATTAAGTTTTGTTGCCCCGTATAATTAGTTCGGAAAATATTCCGAATAATTTTAATAAAAATTATTAGAAGAAAACTTCTTTGTAAAAAAATAAAACTATGCAATTGTATGAAATTTTTTAAAGCTGCTTTAGTTTTATAAGTATTTGAGATTTTCAAATATGAATGCATTTTTAGAATTTTCATATTGTACTTGGAAAGTTTTTGTATGCGCAAGCATAATGGTTAAAGCCTACTGATAAGTTAGGATTTACCTACAATGATATTCAGGCATATAGTCAGCTTATTTTTATTTATATATTCCTCTAATAATCCGAAAGTGGTGGTAGTAAGTCTACGAAAATTTCTAGCAGTGAAATGAAGAGAAAAAAAGGAATATAACCAAAAAAGTAAAAATTAAATAACTTCCAAAAACGTTCGTACATTTTCCAGTTTATTTCATTTATCGGAATAATTTATTCTTCTTTTTGGAAGCATTTTTTTTAATATTTAAAAGGAAATATATCCAAAATTGTTTTTGTGTTTTTTTCATCGCGGAATTCTCATATAGTATCTGATGATTTTCGTATAAGTATATAAGTTTGTGTACTTTTCAAATAGAATTTGGCTGAGGAATACTGATGGTTTGGTTAGTTTCAATGAAATGGAAGCTAAAACTCAGATAATCAACAGTAGTTTTTCGCGGAATCATGTTTGTAAAGTACGAAAAGTCGTAAAAGTTTTAATAAAAAAATTTCTAAAACATTTATAAGTTTTCTAAATTACAGGTACAAAAATATGATTGAATTGTGTATAATTCTCATATAGTATTGGTTGATTTTTGTATAAGTATATAAATTTGTGTACTTTTCAAATATGTCAATGAAATTCATTCATATACTCAGCCAAACAAACAACAAACAATAAATTTTTTTAAATATATATTGGAGGATATCTCAAATACTGAATGTAGTAGATTAATATTTTTCAAATACTTAAAAAAATTATTACTTTAAAAATTGTTATTTATAATCTATATATCTAGCATTTCGTTGACGCTAACTAACTCATAAGTAGACTTCAACAATTATGCTTAAAAACAGTTTAACGTCTTGTCCTTGTGCAAGAACCTTCAAATATAATATGAAAATTCAAACATACAAACAGAAAATTTACTCAATATAAGTACAACATAATGTGTCTACTGATACGCGTAACCATCATTGAAATGTCAGACATACTTATATATCTGCTAATAAATAAATAAACACATTTTAAACAATATTTTATTGTTGGCCAAAAGAAATTTTTCATCGGAGGTTGATACCATTAAATTGCTTTCGTCTTAACCCAGTAAAAATTTACTAATGAATTGTAAATTTATTACTTTTGAATAATTATATAATTAATTTCCAACAAGCAAACAAGCAGTTTATTTCAGGGACCGTAACAAATATGACTTTTTTTTTCCTAAAAGTCGAAATTTTTCCTTTTCGTTTTGATTAGATAGACGTCGAATATTCTCATTTGAATTTAAAGGAATAAATATAAATAAATGCTCCGATTATGGTTTACAACAGTTGTTACTTTAATGTTGTATTTTTTAAAATGCGATTATGGTTTAAAACAGTTGTCAGTATGTGTTGTTCGCACTGTCAAAAATCGACAACAGTTCATTAGGTGTTGCTTTATTAACCTTACAAGTTGAAAACCGAAAATAGACACACAAAAAATTAAGTACGAATATAAAATTTGTTTTGCAAAACATACAGAACTGTAAAAAATAAAAATAAAATAAATAAATATATAAAATAATAAAATAAAATAAATATTTCGTAGCAAAATTACACATAAAAAACAAATGGCAAAGCTGATTGAGCTGATGAAAATTAATCCAGATATTGGCCGAGACGAAATGCCATTTGGATATAATAAAATACAGCTCAAGGAAAAATGGGATCATTTTACTGAACAATTAAATGTTTTGGGACAGCCAATTAGAAATATTACAAATTTACATAGTTTTTAGAAAAATGCTCAGTTTTTGTGTCAAAAACAAAGAAACCATCCTTGTTTATGCAGAAAATTGTTATAAAACTATAAAGTTGTTATTGTAATGGAGACATTGCAATAATTTTTGGTTTTATAAAAATTATAGATACTCATTCTATATATAGTAGCTCCAATGGATTTAAACTGCTTTTCCGGCTACGTGCCATTTTTGCGTGTTTTTTGTTGTTCTTTTATTTATTTCTAACAAAGTATACGCTTTTTTAATATTTCTTTTAACAGTTTTTGGCATGCAGGTGTGTATTTTTATGGAAATATATACTACAAAAAATGCAACGCTGTGAAATATACAACACCTAGATGTTGTAACCCATAATTGGGACAAAAAAATTAATAAGTTTGTAAAAAAATTAATTAAAGTTGCTTTATTTTAAAGTATTAGTCAAAATTTTTAACCAAGATTTTATTAACTTAAATTGATAAGAAGACGTAAATATGTACTGATTGATACTCCGGAAGTAATGAATATGTCATGCCTTAAAAATATCATCTACATTTTCACTTGATATATTCAATAAAATCGCTACCAGTACTAGATAAGAATTTTAGGATTAGATCTTCATTCTTATAAAAAACATCCGAACTGTGACAACTTGCCATCATCAAGACGAAGTTTTGAGTCCTTTTCTTAGAAAATATTTATTGAATATATATTGAATATGGACGGGTCTTTATAACTAATCTCTATAATTTCTCTTTTTCTCCTGCAGCCACGATAAACACTTAATTTTCCACCGACTTCAAAAAAGGAAGATGTTATCAATTCGTGTGTATTTTTCTTTTATGTCGCACGCACTATCTTGTTTTTCGATAATCGGATAATTGATTATCGCATAACTTCCGCATTTATGGGCGATTTCGAAAGCTTGCAGTTTGATTTTACAGAAATCCATGTAGAAAACGAACGGACAAAATAGTGACTATAACATAATTCCGCTATTTATGGAACTATTTTCAAAAATAAAATTTTAGGAAGGTATTTCAATTTCTCCTAGGAGTAAAATATAAACTAGAAATGGATTATATGGGATTTGAAAATAAACCGTAGTTGCTTCCGTTTTGTAATCTGTTCGATTAGCTCTTTGTATTGAATTCGGTTGGTGTGTGGCAAGTACTGGCCACCAACACTCGTCTAAATAAAATTTTATTTTTTTAATTTTGTTAACATGACAATGATAAATTTCCCTACAGATGAAAATGATTCGCTTCACGAGCCACTTCGGGAATTGTTGCAAAACAATCTAATTTTCCCGAAAAATCATCTTTTCTGATGATACCCATTCCCACCTCGACGGCTATGACAACGAACAAAATTCTACTTCTACGTATCAGACAACCCTCACGTTATTGCCGAGAAGCCAATGCATCTACTGAGGGTGGTAATTTGGTGTGGACTTTTGGATGTGTGGAATAATTGGCCCATTTTTTGTCTTTTTAAATTCTGGAAACGCCAATTCAATCAACAGCGAGCGCTACAGAGCCGTGATTACAGGGTTTTTATAGAATGAAATGGAAGATATAAACTTTTATAATCTTTAGTTTCAGCAGAATAACGCATCACAGACAGCCTATCATCATATCATTACAAAAATATAGTCTTTGTGTCTAGTAGCTGTTATATTAGACTAGTAGTTCAAAGATCGCAGGTTCGATTCCTGCCGAAGACTCTATGTATTGCTACAGACAAGCCCACTAGCTCCACAGTTTGTTAACTTTATTAAAAAAATACTGTTATAGAATATACTTGTACTTGGACTACCCCTTATAAAGAAGCTATAAGGGTAAAGACCCATGTGCAAGGCCTATGGAAGGTGAATTGAATGCAACAAAGCTTCATAAATTTCTACATATGTATATGGAGCTTGACATTTTACTTCTCCATTAGTTGGGCTGATGTATAGACCTTATGAATGGGGCGTGATATAGGCTATAATATTTCTTATGACAGACTCAGAAGATGCAGCAGAAGCCAAATTTTTTTGTCTAGCATTAGATGGACCTTAATAACACAGGCCTGCAAATTGACAGTTTTTGATTTCTTTTACCGTAATTGATGAATCGCATTTATTTGGTGCGCTGAGTCCAAATATGCCCTCAGTTTTCCTCCAGCACGTAAGGATTTATAATTCATTATAATATCTACATTTGTTTCCCTAAAAGTTCCTTTTTGAGCTTTTCCGTTTGTATGGGATGTCTGGAAGTTCTCTATGAAGCATCCAACAGTAGTTTCCCATCATATTCACATCCCATCGTCTTTGGTACCTCCGTTCCATTTCTTTGATGTCTTGGTGGAACCTCTCGCCCTGCTCTTCACTTACGTTATCAAGGTTTTCTGGGAAATAACTCAAATGGGAGTTCAAAAAGTGAAGTTTCAAGCTCATGGAGCACCCTAAGGTTTTAAAACATTAAATATACAAATTTTTATCATATTACATAGTTTCTGATATAAAACTATGAAGCCGAATAGGAAAAACAACTTTTTTCGGCATATTCAAAAATATAAGCCTTATGGTAGGCAATCCGCAGAAATGTGCATTTTGCGGAAAATCCTTACGTACTGGAACAAAACTGAACTCAACGCACCAAAATACATAAGAATCACGCAGACCTGTGTAATTGATAACTTTAGAAATAAAATTTGAAAACTGCTTTTGAACTCAATGTATTTTTGAATAATAATAAACAAGTAAACATCGTGTCCATCGACAAAATTTCATTTGAAATCTGTTTCCTTTTTCGAAAATTTCGATATCTAATTTTGTCAATTTTTTAGTTTTATTACTTTCGTATGTGTTTGATATAAAACTATTTACGTGATTGGTTGATTTCTCACGAGAATACTGAATATATTCATGTGGGTGTACTGGAGAATATGACGAATGATTACTGGGACATCTTGCAACTGTCGGACACACAAATCTCTTTGTCATCAAGTTCAATTAGCCATCACTAATCGACCACACTATAATTTAGTTTTAATGCGTTTCAGATGTTGTTTGGCTATATATTCATCTCATTTTAATTTATTTTATTTTTTGTCATTCCGATTTTATTTTGTCAGGACATTTTATTTACTTTTTTTTTAACAAAAGGATGCATTTGTTTATTTTGATGCAATACTTCGGCTTGATTTAACTCAGTAAATAATCTGATCATACATGGAAAATTGTATATAATCCTAGTACATATTTTATTATTGACAAGAGAAAGTTGCTATTTGAGTATTTTTTTTCTTTTGCTCATGTTAATATCAAATTACGTGGTGAGCAGCGTGGCAGTGCGAAAAATCTAGCTTTTTCAAAAATGTAAACTGCCGACAACGGATTCTGATAGAGAGAATCAAAAATACATATACGAGAAATGTGTGTAAATATAAATATGGTGAGTTTAAAATGTTTCGACGTAAAAGCTTACGTCATGGCATATTTAATTCAAAGTTGAATACGTTTTACCTAAAAGTAGGCAACATATTTAATATCATCCAGAAATCTCTTCAATGGTCTGTGAGGGATTTTAAACATATATGGCCACATTCATAGTTAACACTCATCCATACCATATGAGAAATGAAGCCAAGGGTGTACACTACCCCACAGTATACCATAATATATTGTAGAATAGAGCATCGATATGCGGTCCATGAAACACTGTTTCACATTTTATATAGTTTTTTTCTTAGTATGTTTCCAAAAATTTCTTTTTTATCTTCTCTCTAAGTACCCTATACTTCTGGTTGTATGTATGGGTATTCATGTGCCGGGATTTATGTGATACATATGTACTCATTCTATATCCTGTGTGCACTCTTTTTCTGCTTTGATGGTGTTCATCTCTATTCAAAATCCAACAAATTAATCCAACAAAGTAAAGCTGCAAAGCAATGAAAGAGGAAAAAATAACTAACATGTCTGACTGCGGCCAAAGTTGCGGTAAGTCTACAAATGTAGCTACTAATGGCATTTAGTTCAACAGCTCGTTCCACCAGCGGTGGCAGTAGCCTCCATTTCGAACATCAGTGCATTTAAAGCTGCAATCAAATACGGGCAACTACTAAAGCAAATGAAAAATCCCCACTGACCAGAGAAATAATAATAATAAACTGCTACATTAAATTTACTTTACTTTCTCGTGTAATAAATGGAAAATTCTTGCCATTTTCATTTTGTTAAAGAAATCGGACAAGAGAGTAAAAGCGTGAAGGAAAATTGAATTAACAGCGTTTCCATAATGTAAATGAAATTTAAACTGGCCTCTTAGTTTTCTATTCCCTAACGAAATTTATATAAAAAAAACCCCGAGGAAATAAAGGGTTTGCTGAAAAGAGTATCATGTTGATTCCCAGCTGTTTGTCCAAGTTCTTCAGTTAATTATGTCACACGCTCGAAAATCGGAGATTTTAAAAGTCTTAAAATTAATGACTCTAAACGGTAAAATTGTCTATTTAATTTAATCGTTTATAATTCGCTCGAAAATATTCTGTGTAACGACGATAATTGTGCATCGTTCTGTATTACTTTACCACGAACATTAAGTTGGGGGTGAATATCACGATCAATAACTAGTCGGAGAATAATATATACTTACCAGCTGTAATTATCTAAATACACGGCAGTCCGCTCTATACACGAGCGACAATTTTTGTGTAATCGGCTGCAGGGACACCCCAAAAACTCCTTGCTTAGAGGTCAACCGTTTGTAAGAAAGCTTTCTTGACTAGCAATAATTTCTGCGCGGACAATTTGGTTAAAGAAAATCCCTGAGTAGACAAAATCTAATCTTATTAATTTGGGCTTAAAGCACATAGGAGTACAAGAAATGACCCCAGGATGTAATCTAGGGGCCTTATTCGTTTTCGTGATCATAAATGGGTGTGAATGATGATTTCTTTTTTAATTTCAAATTGTTTTATGTATAAAAAATTCAAGGAAAAAACGTTAAATATATTCAAGTGAGAGAAGATAAATATGCCGAACTAAATATGTTTCGACGTAACACTTTACGTCATTAAATATTTATAAATGTCTTTTTAGTACATGTTGACCGTGTCCAATTTTGTCATACTCTCTCCAACATATCGACCGATATCTCACAAGTTAATTCTTTAATATTGGTTTTAAGTGCATCAAAACCGTTGCCAGGTTGTCCCTATAACCATGAGCCTTATTATAGTCCCTCAAAAAAAAAAAAAAGTCTAAAGGAGTTAAATTGCATGATCTAGGCGGCCAATCGACCGGCCCCAAACGTGGAATAAACTGCTTACAGAACTCGCATCTCAATTGGGCCATTGTTTCGCGTGCTGTGTGGCATGTGACACCGTTTTGTTGAAACCACATGTCAGCTGAGTCTAGGTCTTCTATTTTGGGCAAAATTTTTTTTAATCATCGCACGGTAGCGCTCGCCATTCACAGTAATGTTCCTGCCTTCGTCGTCTTTGAAAAAGTACAGTCCAATAATACCACTGGCCCATAATTCATACCAAGCAGTGAATTTTTCGGAATGCAATGCTTCTGGCTACTCTTCACACCAAATACGGAAATTGTGCTTGTTCACCTATTCATTCAACCAGAAATGAACTTCGTCGCTGAACAGATTTTTTAATAATAAAATTCAATAATCTGCAAGCGTCGTTCGTTTGTAAGTCGATTCATGGTTAAATTGTAGACCAAACTGAACACGTTTAACATTGACATGTTACATGAAAACAGCTTAGCTGTCAAAAAACAGTGTTGCCAGAAAGAAAGTTTTTAAAAAATCACCCTTTACATTTTTTTGCTTAGGACATATATAACGAGACGATATGTCCATTATTTTAAAGGTAATCCATTCTACATGTTTGTTCCATACAGACTTTTCATCAGAAAGGATTTGGGGTAGAGAAAAAATTTATTTTCATTTTTCGATGCAACAGTACTGCTTTTCGGAGGTATTTGGGAACTCATTGTTTCATAAAGACTTATCACCATAAATTATTTGGTCTTTTATGTCCTAGTGGAAGCATTTATTTGTTTTCTGATATTTATTACTTAACTATGCGAGGTTTAACGCTTTCAAACATGCTGATTGGAGCCTACTGATGAGTTGCTTCTAGCAACAACAAAATGCAGACATACTGTAAGTTTAACCCACATCAAATAACAAAATTTTGTGCAACTTTTATTCAATATTAGAACGACAGAAACTGATCGTTGATGCGAATTATTTAAAAGTGATTTCCTTGACTCAGCCCGACAAAATAAGACAGGAATTAATAGAAATTCTTGAAACAATTTCTTACTCGTTGGCCCGTGTAATCATTTATAAATTTTTAGTTCAATCTTGCCACGAGTTTTTCTTAAAAATATGGAACTCTTCTGGGATTTCAGTACCAAAACTCAAGACTTTGATTTTAAAACTTATTTGGTTATTATGAAAACGAAAAAAAGCTGTTTTAAACAAGTTTTGGGTATGTAGAAAACATTTGTAATTTAACAGCTTTTTAATGTGGCAGGTCCTTAATGGTTGCTTGTAGTGTAGTTAACAGAGATAAAAAATGGAAGAGTCTCAAAAATTTTTTAAGCTACACATAACGAAAAGAACATGATATTATTTTGTACTAATTCGCATTTGATTTTCATTTCACAAAAGGACACAAGTGTGCAGGAAGAATAACCCTTTAGCTTTTTAATACACTTCGATAGTGTTTAACAAATTCTCTTATACTTATTCTATACATACCGACCTTCGTAGACTAGTAGGTAGTGTACTAGTCTCGTAGTGCGAAGGTCCCAGGTTCGAATCCTGCCGCAGAACTCTGGCAGTTTGTGTCTGATAATTAAAGGGAGCGAACAACAAGACTTCGCTGGCTTAAGTGTATGTCGTATGACATGGGCTATCACACCCCTCCAATCAACCTAACCTAACCTAACCTATTCTATACATAATATGCATAAGTAGCCTTTATTTAATTAGGACCATCGCTACCGAAAAAGCGATGACAAGCATGATATACTCATAAACACTGTTAAGGAACTGTATGTTCTGCCGGGTAGTGCAGAATTAAAGTTAAAGGCTTTTTTTATTCGCTTTAGAACATTATCTCCTGCTGTTTATCGGTTTTTCTTAAATAAGAATTTTACGAACAATTATCTACTAGAATTATAAATCCGGGAACTAGGTTTGTGTTATTATTTCGAAATAAATCAACAATATTAAGTTCTACTGAAGATGTCTCTATTATTTGATGGTTGAAAAATTTAAGCAACGATATCTCCGCAAGATTGCAAAGTTTTTGAAACCAAGAGAAGAGTCCTGTGATTTAAAGCAAAATCTTATAACAAACAATGTGTTGTCTAAATTAAAGTTTTCAATTACATTTCCCTTAAGCGTATCAGTTGAAGTTTTGCTTGCGTTTCAATCTCATTATTACATTGCATTTTTCTACCCATATTTTGCGTACTCGTATGTTTATGGAAATATCTGTGTAGATATTGCTAAACAAACAATAAAAAGACTTACAATATTGTATTTTATGTATGTTTGTAGACAAATATTGTCGCATGAACATTGTTAATTCCACTCATCATCTTTATATTGCTGGTAGAATCATGTTTATTCCAATACTAAACAATATTAAAGTAAACAATAAATGAAATCCTTTCTCATGTCTATTTTCCTATCATTCGTATCAAGTATATATTGAATGAACAGATAGATACCGTCCTTGTATACTTGTCTATTACATTTTGTATTCTCATCAAGACATAAAAACATATTCGTATGCATAAATATGAATATCAGCATCATCATCAACAACATCGGAAAACTAAATATTAAAAGCATGTACAAAAAGGATTAGTCAAAATGTACCCCATGGCTAGAGACGTCTATAATATGCTACAGAAATATATAGTTACACACAGAAACTATATCGCATAGTTGTAATATTATAGTTATAAGTTGGCTGACTGAATGGCTGGGTTTATTACAGTTACGAGGTGTGTTCAAAAAGTACGGTTACCTATTTTTATTTATTTGTCACTAATCAATGTTGCCCCTTAAAGGTAATCATCCTCCGATGCAATACTCATATGCTAGAATCAGCTTTTTTATAATGTAGCCCTGAGCTCTTTTAACGAAGCAATCTTTAGATCCTCCATGGTTCTAATGCTTATCCTTTTATATGCCTCTATAGGTTTGTTGCTGGGGCAGTTAATTTTTGATGTTTTAAAAGTAGAAATTCTTACCTCCCCGCGAAATTCTGAACACACCTCGTACACTAATGCTCGCTTTCTGTAAAGGCTACAAATGATGAGAAATTAAAATCTGTATATAACAAAAAAGAATTAAAAAAATATACATTTCAAAATGGAAATTAGTTGCAAAAACTTCTCTTAATGTTTGCAACGACTTTGTTTGTTATAAAATTCATTTTCCTTTTGTCTTTTTTTCCCCCACTTATTTAGTTGTTATTTTTTCTCCATTCTTTTGCAAATAGTTTTCGAAAGTCAGTTGTGAAGGGTTCATAAAACTCCCACAAAATTGGCAGATTATCAAATCTCTATTAGTTTTTCTTTCCATGATTTCTGTCTTCGTCGTTACCTAATCTAATTTGGGAAGTAGAATTGAAATTAAAAAGTTTTTTGTTACCGCAAATGACAGTTTTCTTTTTTTCCGTTTCATTAAATGAAATAAATGGCTTTACAAAAAGAATACAAGTCATGTTTGTGACAAGATAATGGGAGTGGGGTGCCCAGGAAGATCGATAAATGTTTGTTATGCATTTCCAAGCAGGGAAATTCAAGATACCTCCTGTTAAGGCGATGGTATTCCTATGCTACTGCTATTTTACTCTAGTCAAGAATTTACACTTTTGTAATGGTCAAATGAATTCAAATGAATTCCATTGAGATCTATATGTGCTATTAGTTTTACTTAATGCCATGTCTTCTGTACTGTTGCGAAAACTCCAATTGTCTTTCCTACGTATGAGACTTTAAGTATATAATATCCTTCTCCGCTGCTTCCCTGTGGATTCCAATCGGTGGCTATTCGTATAAGGTCATCTGCAAGCAAGACAGCGTTGGTGATAACAATGGACCAAAATGATTTCCTTATTCTTTTCAAATAATATAATAATAAAAAGTTCCTGTCGTTCCTACTAGGAGCATAAGGCAAACAGTTATTACTAGGAGTTATTACTAGGAGCATAAGGCAAATAGTTATTGTTAAATACTAGCTGAGGATTGTTGATTTCTTATCAAAGTTAAAGATTTTGATTTTGATCCGACCTAGCAGGCCTTTCCCGGTAGATTATATCTGCACATAATCCACCTCTATTATTAATTATGCGGACCAGCAACTGTCAACATCATCAAGCACAGACTCATTTATCTGAAGGAAAAGAACGCTGCCTTTGTGCTGACACATGAGCTTAGTCTTTCCCAAGTTAATTTTCAAACTTGCTTGTACCGTGGGAACATCTAGAAATCTTAGTTTATGAGACATATCACTGAATATATATGACAGGATATAGGTGTTGTCGACGATATCTAGGTGTTCTAAAGGTTTAGAAAGCAACGTCGGATCCCGGTTATTACTCCGATGCTATCTTTTAGCCTGTTTTTATGTGGTACCTAGCACTGAGAGCCTTTACATTCAAGTGCTTTTCTCATGCTGTAGCGACCAAGCTTGTCAAATGCTTTTTTAAAGTCTATAAGTACGGGATATAAGAGAGAAATATATGTAAATACATATTGTTAAAAGAAGACACTCGAATGTTCTGCACGGAATGTTCTGGGTAGGAAGTCTGTCTGTTTTGAAGAGTTATCAGGCTCCAAGGCGGATCTAAGTGGGTCTGTTATGATTCGAGACATTAACGTATTTATGATGTTAAGAAAAATGAATCCTTTCCAATAGGCGTATTCCGACAACTTTGGAAGGATTTTGCTTTATCTCACGTTAAATTTGCTTGGTCTACAAATTCAAGCAAAGCCCATCAGAAGAAAAACTCAACTCCTTGACAACTTTTTTTGTTGAAAATTAATTAATTAAACCTTTATTTATGGTTTTTTCAATCGTGTTCTCTTTCAAAATGTTAAGGGCACTTTAGACAGTTTATTCTAATTATTACCTAAAAATTTTACTTTATCGAAATTAGCGAGAGATAGCGGTTGCGTTTTCCGATTTAAACATTTCTGTGGTCCTTCGAACCGTTTCTTCTCACAAATATCAATGACACAACAATTCAAGATACAATGAATTCTGATAAAGTGCATTTTAGAATATAATTCTGCAAACGCCTGGCCTTAATACGGAAACCACTAAGTGGAAATATAAATATAATTACCGATAGTGGTTATACTCCTTAGGATCATATCCTGCTTGCCATATTATGCGATGCCAGATTGGTCCATGGCAGTGCTCATGGCTCGTCATCCACAACAGTATCAGCGGTAATTCTTTCCTTGCTCTCTAAGTTGCTTCACACATCTCATGTTATAAATTTTATTCCCTTGAAATGGCAGGAAGTGTAAAGTGTTCTTCATGCTTAACGTTTTTATGAAATTCGCGACATTATAAATGCTGATCAAAAGTCTTGCGGCATGCAAAAATACAGTCTAATAACAACAATTACCTGCTGCAAGTTATTTGTGATCTTTCGTAAATATTAGCGACTAAATCTGATATTTGCCCATTTTCAGCATGATGCTTTAAGTACAACAACAACAGCCATGACACCAGTGAATTCTCTGCGTTCGCAAACAGCGTGAAGCTGCAAAATGTGGTCCTCTAGTTCTTTATTAATGCCAGCAACTTGAATGTTTCTTAATTCTGTTGGAAATTTAGGAATACCTTTTTTTAATGTCAGTGTCCGATTATTGTCCATAAGTTGTGCTTTTCAAATGTTCAAATAAAACTTTTTATGGTCTTTCGTACGTTCGAGTGTACGAGTGATAACAGTGCCTAAAGGTATTTTCTCTTTTCTAAAAAAAGTATAACATTTCTTGTATGACAATATTTTATAAAAAATTGTCTATTTCTCGTTCTAATTTAAAAAAATAACGTTTTTGTAGGATTGCATGCCCATTAATTTTTGCTGACTTAAGAAAACTAAATTAATTTTTACTCTTTGAAAGGGCAAATATTATTACACTCTTAAAAAAATGCCATACATGCGTCATGATGTTGCAATTAATGTTATTAAAATTAATAGCCACTTTTGCGGACGCTTTGAATATTTCAGGCTTCACCAAATTTTTATACCCTTGATTGGTGATGAAACAACTTCACGCTGGTTGTTTTTTTTGTGATTATTTGTGGCGGATTATTTGTGGCGACCTTCATTGGGTTAAAAGTTCAAGAAGCTCAGTGCAAAAGCGTACTTTATTCCATGTCATTTAACTTCTTTTAAGGTTGGAAATTTGTGTAAAAGGTTAATCGTACCTCTTTGGGCTGCTCTGGATATCAACAATTGTCTCAAAAAATGGTTGGACTTATTATTGATTTGTTTCGTTTAACTCCCTTAAATTCCTTCTTTTAGAAAGTATGTCTCGTGTTGTGGGGGAATAACCACATAATTAAAATTCTACATGCAAGTGGAAGTACCAAGCTGTCTTGAGTGATGGAATAACGATGTTGGATGTATTGAATTTATCTATTATAGTATTACTACAACGACTATGGATCACCATGGCAATACCTCTAATCTTGAATTCTAATTATGGCATTCAAATTCAATTTTAATCCCGGAAAGCAAAGAGAACGATTGCATTGGAAAATACAGTGACATGAATTTCACATTCTAAACTCCTGTTGACGCAGATATTGAAAAAGTTTATCTTGCATATTTAACTCTAAATCCTCCTTCGGAAAAGTCAGCATTTCCTTCCTGTTAAAAACAATTTAATTTTTTTTCTAACATCCCTTTCAACAACCATTTCTTGCATTTGTTTCTGTTAATGAACTTGTTGTTACTTTTCCTTGTTTAACTTTCATTAAAATTACAAAAGCCATAAAGCGGCGTTAACATTTCACAAAAAGGACCTGTTAAGAAGAATGACAACTTATTTGAAAGGACTTATTCTTTTCATATGAGCACGATGCTGTTGCTGATGACATCTAAGTAAACAACAAAATCTGAAAATCTTTAATAAATATTTGAATTTAGACCTACAAACAATATTTTATGCACAGGCATGACTACGTAAATAGACGAGCTACGTGTGTGTGTGTGTGAAAGAGATCGAGAGGCAGAGAGGTTTTGCTTTTAAGACCGTGATGTGTGCCTGGTGAGTTCACACAGGGACTAGTTTAATCCATTACACTTTTTCCATGAAACACAAACGTACAAGGACCTTTTATATAGTGCTTAATCTCTGGATATGAATATTAACTAGCAGTTTATTTTAGTCAAGGTTTATATATGCATATACACACACATATATACATATATGTATATACTCTCGTATATTTTGCTTTACAAATTTTGAGGAAAAGGAAGTGCTACGTGCTCTTCAACACATACATATAAATGGGTGAGTGTGTAATCTATCTCTGGACTCGCATCTACTGCTGACATTAAATATTCGAGTCATCATAACGGTAACCAAGCCATGTGGCCATTTTTACTTGGGTGTGAGTGCTTGTGTGTGTGTGTGAAAATCATAAAAAATACTTAGCATGCAATTAGGAGTGGTCAAGTAAACATTAACAAATTATATGCTAACATGGCGTTTATATACGTTTTTATATTATTTTAACAAGTCTGTTCATATTATCCATGTGGTCATGAGCTTGAAAAGACCCCTCTCTTGTTTTTTAAACTAATACTATGATTAGTTAAATTCATGTGCGAACAACATTTATAAAAGTTTATATCTGTATTCCTTGGATTTGCATTTATTCGAGGTTAATACGAGAAGTTTTTTGATATAATATTTAAAAAGAAATAATCGGGAATATATTTCATAATTAAAGAAAGAATAGGAAACACGGAGTCCTAACAATTTAAATTCTATGGATTATGTGATAATATATCGTAGAGTAACTTTTCTGTGATTGCTTAACTCTTACTTAAAACTAATCAGGTACTTTCGGAATGCATGCACTGACTCCGACCGTTCTATATGATACTTTACCGCATATATTCACGGTTATCATTCGCAGGCTAAATTTGTCGGAGTGAATCATAAGATCGCACAAAAATATCCAATGGTTCTTGATGCATTCGACTTCTTTTAATGATAATAACAATAATCATACCATGAAAATAATTAAATGCAGAAGAGAAGTTTATAAATAAAGTTTTATTTACAATAAAACAATGAAATCAGACTCATTAATATTTTTAAGAATTTTACACGGATTTCGGGAAAATTTATCATTGATCCAGCAGAAATACAAATACACAGGCGTGGTCCAGAACACTAATTAGTATTTACAAGAGTGAATATAAAAATCTTTTTATGCTGCTTCTATACAGGGAAAAAAGGAAATGATACACTCAAAAGGAAAATCAAAGCATCCGTACTTGAATCAAGACAAAGACGTAACAAAAGCAAAAGTATGTATGGACTTAAACCAAGTATAGAATGCTTGACTTAATAGTGGATATATGAACAGCTAAATTTGTATTTTAGTCACAGCCTTATCGTGCTTAATCAAAAAAAAAAAAAAAAAAAAAAAAAAAAAAAAAAAAACTACGATGATTTATTTTAGGTAGAAATGAAATGGATTTGATTACATATCTACCACACGGTCAAAAGATGGTCAATTCAAAAAAAAAAAAGATTTTTTTGGCTTATAATCCGTGATTCACTTCTTCGAAGTTATAGTCACCAAAGTTCATATATTGACACAGTGTTGTTGTTTCTTTGTTCGTTGATACCACTAATTTGTGAAACAAAGGCCTAGAGTGGGTTCCAACAACAGGCTTTGGGCACAATCAATCCAACAACTTATGGCCACAGAAATAAAAAGAAATAAATGGATTGATCAAACTTTAAGAAGATCAAGGAACGACATAGCAAGTAAGCCATATACTGGAACCCGCAAGAAAGTCGTAGAAGAGGATGTCCAGCTCATACTTGTAGAAGGCCGGAATGGTTTAAACCTGGGGCGAAGTGAAAGCATTGGCACAAGACAATAATATGTTCAAGAAATTTATTAAGGCCCTATACTCCTTATAGGATTGATGGGAAAATATATATACCATTAACTTACTACCAGATCCACTTTTGCCGACTCCTTTTCGATACTGGAGAATGTTGCCGTTTTATGGCTCAGAAAAATATCACACATTTTTTTATCTTAATATTTTATGGGTTTGGTATTACATTTTCTTTTTGTTTAAATAATTTTTGAGTAAAATATCAGAATTATCGATATTATTTGCCCTATCTTAAGAAAGTTATATGAATATATGAGTTAAGTTCGTCCACCACGTTTTCTCTGTCGCTTATGGAGACACAAGTAGAAATGTCTGAGGACCAAAGGGTGGATTTAGATTTTTGAAAATTTTTAACTGGCTCATATGACTGACATCCTTTTCACTGAACAATTTGCCACTGAAGTACGAAAAGTTCTTATGAATACGTTTGTTTAGATAAAAAAAATTCTTCTCTATTTTTTTACCACATTCAACCCAAAATATCAGTAGCAGCTATTTATTCCAAAAAACAACAGCATAAACTGTCAGAATAAAAAAATATACAGAGCCAATTCTCATCAGTGAGAACTCCACAAGTTTTGAACCCGCCTCGTGCATCCCAATGTTATAATAAGAACAAGTTTAAAATTACCAGTATGACTGACAGTAGAATGGGAAGCAAAACGTACTGGGTGAAATTAAAATACTTTTCAAATACGGAGTCACAAATTATTATAAACGGCAGGCAACAACCTCATAAATGCCTTAAATCCAGAATAAGTGATTTTTAATCAAATTTTTTTTCAATAGCATTAAAAAAAAATTATAAATTTTTAATACTGGCAGGCAGCATGTTTCAAAAATGGATCCTTGAAATCAACATAATGCTCCTATACCAAAGTCGTAACATCCCCATTTAATTCCATTTTATCAAACCTTGATAACTTATTTTATTTGCCTACTTTTCGGTTGTACATATGTATACAAAACATTGCATAACGTCAGGAGCATATTTGCTGATATAATCATTAGTGGCAATACCAGTGTTTTTGTTTGACTGCTTTCAATGATTGGAATGACGACGACGAATACGATGCAGATGATGATAATGATGATGATGACGATGTCATAAGTGCTTGCAAGTGGCACTTGGAGTGCTGCTTGTATTCGTCAAGAGAAAATGGCAACAAAATTTTCAATTCAATGGTCAACATGAACTAAACGAACACAGAGACATTTTGCTGAGAATAAGAATGATGAATAAAATAACTTCACAATATTCAATTGAAAACACCCCCAAAAAATCTGTGGTTTGGAAATTGTAAAGCATACTTTTGAGCAAAAATTCCAAACAGCCAGATTGCAGTATTTGCATTAAAAAAATCCACACAAGCGAACATACAAACACATACATATGTACGAGTATATGTAAGTTATGTATAAATCTGGCCAGTAGTTGGCCATCAACCAGTGAACTGTGTTGAATTCTGCGATGTGGTTGAAACTGATGGTCAATGCAAAGCTTTTAATTAATAAGGCATGACTTAATAAAAGAAATACTACTGCTGCAGTTGTTGGTATCAGTAATAAAAAGTATTTTTAAATTAATTCTTTTACAGCTTGATTTTTGATATGCAGTCCCGCCTCTCCCCTTTTAATTTGACTGACTGTCTTATCACTCCTTAATGTCTTATTAACAGTGAAAACAAAAATATGCACTTGTATGCTTTTTTCCTGTGACATGGATAAAGGTAGGCATGAGGTATTTATATATTTAAGAACTTGAAAAAATTGTCATCGATTTTTGGTGAATATTTTAGATTTAATAGCATATTTCTGAGTACGTGCTTTAGCCTTAAGAGCATAAATGGGGAAATTTTTCGTGTTTTTAGAACATATTTGTGTAGAAGAATATTTTGATTTCAATATACATTTCATTAAGAGCAAACAAACTGTGTGAAATATTATTATTAGTTGTTTATTTATTAAAAACCCTTATCGATGCCAATATATATGCAATATTACATCGTACACATGTTCGCAGTGGCTCCACATGGAGTTGTGCATACGAAATGTACAATTTTTCATGATTGATACATACATCGGGCTGAATGTGATCGATGGCATGTGTTATGTTGGCTTTGAGGGTCGCTGTTACTTGTGGCTTGTTCGCATAGATCCGCTACTTAAAGGAACCCCACAAAAAAGTATCGAGATGACCATGCCCTCAAATCCAATGTGGCATGAGCTAGCCCGAAATTCTCAGCAGTGACTTTTTCAGCATCTTTTGTGGGTTGACATGGTCCCAACTTCGACAAAATAGTTTGCTGACATACTCATTCATCTAAAAATGGGAATGATTATGGCGTCCGTACGTGTCGTGTTGTTAAACTCTATATCCGCTTATGGTGACAGAATGAATAAATTTCAGCCAATTTGACAGGTGTAGATTCAACAATATGGCCACTATGAACTGTCAAAGTTCGGAAGGCTCTTGCTTGTTAAAAATAAAATAAATTTTAATGAAATTTAAAAAGTAAATTAAATCTATAGCATATGTTAGGGGTTGACTTAAAAAAATTTATGTGTGTATTATTTTCTTCTGGCTGCAGCTGGTGCTGGTCTAAAGGGTTTCCTACGAGACTTTTGCTCAACTGTTAGCAGTGACTGCCTTTTTAAATAGTTACGTGAGGGCACTTCACTTTCTTCTTCATTAGCTGCAGTGGCTGGTATGCAATAAATAAAAAGAGTGATAGAGGGATAGAGTGAACGGGGGACAGTGCAGATGGTATAATACAATTTGTCTATCGATTAGTTTATTAGCTTAATGTTTTTAACTAACCTGCTGCAGGTGCTTGTTCAGGTGATGATGAGGAAGTGCCTGCAGCTCTTTGTACTCGTCCAGCCAGTAAATTATAATAACACTTTGGCATAGCAGCTGGCTTCTCACCTTCTTGGCCTTCAAGGACTCTAGGTGGTTGTAAAGAAGACATAAATTCTTCTTCCTGCCAACAAGTTTTAATGAATTATTAAACTAAAATTTAATTTATGTGAGTAAACTTACACTGATATCTATTTCTAGCTTTTCCAACGAATGCTCTTCGTGTTTAATTAAATCTTGGCATTTTTGTAATTTAAACTTGAGAATCTAAAAAAGAGTGAAAATGAAAATGCTTTAATATTATAAAATATTCTAATTACCATAATCAAATCTATATCTTCTGCGGCATTAACCAAAAACTCAGGCAATTCTGTTACTTTTATGGTAATTTCCTTGTCTTTTAACTCCACATTGGTTTCATCTACTTCCTGCAGCTTATAAATCATTTCACATAAACGTTCTTTGATGAATTTTAAAACCTCCAAAGTCTGTTCTGCCGCTTCTAAATTTTTCTGTCGCTCAGTTTCATGCTCAGCTATTTGGGTTTTTATTTTCTCAATCACTTCTTGATTTCTAATAAGAATATTTTACAAAATACATTCGCCATATGTGCAAATATGTGTGCATGTGGTTTAACTTACACCTCCCTCTCTTTGACATCTGTGAATTTAAATGATTCTAGTTCTTTCGTCAAGGTTTCTCTCAGACACTCAAAACTGGCTTTTTCTGCTTCCGCTGCTGTACGCAAATAACTTAAACGCATTGCTGACTCTTTTTGCGATGAGAATCTTTCGAATACTTCATGAGGCGATGTGGCACCAGTTACTTCCATAAGACTTTTGAACAGGTCCTCCATATCACTGGAACTTTTTTTCAGCTGAGAATTTTCATCTTCATTGACTTCTGTCTTGCCCGTATGCTGATCTCCTGTACTGGAACCCATACTATCCTGATGATGTAGAGATTTGCCTTCGAAGAAGAGCTTACGGCCAATTCTTTCCAACTCAAGCTTGCGTTGTTCCACCAGTTTTCGAAAGTCCATGGCTTGACGTTCGCGTGCCTTTTGAGATAAATTTGCCTGTTGCTCCTGCCTCAGTAAAATGACTTTGGCCGAGTCACGCATTTCAATGGCCTCGTTGTGAACTTGCTAAAAGGAGTTGAATATATAAATTTTGGCATAACGAGTATATATTTCTAAAGAAGAAGGGAATTGATTTAAGTCTAATTATGGAATTGAAATCAAGTAGACTTACGAACGACTGTGACTTTTAAAATACTAGAGACTATCAAACTTTAAAGTTTTTAAACTCAAAATGGAACTTCTGCTGAAATTCCTGTATCACAATTTTTATTTTTCTGTATTGTAAAATTCATAAAAAATAAAAGGGCGAACTATTAGTGCTATGGAGGGGGCCAAATATAATTTTCTTTTTGGGTAGTCCGTAAGAAATTTCCGCTGCTAGTAAATAATTTTTAATCGAATATTATGCGAAATTCTTTATACTTTATATTTTGAAAAATTTTAATAAATTTTAAGTTTTTTTTGCTGAACTCGAATAATAATTTTTATAATCAATTCTTCTAAATTTTAGTTCATTATTAAGTGAATTTTTTGTTAAGTTCAGTTTATCAAGTTTTTACTGTTGTTTTGATTTCCTCTATTCTTTTTTATTGTCTAAGTTGATTTTTTTTTTTAATTATTTAAACGAGTTTTGCGGAGTTTTCTTTTCTAAAAAAGAAAATTTGTAGTATGTTGTTGATAAATTTATAAAAAAAATCTATTTAAAGCTCGAATTTAAAAAATTCAACACCTTACAGGATAACGTGTTCTTTCCTAATAAGTTTTCGTCCCACATTACCAAATTTTAGCTTTGATTTTTTTAAATTCTCATTTGAAATTGTTTTCGTAGCCACGAAATGAATTTCATATAGATATTTCATTGCGTGTAAAGTGCGAATAAGGAAGCAAAAGGAGAATCGTAAGATGCACGCAATTTTGTACCACCTTCTATTCGCCGCTCCTTTTTGCCTTATAAACACAAAAATTGCGAAAGCAAGAATTGCTCGTGTGGACAGGGACTAAGGTTGCACTTGTTAGACACACTAATCTTCTCCTTTTCCCTTTGAAAGGGCAAGGAATAATACAGTCTTTTTTTGGAAAAGCAACCATCAAACAAGGTTCCTATAACGAATTTCAGTAGAGAGAACTTAAAGGAATGCAAGCTCGTAATGTTGGCTTAAAGTTTATAAAGGATTTAAACGGTTTTATGGTGAAACAATGTAGGAAAAAATGTGAGCCTTATATTTTAGGTAAATAATTTGTTGAACACACGTACTTTAAATACTACAAGTTACATTGTGGTTAAATATTTTACGGTTCTAATTCCTCCATGTATGGGCTTTTTCGGTGCTTTTCATGATAACGTAGAAAATGCTCTGGATGTTTGGCATAAAATTTCAATAAAAATATTGCTAAAAAAATTCGATTTGTGCTTAATCCGTTCCTACACAATGTGATTTATATAATATTTTTAAAGACGCCAAGCGGCCTAAATTCTAGCAATTACTACATTTTAAGCTTTTCACAAAAATTTTCAAACATTTAATTTTTATATATTTCAATTCTCAGTTTTGCTAGTGTATATGTCTGCTATGTGTGCATGTGATTTTATGTTTGTGTGAGTAATAATTTGAAATGCTTTGAACTCTCAAAATACTGAACCAGTTTTAATAACTTTGTCCAGGGTAAAGACGGAGCCATTGCTTTTCCTTCGCATTATAATATATAAATGGAGCGGTAATGAAAAATTATTAGCAACAGGATTTTAATAAAATGCCGATGTTTGTAACTAACGCATTGAAAGTTTTTTATTTAGAAGTCCTTGCAGGATACGGAGCGAAATAAAAACATAGGGCTTAAAAGCAAAATTTTAAGGAATCATAATATAAATTTTTCTACATTCTGATTATAAATAAAATCTAAAATGTAATTTTTAGAATCAAGGATATATAGGATGCAGGAATGTCCTTGCAACGAATGCAGAAAAATTTGCAAAAGATTTATAAACCACTTATGCCGACTTGTACCATACTTTTACCATAAACTTAGTTAAAATTTAGTTCCTGACATTAAGGATATGTGGAAAGTAGACATGTACTTGCAACGAATAAATAAAATATTTTCTCCATGAAAATATAAAATGTAAGCTTGGAAGCATTAGTAAAGTTTTCCTCCATTTTGGTCAGATATGCAGATGAAGTATAGAAATCAAGGATATATTAGAGGCACTTGCATGGAATACAGCTCAATATAAAATAATTTGGAGATATTAAAAAAAAATACTGCATTTTTTATCAGCTGTACAGCTGAAATATAATTTAGGAATCAAGGATATATACCTGGTATTCATATGATGCAACTTAGTCCATATATTAACTGACAAAAGACGTTTCGTAATTTTTGATATTTCGTAACCAAAATTTAAGGTAAAATTTATTTTTTTTTTCATAATAAGGATGTATGGAAAAGTAGTTGTGTCCTTCTATAAAATAAGCCGAAACTTATCACATAGTCAGAATGTGGTATTTATGTAATATTTGATAATTTTTACTGCTGTGTTTTGGTCATAAATGCAAAAATAAAATTTTTAAAATAAAAACATATGGGATATAACGTCCTTGTGCCGAATGAATAAAATTTTTTTTTGAATATATTTGCGTACTTTTGCCATGAGCTGATCATAAATATAGTAAAAATTCAATTTCGGAATTTAAGGATATGCGAGAGGTAGACATGTCCTTCCAGCGTAAGGAATTTAATTTAATAAGAGAGCTGGAAACCATAACTTTTGAAAAGTTTGCTAATCCTGCCTATATTTTATTCAGAAATGTAGCTAAAATTTAGTTTTTGAAATGAACGATATATGTGCATGTCCTTGCACCGACTAGAATGACTGAGTTTAAAGAAAAATTGGAAATAAGGTTACACATGCGACGCAAGAATATAAGCCATAACCCTCGTAATATTTACCAAGTTTCCTCTGCGTTTTGTAAATGTAAATTTTTGAAACTAAGTATACATGGAAGCACATATGTCCTTGCAACAACTGGCAAGATATTTGCAATAGGGCTCAAAAACATTCCATAGCAAGTAATATTGAATGTTAAATTTACAATATTTTTAAATTTGGAATACCATAAGACGCAGACAAAATATAAAAAAACTGATCTTTCACAAAACCTTACTGATCAGGAAATTCAGGTGGTAATAAATGTAGCTGCAGTTGGGCTTTATACCAGGAACGTGCGTATGTCCTTGCAGCATTTTTAAACAAAAGGTACATGTTTTATATACTTATATTTTTTGATTGCAGTTGTAGTTTCTATTATTTTAAGATAAATCCCTAAATTTTTCCGATCATTTGTGTATGGACTAAGCGTTGGTGGTGGATAAAGCGTTATGCAGCGCACAAACTCCTGATGCTGCTTTAGTACATTTAATGCATCTATTGAAAACTTGTATTCATTACAGCATATCCTCTACCTCTGAAGGCATTTTTTTGTTTATTATTTTTTGGCCTAAAACATAATGTCATACAAAACGTTTCTAATTGAAAAATGTCGTCGACTGTTTGCTCTATACTCCTTTCAAATGCAATGGTTCTTCTGCACTGCCACTAATTTTTTGTAAGTTAACCATGTCAGGGGGAGATTATGTTTCGGTTTTTTTTGTACTCTTAATGTTTTCGTTGTTTAGTTGACAACAGACGGCCACAATCTAAACAACAAGTGGAAAGAACAGCAAGATGAACATGTCATATCAGCAGACACATGCATCATCATCATAGAGGCAGAGGCAAAAGACAAGAAAGAAACTGTTACCAGATGTAACAGGAGCGAAAAGGAAAATGTTTAAATAATATTTTTGGTCGAAAAGCCAAACGTCCACTAAGATTTTTCCATTACCACTGATGATGGCTTTATGATATGGTACAAAATGCTTGCAAATAAGAGAAGAAGAAAAGAAACAAAAACATACATGGAAAGTTGGGTAACAGTATGACTTAATCACCGTTAGTGGAAATGGATGTACATGTGTACATTAAACGGGATAAATTTAATAGTTGGTTTTTGATAAGGACGAGTTGTAAGTGTGAGTATGTGGTTTGCTTATATCTTTTTGTGGTTAATTAATCACAACACGATCTACTCCATCTTGTCTGTCTCTATATGAAAAAGTATACGTGAGCATAATTTCAAAGCATACATTAATACAATTACACGTTCACATACACACACACACACACACAGAGGCAGAGAAAAGTACTTGTTTTACGATTATAAGCACATTCAAGTTCATGTATAAAAGATGAAAACTTAAAATATAAAAGTTAAAAGGATACTAATGAAGACTTCATTTGCCATTTTTTTGCTTCTGAATGAAAACTGGACCTGCTGCTGCATACATTTTCAATAGTTTCATTGGCTGGAGCTCATCTCGTTTGTGACCCTTGCCCTGTTTGACTTCAGCTTCAGTTGTTGCTCTTGGATTTTTTTGTTTTTGTAACTAATTGCTTCAACGTAGTTTTTACCTCAAGGTTATTCCACTTGACTATCTGCTAGAGCAAGGCAAATAATTTTGAGTACAAGCTTCCTGGAGGTACCTTAAACCTTTTAAAATATAGGACTTGAGGACCAAAGTGAAATTGATATGAGAAAACAAACAAAAAAAATTTAGAATTTGTTTTCCTCGGAATATCTTGCCAAATTTTGAGAAATATTTGCTCGACTTACAACGTGTTGTAAGTGGTAAGTTGTAAAAAATACAACTACAGCAATTGGAAATACTCTCTTGTTAAGATATTCCTGTTGAGCTTTAACATTTTAAATTTTTGAAAGGAATATAAAGAAAGTAACACCGCTTACAGACGTGCACGTTAATTGAGGCAATTAAATTTCAAACTGAGTTATTGACTTCAGTGTTCACACTTATCCAATTCAGATTATGCAATTAGTTTAACAAAAAAATATTATTTCAATATTTTAATAAAAAAAATTAATCAGATTATATTTGGCTATAGAAAATATATTTTAGCAAATTTTTATACAAAACTAGCGGATCTGGCGAACTTCGCCTCGCCCGAATTTTAAGCCTTCAGACAAACTTTAGATTAATAGTACAACACAAATATTGAAATTTTTAATGTGATTAATTCGAATGGAATCAGTAGAGAGCGATTTGATGAACGATGTTTTTTGATATGTTTTCTGGCGCAAAAACAAATAACGAAGACGGTTTTCCTACACGCGAATATGCAAAGTATAGCTGACCTTGCGAAAAACAGGGAAATTTGAGATTAATCCCACAGACTTCTAGTGATTAGCCTTGCGATTTTCCGTAAAAGTCTTCTCCTCAAAAACACAAACAACTGACAAAAAATTTTACAGAAATCGGCCCAGCCGTTCTCATTTTATGAACTACTATACATTTTTACACCATTTTTATATATACTCGTGGAAGATGTGTTCCTAAGAGGAGTATAAATAAATACTTTTGCATGACATTTAAGTTTGTCTTAAAAAAGTAAAGTATTGAGTTTTCCACTCCACTCTTGAATAAGCTTGTCTATAATAAACTTCTTGATTTGTTTTTTAATATTGCAAATCTTCTATTTCCATTTTTATTTTAAAATTTACTTCAACCACTTGCAGCAGAAATCCTAACAAATAGCACAAGTAATTCAGTTGTTTCTATTCCAATTGAAATCCATTGAAATAAACCTTGATTCAACTTTTAAATTTCAACTAATTTATATGCAACAATTGCTATTCACTTCACCTGTAGTCTATTGATTTCTTGTTGCTGTTCATTCAAAGCCGCCTCCAGTTCCTTTAAACTTCTCTCAAAACGTTCGGCATCATTCATCAAAGAGGCCTCAATGGAACGATATTTCTTACGTATGTGCTCTGCTTCCATCCACTGTACATTGGTGCGATGAATTTGATTTTCCAATTGGCAAACCAACTAAGCGGAAATTTTTGGAAAAGGGAAGAAAAAAAAAAACAATTCACTTTAATATTCCTTAACAATTTGTGTACAAGTAAATAAATATGTGTTTGTTCCTCTTACCTTACGATTATTATACTCTTCCAAAGTCTCTGGTGGTTTCTCACCCAAATTCTGTTCTTGAGCCTGTTTATTAGCCACCAGCTCACGATACTGTTCCATTAGTTTGGCAAAGTGTTGTTTTCGACACTTAAAACGATGCCTCAATAAATCCAACTGTTTGCGATTCTCGGTTACTTTTAAGTCTGTTAGGAAAATGGCATCTTCAATGTTTTTGGCGCCAATGGGATAATTTACTTTGCCCACCACAATTGTGGGCAGAGCCACAGCAACACAAGACGTACTTCTTGCTACAGTGCCAGCAGAAATTCCAGGGGTTTCTTTGATGATGAGGGGTCTTTGCAAAGGATTTCGTAAACGACCACATTTAGTTGTAAGCTCTTTGATATCCTTTTTCAAGGATGCAATTGTATCACAATTGATACGATTCTGTTTTTGCCATTCAGCTGTATTGGCGGTCTTTTGGCCTTCTGCACACGAAAGTACAAGGAAATGAAAAAGTTTCAAGAAATATGTAAATATGTGTGCGAAAGCACGAATTTAAGGAATTTGTGTATAAAACGTGAGATGGCAATTGAAATGATTATGTTGAGTGCTACAGGAGTTTGAGTACAACACTTACCGGCCAGTAGTATACGTTTCTTAATTTCAGCAATTTTATGATTGATTTCAGTCAATTTATCGTTTTCCATTTTTTGTGTGAGGGTTTTGGCGTCTGCTTTAAAATTTGCCCATCAATTCATGGGCAACTAATTGCCGAAACTAATTTTCTTTTTGTTAAGTCGATGTAGTGGATTTCCTCGTTTCCAGTTGCCAGCGACAACCATCTCTCCTGCCAACTCGTTGCTATAAACAAATAATTTTCTTGATGGATTTCAGTGTGGAGTGCACATGGCGTTTATTATTTTTTTTTAATTTTTGTTAGAAAGCTTAAGAGTTAAAATTTTTTTCTTAAAAACTTAGATATTGACTAGGCTTAATGGAAGAAATAGAGAAAAATGTTATAAAAAAAAACTTTAACTGGACGAAGAAGGATAAGGAAAATTGGTACGAGATAAAAATGAAAAAGAGCTTCCGAGAAAGTCATGAAAATGCTGAGGTTGCGATCCGGAATTAGGGCAAATTCGAACCAAACGTAATGATCTTAACGCATTTGATATATGTGGTTAATATCAATTGTTTAATGAACATTTTCTTTGAAGGAAAATCATACTTCTAAGAATTAAACAGCAATTGCTGTCAACTGAAACTCGAAACAATTTTTCGTCTTACAAATAATAAACAATAAATTTTTACTTTTTGCTTTCTTGGCCGCATGTAAAAAGATAACTTAAATAAATGCATTCTAATTTTTGATCATTTATTTTAATAAAATAATAATGCTTTAATAATATTGCACAAATAGAAAAGAATATAACCTTTAAACAAGTATAGGGTATATTTTTTTGGGTGTGGATATAGAGTTTTGAAACTTTCCTTTTAAGGTGGAAGTACATACTCGTAACACACGTTACAAGCGTCAGTGCGTTGTAGACTTCAACACGTCTAACGTAAACAGTTCGTTAACTCTCAACTTTTCAGGCGTCATATTTCAAAATGGCGGCTACTCAGCTGATATTTGTTTACATATTTTAATTAATTACATATTTTAATAATTTCATAATTTCATAAATTCAACGAAATCCATAAAATCTTAAAGCGTACTTATTTTGTTGTCCATTTTCAGAAAAAATTTACGCAAAATGAAGCAAATGTTGTTACCAGCTGATTGAGTATGAACGACTATGAAGCGTGTTGTGTAACTTGACGCATTTAATGCGTAAAAAGTTTACAACGCGTTTAACACGCGCACGCGTCAACGCGTGTTATGCACCTCCATCTTAAGAAATTTAGCAATGTGTTTTTTTAAGTCATCAATAGTTTCTATCTGAACGACCCAAAGTTAAAAATGTCGCCACTTTTACCCGAATCATATGCAGGAGATGGCAATCCTTTGTAAGATTTAAAATTTTGGACTAAGGAATAGACTCAAAAATTTAACATTTGGAATACTACAAACAAAAAAAAAAAAAAAAAATTAAATATGTATTTTAAAACATACGAGTATAACAATTTTGTGGCTGATTTCAAGGACATTGTGTAGTCTGAGAGTTGTGGGTTCAATTCAAGCCAAAAATCTTGGCTGTTTCTGCACATAATAAACACTAAATTTTTCTTTTTTAAATAAAAATATTTAACTGGGCATAACTTTAAATTATTTATTAATTTGTTTTTATGTGTAGCAGATCTATGGAATATCAAACATCAACTCCGATTAGTTTAACTCCATATAATTTTTAACATCGCTACCTTCTTAAAGCAAATAAATTTATTAAATTCACAACGTGCCCACTTCCCCCACCCGACACGGTCCTTCCCAAGAACAATACAATAAGAAAATAATATTATAATTTTTTTGTGTGTTGACAAACGTTTAGGCACTAATTTCCGTTGTACCATAAATTCGTGCTTAAGAAGTCACCTCTTGATACCTTTTTACTGCTCATCCAGGGTAATCTCTTGCGAATCTTTATTACTAAAGGAAAATTCTCTGGCTCGGGGGAGTTTTTTTTTGTCATGTTCGTTTTTGTTGTTGTTGTTGTTGTTTATTTTCTCCTCGCTGTAAATTGTATAATTGAAGTACTATTCTTGAAGGAAATTTTCTCAAGATGTGGCACCATTTTGCTGCTTTTCATTTTATAAACATTTTTGCCTTAACGACTACTTAAAGCGAATGGCCATTGAATTGTTAAAATCTGTTTGTTTAGCGGAAAGGCAAAAGTTGAAAAGGAATGAATGATGTAGAAACACAAGCCTTTCTAAAAGGAAAAGATTTCAATTTAGCCAACCTGAACAAATGCTTGTGTCTGCGTGGGGCTGATTGTGGGCGTGTTGTTGGCACGTTACAGTAGAGAGATGGTCCTTAAGTTGTATAATTTAATTAAAACGACGGATTGACAAATTCAACAAGAAATATAAAGACTTGTAATTGCAATTTTGTATAATATATTTAGTAATTTTGTTTTAGTTTCATAGCAAATATACGCTTAAGAATATTTTGTGGCATAATTGTTATAATTAGAGACAATTATCATTGAAGTTTGAATCCTTGAAATAAATTTTCTTTGAAATGTGTTAACAAGGACATTATTTAATTAGACGTTGTACTCGTTATACGATGTTTATTTAGTCATTTGTGTGTTGTGGTCTTGAATGTTCCCCGACTGGACCAATCTGCATTATATTAAAATTTAGTCTCCCTGGAAGCTAAACTTAACGAAATAACTTATACTTCTAATACTCGTATAATAAAGTTTTATGGACGGAGTACTACAAATAAGGCAACGACTTAGAATTTTTTTGTAATGAGCCCCTGGTGATTAAAGTTTAAGCCGTTAATCTTAACTAGTTTTTTTTTATACGAGTACTTAATGAATCCCATTTTTATTTTAATTTTTTATTTTTTAATGCAAATAATTTAATGGCTAATATATATATAAATTCTTAACTACCATTTCTTTTCCTTTATTCATTTAGCCCTCTTTTACCTTGTTTTTTCTTCAGTCTTCTTAAAAAAAAGCAATAATGAAAAACTGAACAAAAACTACAACCGTAATTGAAATAAGTTTTAGTGCAAACATCCGGCTAAATGTAAAATGCACTTAAAAGCTTTAAATTGCGTGCCCTTTAACAGTGAACGTTTATGGAAATAGAAAAAGTAGGAAAAAAATGTTGTACGTACTAATGAAACTAAATCAAGAACAAAAAAGAATAAGTCCTGAAATTGGTAAAACAAATATTATTACGAGTACATTTTACCTGGTAAATAGTTTGTGATATTCATTATTGTTCTTTTCCCTTATGCGCTGGGACAATAGTGATGGCAACTAATAGAGCAGTAGATACACATAATAGAATATTCCCAGAGGATAACTTATATCTATAAATATACTTCCCGAATATAAGGTGCTTATCAGCCTTTACCTTTAGTAATAATATGTTCCTTCCACTCCTGGAGGGAGCATAGGGCTTCTACAAAGCATATTCATCTTTACACGGGTTGTTGTTGCAGTTGTAATCGGTTCTGGTTCCATCTAAGTAGATGATTGTTCTGTTGTAGCAGATCTAGGATAATGGGGCTGCCATCTGTCGTTGCCTAGAAACAACGCCCCCTCTGTATTTTGGTGTAGTTTGGAAGAACCTCGGTAATCTTTGATTACCATTGTATCTTTTTTCTCAAAAAGTGGTGGCTCTGCCTGACCTTTGTTTGTCATGATGTTATCCCCTTTTCCAGGGAGAGGGGGTTGGTCAGGGAAAGCCACTTTTTAAATTTGAAAACCCATGGTGAAAAATTTTTGTCCTCTGCCAGGGAGCGAACCTGAGGTACTCGATTTTGTAGGTATGTAATAGTTTAAAAAAACATAATTTTCTATATTTGTATACTTTCAAATTTCGAAAGTTTTCTAAATGCTCTAGTTTTTCGACGTGAAAAGAAATTAACGCGGAAAAATATTTTCATTATGAAATAAATTTTCCTGCAAGCTTTAACTATTTATTAAACTGAATTCAATTGCAAATATTTTTGTGCAGTTTTTCTCAACATTGAATCTTATGGCCAGAAGGCAATTGAAGTCAAAAAGAAGAAAAAAAATAAATTGATTCTCAAGGAAAGACATTTTCACTACTTCCTAGGAAGTCAACTTGACAAAATTTTTATTAAAATATGAATTATTTGTACAAATCTGTGAAAATTGTTTTTTTTTATAAAAAAAAACTTATTTCTTTAAAAACTTATTTCTTTAAACCTTCATGAAGTCATTATATTTCTTTAATCTATAAGTGATAAAATCACTTCCTTATAGGGAAAGTTTCACTTCTTCTAGATGTAAATTCTTTTCTTCGCATCAATCCCCAATGTAATATAAAATTATTTTCTTTGCAAACAAGAAACAAAAAAATAGCACATCCTGCAATGACAAGCCATTGGAAATGATCTGGAATCGCACTACTTTCGGACTCTAAATCTCATAAGAATAACTCTTTTGGAAGTTCTTTTACTGGCATTTAATACATTTCTAAGTTGATAATTTGAGAAGAACTAGTAATTTTGGGTGCCATAACTTTCAAAACCAACAATAATCTGTTTAATAGTCCCGTATTATAATTATTTGCTAATCGAGTTACATATTGGCCAGTTCTTAAACTCTAAATAATTTTTGAAGCGACTGAAACTTTACTTATATTGTGTTTTAGTTTTAAGACTACAAAATCCTGCTGAAATCTCATTAGAAGCAATATTAACAACTTTTATTGTTAAATCCAGAAAAATTGTATAAAATGAAAGAAAAATATGAATGGAAGGCAACCATTTATAATTTTGAGTACAAAAAATTTTTTACTTAAATTTGATTTTCTCTGCCTTAATAAATATTTTTTAAAATTTTAGAAAATAAATTTCTTATATCAATAAATTTTTCTTTATACGTAAGAATTTCATTGAAGGAATCTGTGGAGAATTTTTTAATCCAACTATTGTTAAATAAATGTGCAAATATAAATTTTTATCTATTATTTTTATTTATTGAATCTTTAATTTAATTATTTTTTATTTAAGTCCAGCAAATATTAGATAAAAACACTTGCTTTTAGGTCTCTTCACCTCTGTCGTGTTCGACTAAGACCAAGAGTGTTCTTCTTCTCAGACGAGTGTGGCCCCTGTAATGTGGGCTAATGGGTCTGGATGAGACTCTAGTTGCTGCCAAGTATTTTGAAACCATTGTTTTCATCAAAGGCACATCTAGATCCTGAAGAATGCGCAAATTTTTAAGCGGCTGTAATCATATTTTGGCACATTAATATTTTGTCTGTATTAGATGCTGTGGCGGTGCCCCACAACTGAATCCTTTAGCATCATATCGGTTTTACGATCGCGTTTTATAGAAGAGGTTTACAAATTAGGCTTAGTGTTGAATTACTCCTCATAAGCCAATTAAATTGAGCAGTCTTTAATATCATTTGCATCAACTTATCGTCTAAATGCGATTTCCACGTTAAGCGAAGATCAAGTTGAATGCCTAAGTATTTGTTTTTATTGTATTGCCGGAGTGAATAACCATCAATTTAGATGGGAGGACATGTTTCAGTGAAATTTTATTCAAACTATTTCGATAAGAAAATTATTTTACCTAATCCTAGTATATGTCCTTTTTTTAAGGAAGGTACTCGATTTTTTCAGATTTTTTTATTGACATCTCAAAACATGTGATCCGAAAGCAAATTTCCCCCTTGATTTTGTATACGCGAACCTAAATGAGCAAATCCTATTGCAGTAATCAAGTAATTTCGCTCTAGTTTCCAAATGGAAGGGACTGTGATGAAATTCACAAGAAATCGCCATCACTGTTTTGTAATATCACACCATTGTGCAATACCTATACACATGTGTGGTGATGTTTGAGCTTGTATATGTGTAGTTTTTGTGTTTGTGTACGTGTGTGTGTTTTAGTATTTATATGAAAATAAAACTAAATGGAAAATTTTCATGCTCATGCATTTTTCCGTTTGCATTTGAAATAACGTTACGATTTTCTAGGTAAATGACTCTATTGCCAACCATTAGTTTTTATGGTTCAAGCTAAAATTTAATATTTATAATGGTTAACTATTTGTTGTTGTATGCCTAACAATATGCAATGGATTCTGAAGTAAATATCTATACATATATTTTTAAAAAATCCTAATACATTTTTGATATTTTTGTAAATTTGTAATAAGTGTGCGTATTGCAATATAGAAAATAGATTTATATATCTGACCACAACAGATTTTTATTTTATATTTTTGTTAAAGGAACTCTGAACAATTTATACAATTTCGCATACTTTTAGGAGAGGCAAATAAATTTTTTTTAAATATTACTAAATTTTAAATATTTTAAAAATTATTAAATATATAATGTGGTTTGAGCTCACGTGAACTTCCGCTTGAAATTCAAAAACTTTATTAAAATCATCTAAACAATTTAACCGATTTTGATTTAAAAAAATTTCAATAACGTTCTCTTGCATTAATTAATCAATTTGGATAAAATTTACGAAACAAGACGGTAAAAAAATGTACTGAATAAAAAAACATTTTGTTAAAAAATTTTCAACAACGATAGCTCTTGAGCGATTGCAGAGAATTTGATAAAATTCACTGTATTCGAATTGGTTCATCAAGTAAAGAAACATGCCTGATTTCATAAAAAATATATTAAACCCTTGTACCGAAATTTTGGGACAAGGACAAAACTCGAACGTGTTAATAAATTTGATTGAAATTGATGTTTTTTTTTTGAAATCTAATTGAGAGGTTATTACGTTTTAGGTTCTATTTCAAAAAAATTAATTTTCAAAAAACCTTGAAATCTCTTGGTTCACATTCACGGGAGATCTAAGTGAAGCAATAATCTGAATCTATACAATTGATTTGATAATAACTTCCTAAGTTACTTTAATACGACACTTTTTTATTGATTGGACCAATACTCAGGGGATGACCCCTATTTATGCAGTGCGTTGTGGTGGAACTAGGAAAATAGCATATTAGAGCACATTCCATTGTAGTAACGATAAAACAGCGTAACACACCTCATGTTGCAACAATGCTTCAGTGAGTCAATAGAGTTGGCTACACTACTGTCACCAATGAATCTTTTCGCCCTTTTGTGTACTCTGCCCAGTAGCTTCAAAATAGACTTTGAAGCAGCGGCCCATACATGAGAGTTGTATTCAATTTTCGGTCGGACGTCGTGGTGAAGTATCTCTTACACCATATTGAAAAACCGAGGCACTTGAATGCTTCTTTAGCGATATGAAAAGAAAATCAAGAGCTTTTGATTCCTCAATATTTATATCACCCATAATTACAGATAGAACATCATGTACGGTTATACGTTTGTGCCTAAGCATACAGCACTGTGCTTTACGAGCATTAAAATCGATTCGATTCGCATGACCCCATTCAGAGATTATTACAAGATCTTGGTTAAGCGTATTATTCATATTTTGCCTCATCGCCGTAATCTCCAACGGATTTGGCCTACTCCATCAAATGAGTAGAAATGGCCCATGGTACTGTCATCTGCAAAGGAGTAGATATGGTTGGAAGTTTTATCTAAAAAGTAAAAGAGTAGGAGAGAGAACGGAGCCTTGTGGTACCCCTGAATTTATCTTGAACTGAAAGAAAAAGACATCTTTAGACAAGGATAGCTATCGAACGGATCAAACGTTAAGGTTTGCGACACTGGACGTTATTTTAAGGAACTTAAGAGATTTTCAAATATTTTAAGCTGGATCGAAGCGGTAGCTCAAAGTTATTTCTTTTGTAGAATTAATTTTTAATACTTTTAAATTTAAATTTATTCTATTTAGCAATAATCAGTAATTTTCTTTATCTCATTTTGAAGACGATAAATAATGACGAATTTTAAAATGTGTAAATTTCCATTATTTTCTTTGCCACAGATTGACTATTTCATAATTATTTTCTGGTGCATGCACCATATGTTGCGTATACATTACAAGGATTATTATATAATTATAAATAACGTATACGCATACTCTTACTAAAATTAATTAATTTAAGAAAATATCTACAAAATTAATGTTATATGATTATTAAAAGAATTGCTGGTCTACCCTCGTATTGTCTTGCTAATATTTATCTTACTTTTTTACCGTCTATTTTCTAATATCATTTTCTTTGTTTTTATTTCATTTCAGGTAATTTTTTTTGTTCTGTCTCACATTCCCTTGAATTGCAATAAATTTTTAAAGTCCCATCCAGGTTTGTAATAAATTTTTTTTTATTAAATTGATACCAATTTTGTTCATTAGCATTCATTTTTATATAAACGGTGGAAATTTTCTCTTCATGCTTGACTTTTCAAAGAGTTAAATTAAAACTTCTCTAAAAATTTAACAACTTATCCATCAAATGTGTCAAAATATTTACCATCCTGATATGAAAATACGAAATTGTGAAAGAAATATTGTCGAATAGAAAACCAAATGATAGTAAAACTATGCTTGTGGAAAGAGAAGTTATCCGCATGTTAAAAAATAGAATTTAGACAGTGATCGACAGAAGTATAAAAGTATTCAATTTGTGTTAAATGTGATAAATGGTTTTTCAGAGATGGTACTTAATGCCAGCAATGGCCACGTTGCTTGGCAGATTTCTATCAAATGGCCATTCGCAATTCCAAAATTTGTAGGGAAAACTTGTTCTAAATTTTCCATAAAAGCATGCGAGTCGTTAGAATATTTTAGTAGAGAAAAATGGAAGTTGTCTCCATAGAGCTAAAGCCACAATCAACAAATTGCAAATGTCCTTATTTACTGGGTATGTAGTGGGAGCAGTTCTTTTGAATGTATCACTCGTGCAACATTTTGGTGGGTGACATTTCAAGTCTTATGCGGTACCCATAACTTTATTCTTCTATTATAATTAGAATAAAAAACTCTCAATAAGAAAACCATCCCTTCGATTGGCATAGCACCATCGTCCCCAACATCATCATCACTATCAGTGGCAACCACTAGACCATATCGTTTGAATTTAATGAATTGTGCTGCATGGAAAATTGTGAATTTCACTGAATATTATTCGAATGTCATGCAAACATGAAATGAACGAACCATCCAATGCACGACTACAACAAACGTGCTTTGTTACACACAAACACGAGAATAAATGAATGAGTGAATGAGTGAATGAATGAATTCAACCAAGTGTAATCATAGAATAACAACTGTGAAATTTTCCTCCTCATAAACCTTCTAGCGGCTATAGAATTTCGTTTTACAGAAACAAATATGAAGACATACTAAATAAAACATGCACACACACACAGACACATTCGTTCACACACAAACACAGACACAGAAACATTGAGAGAAAACAATAAAGGAAAACGGATGTAAACATTTGAAATTTGTGCCTTTAGGCGATTAATGTGTTGGAAAACTTTGATTTTTTTTTACTTCGTCTTTGCTTTATGTTCCATTATAATAAAATCCAAGACAATTGATACGAATGCCATCGTCCTGTTGTCTAATCAAATGCAAAAGACTGTTAGACAATGTGAATAATTTGGCAAAGTTGAAGAAACTTTAAGGGGCGTATTTGGGTTGTAATGAAATCTAAGAGACTCATGACAAATACGATTTCCCTAAAATTAAATTATTAATTTGAACATTATGTAATCGTTTAAGGCTTGACAACCTTTCAAACACTTTATATGTAATTGGGACCGAAGACAGTATAATGTCCTTACGAAAGAAAGGCAAGCAATTTTTTTTTTTAAATTATAAGCACAAGCCATCGATGAAAAACTTTTCCAATAGTATTAAATAATTATTATTGTCTTATCGATTGTGCTGATTCTAAAAATAGTAATTCCTTTTATTTTAATATTAAGAGGAAAAAAACATTGCAAAGAGGTTAAAAAGACATGGGAATGATGTAGAGAGAAACTAACTTTCGATCGTATTACCACAACATATACTGCAGACTGGATACACAGCTGATTTTGAAAGTGTTAAACTCTTGGCCAAGTAGAACAGTAGGGTTAATGGGTGGGAAATACAACGGGTGACTTACGGATACAGCGAAGGGGAAAAAGGTCGATCAACTTAAATGAAGATACAGACAACATTAGTTTAGTTTGTTTGTGAGAGGCATAAGGGGTAGATATGTTTTGCTTGTTCGGGAATTTTGGTCTTGGCTCTTCCATTAGGACGATTGGACTTTGGTTTCGTTGTCATAACCATGTATCCATGATTCAGTTATGAGCCTTTTAAGCAAATCTGGATCGTTTCGAACATCATTCAACATTCCCTGAGCGATTTCCATGCGACGGTTTTTTCTTTCAAAATTCAGCAATTTTGGAATGATCTTCGCTGCCACACGGTTTATATATTGTATATTGTTATTGTTTTATTATTATATAAATGACCTACACAACGTTTTTGTGTTGGATCCTTCCAAATACTAAATAAATAAATAAGTACATAATTTAAATTTTGTAAATATGATTTTGTTAACTTAACTGTCTGAGAAAACGAAGGAATATAACAATTGATACTTGGAAGACATGAAAATATCATTCATACAATATACAAAAAATACAATATAAAAATGAAAAAAATTAAACAAATTGTTAACTAATTAATTGTTAGTTGTATAAATGATTTTCTATGAGATTTTGTTTCCACAATTTGTCATGTTTTACTTAATTTTTATAAAAAAGTCTGTTTTATTAACAATTTTCAATTGTGGAATTTTAGTCCACGTAAAAGAGAAATGTCAGTCAACTTCTAAATTTTTTTTTATTAAATATTTACCTGTCTAACGCTATAATATATTCTGTAATTGTAGTCAAAAAATAACATACACTTACATGTAGGAAAGGAAAACTTATTTTTTATCCAACACGCATTTGTGGTATTAATACAAAAGCAAACGAAACGCTGACAAAAGGAAAACCTACAAAACAATTACTTTAATACGCTGCATGCTTTTAGGCGCTTAACAAAACTAGTGTTTTTTGAACTAATATTTTCTTTATGAGAAATAATTTGCTCCTTAAACTAAACAATCAGCGAAGTACTCAACCAAACCATCCAACCATCCAACCAGGCAACCACACAACCATCATGTTGTATTTTTAAGCTTATCTTTCATGGCTGTAAGCGGATTAAATCACAGTTTATTGTTGCTTTTTAGTATTGTTATTGTTGTTTTTTTTTAAATATTGCAATAGTTGTTAGTTTCACGTAAACGTGTTTTATATGCAAAAAAAAGAAATAAAAAAATAAAAACATTATGTATTCATAAACTCAGCGCCCTTACAAATATACACACACTTGCACATGTATGTTGGTTGCAAATGCCTTGTTATGTAACAGTTTCATAGCGACTACAGTGGGAATTATTGGATGGAAGTTAAACTTTGATTTTATAGATTAACCACCAAAAATCTTATCGTGGAATTTTAATACGAAAAGCCCAATAGTTAAGAGAAATCATTGAAAAGAAATAGTGAATTTTTTATTCCTGGAACTGCCACGATTTGCATAGAATTTGCATGAATTTAGAGATTGTAACGTAACGTATGGCTTTAGATTTCATAAATGTTTACTTACAATAGGCTGCTTGAAAGTTTTCACCTTCTTCTTTAGTACCCATAGATGATGAAGAAACATTTAATTGCAACTCCTATATTCATTAGCGTACAAAAGCCATTTTCAAGGACATACAGTCCCTTGGAATCATGGAGAATCGCTTTATTTCATCAGCGTTTCGCTCGTTACCCCTGCCTTCATTTAATGAATTATTTGTGTTTATAAATCTCTTAAAATATTATTATTATTACGTCCCTTTTTTACAGTGAAAAAATAAATAATTTCGATTTGTTTTGTTAAAATTAAGAGACGAATGAAAATGTTGAAAAGTCTACCAAATTTTTTTCCAACAAATCGGAGGGTTGATCAATAAGTCCATGAATTTTTGAATGAAACACAGGTTTTTGGATAAACTTTTTTTGTTTCCAACAGAGTTCCCTTGGAGTACTACACACTTTGTCCAATGTTTATTAGATTTTTTTCCCTTTCAAAAATAAATAAAATTTTTTTGAGGCAATCAAAATGGGCGATATATAATTTCATGGTTGGGGTCAGTCTCTTTCCGCCAAGCTATTTTATCAGATTAAAAAGCAAGAAATAGTCACTCCGAGTTAAATTCGGAGAAAAGTGCAGAAGAGGAAACAATTCGTTGCGTAATTTATGGAATTTTGCAATGGAGACTGCACAAATGTGCACCCTTGCATTGTCGTGGTAAAAAAGAACGTGTCCAAATGGGGTCGTTTTTTTCAAATCCCCTTTAAAAGGACCCAATAGTTGTATTATCCTATTAAAGCTAGTTAACAGGGATTATACTGCGTGCATCCAAAAAATTTTTGAATGAAATCATCTGTAAATAAATTATATAGAGAGATGTAAACAAATAGAGAATCAAGAAAATATATGGATAACGATTAAAATTTTTTACAGAAAATTTATCGATAAAAAACGTCCTATTAAAATGTCTGTCGCAAAAAATTTTCCATGAAAAATTTATGGATCAAAAATCTTCTATTCAAATACAATAATAAACTAGGGCTCAAAATTGTTTATAATAAAAAATTATCAGCATCAGAAATTTTTGTACTATAAATAAAAATTTAGATATGAAAAATTTCGTTTTTTATAAATGAAAGCATTAGTGAAAAATTTGCTGCAGAAATATTCATGAGTAAAAAAAATCTCAGAAAAATTTGAGCGAAAGAAGCTTTTTATTAAAAACACAGCTATAAAAATTGTTGCGATCAAAAATTTTCAGTCAATTGTCGATAAAATTATTACTTAGAAAATTTATTGTAAAAAAATTAAAAAAAAAAAATAAATTTTCTATAGAGACTTTATCCATATAAATTTTCTGTTAAAATCTCAAGGATTAAAAATTTTGCAGAAAAAGCTGTGAGTGAAAAATTTTCAATAGAAATTATATGGACGAAAAATTTCCTCCAGAAACATTATCGATAAAAATGTTTTAAATTTTAAAAGTTTTTGTAGATTAATTTTCCTTGATTTTTTTTTTTTTTTTTAGAAAATTTATCGATGAAAAATTTTCTTTATATAAAATTATTATTTTATATTTGAAACGCTTAATCTCCAAAAATGTATCCAAAAATTATTTAGAAAATTAGTTTAAAAAAATTTAAATTAAATGCACATAAGAAGTACATTTTTTAAGGAAACGTACTTCAGCAGAAATTTATTATAAAAAAAAAATGCTACAAAGAAGTATATTTTCAGGAAATTCTATTATTAAAAATGGAACAGTATTGAAAAATTTGCAAAATAATATTGAGAAAATTGCTTGGTAAAAATTTCAGTTCGAAATTCGTAGAAAATAAATTTTTTTAACAAAATCAGTATTTCAATAACAAAGCAATAACAAATTTCTATAAAAAATCTATTTTTCAAAAAATTTTATTAACGAAAAATACAGAACAGTATTAATACGAGTATAATAAAATTTAACCCTTCGTACGCAAATTTTTTAAATTCCCGAAGAAAATCTATGAATGAGAAAAAAAATTTTGCATTAGTAAATTTTATCAAAACTAATTTCTCTAAATAAATAAAGTCTTTTAGTAAATAAAAAAGATGGCTAACAGCAGAAAGTTAGAAATTTTTAAAATCTAAAATCTAAAGTAGAAAAATTAAATTATGCTGATTCGCATTTTCGGAATGGTTTATTTCCTTCTGAGTAAATATTGCATCCGTAGCAAATTCGGAAAGCATTCATATTAAAGCATAGTGAAGACTTAAACCCAGCTAAAACCAGCTTGGATTAAATTTCAAAACATGCATTTTTTCATATTTCCAATAGTCCCACTATAAATTGGCTAAAAAATCATTTGAAAAGTGAAACATGTTTTCCTTGCCAACATGTTACAACAAACTGCTGAAAAATTATTTGCTGATAAATTGTAACAATACGTCTACGTACATGTATGTAAACTGAAAATAAGTGTATTAAATTTTTTTTAAACATGTTAAAGGATGTGAGGCAAATAAACTTGAAATAAGAGAAACATGCAAATGTTGCTATCACTCGCGAATTATAACCGAATTCGAGACACCTCTTGCGTAAGCTGAAAATCAAAAATTATTTAAATATTAAAAGAACTAGAATATATTCTCACTTATCTGTGGACCCTGAAGCGTTAGTTAGATTTAACTAAAAGCAAATTGATACCTTAAAGACTAGATTTGAGTCTGATTTAATTCACTTGTGAATGGAAACTACAATCACATTTTTTCTCTAATTGCATTTCCCATTTATTATTTTAGATTTTACCATCAAAAATTAAATTGATAAAAATTAATTGTATTTTTTCTTAACTTCAAAAATCAATTATGCCTTCTGTAGGGCACTTCGAAAGAGGAAAATCCCTTTAAAAAAATGTACATATTGTGCACAAAACAAAATAGCAAAAATAAACTATAAACACTCGTATATAGAGATAAAAGAAGTTGTTTCGTTAGAGTTTAGTTATTAATTGGAATTGTTTTAAAATTGTTTAACCTTAAACTTTTGTTCTTTTTCTCGCAAATGTTTTGTTTTATTTTTCTTTTAAAACAGGAGACATGTGGTTAAATTATAAAATAACAGAATAGAAATAGTAAACGTATTTTACAATAGCAACTAAAAGTATGCTTTAACAACTTTGCATTACAGTTGCCATAAAGTATGCAATTTATTTTACAGCACGTATTCGTATAAATCATAAACAAATTATTTTACAACATGAAACTTAATCTTGAACGTGGCTTAGTACTCTATACCATATACGTATATTAATGCATATTTTTAATTTGCAAAAGTTTGAATTTATGCTTTGAACTGTGGATAAATAGGTCGTCGTTAAAATTAAATTTTGTGGTGATTAGATGAGTCTACAATCTTTTCATATATTGGATCAAGCCATGGCGTAGCTGTTTTATAATTTGAAAATAAAAATTAAGTTTTCCATGTTGCAGTACAACGAAGTAATCTGTTCGTACCTCACTTTTTACAGAACCCATCTTCAGTTATTTAGTATGATGCATCTTTGATACCACAAAAGCAGGCAAAGTAAGACCAAAAATAGTCTGGTTGCAATGGCTGCAAATATCAAACCATATAGATTCTTTCTAGAAGATGAATAGTTGGGTATGCTGCCATGCTGCATATTGTAAAGCTAGATTTACACGATTGAAGGCATTTTGAAGTTTTATCAAAATTTTGAAAATTTATTTTGATGTCCTATTTACACGTTTCAAAAATTTGATCAAAATATTCTTTCAATATATTTCAAAATCTTTTGATACAAATTTGATCAAAAATTTTTGAAGCTAATTTACACTATTGGTAAACTTTTTATATTGAAAATATTGAATTTGATCAGCTGTTTTGCTTCTTTTGTGAAATAATTTATTATTATAAAAAAACAATTAATAAGTATGGACGACGCACAATCATCATAGCATCAACATTCTTAATATTGGAGGAAGAAGTAGCCGATAATAATGCAAAAAAAAGAAGAAAACAAAAGGAACATTGGGTTCGACCTTTTCTTTTGGAAGGTAATGGTATTTATGTCTCTTTTAGGGAGCGGTTGAAAAGGAATGATCCCGACCTATACAAAAACTTTGAGCGCATGTCACCAGACGATTTTGATTATTTACTTAATCTCGTCACCCCATCAATAGAAAAAGCCAATATGCCCCGGAGAACGCCTGGCAATTACTTTGAGATTTTTAGCGACTGGGGACAGTTACGCAAGTCTGATGTTCTTGTTTAAAAGATCAAGATCATCGATATGCAATATTGTACCTGAAGTCTGCGCTGCATTATATAAAGTATTAAAAGATAAATTTTTAAAGGTAAAACCTAATTTATTAAATAAAAACACATATCAAAAATAATATCTATTGGTACAGATGCCAGCAACAGAGGAGGAATGGGAGAGTATTTCCCAAAGTATAAATAAAACGTGGAATTTTCCCAATTCAATCTGGGCATTAGATGGAAAACAAATCGATATTATAGCACCAGTACACTGTGGAAGCGCATATTTCAATTATAAAAAGAAAAACAGCATTGTTTTGATGGCGCTTGTAGACGAGAACTACAACTTTGTTTACATTGACGTTGGTGCAAAGGGGTAGAGAGTCCGATGGCGGTGTATTCAGTAGATGTTCGCTATCCAATGGATTATATAAGTATAGCACGTTGAATTTGCTGCAACCGAAAGCACTGCCTTGTAGATAAAAACCTATTCCATATGTGATTAATGCAGATGATGCGAAGGAAAGAATTTTCAATTACAAATTGTCCAGATTTAGGCGTGTTTCGGAAAATGTGTTTGGATTAATATCAGCCCGATTTCGCGTTGTCAGAAAAACAATGGAACTTTCCCCACAAAATGTTGTCAAAGGTGCTTCCGCAGTATGTGCATTACACAATTTTTTGACCAAACGTAAGTGTGATACCTATGCACAAACAAGAGGCTACGACCAAGTGAATGCGGATGGATCTAAACGGATGGACGATGGCGTGAAGAAGTGCGGACAGAGAATACTTTGTCTTCGATAGAACCATTGTGCAATCAAAGTCGTCAAAGCGAAACGTCCACGCTTATTCGACAAGAATTCGCGGAATATTTTTTAAATGAAGGAGAAGTTCCATGGCAATACAAGCATATTTATTAAAAATTAAATAAAAACCCAATAAATCGAAACAAAAAGTACAATTCATTTATTTAAGAACTTAAAATCACATTATGTTTCTATATAAAAGATAATATTAAAATATTAAAAAGACATCACAATTTGTTCACATATAAAATACATATTAAAATATTGAATCAAAAGAATGAACATGCTGTCAAATTATTTATAGTTATCAATATTGCCATATGCGATTTTGATTCTTATTTACACGGCATCAATAAAATTTTCAAAAGTTTTGTTCAATAAATTTTGATCAATAAATTTTGAAGAAATTTTACTGTTTACACGAGTTTAAAGCATTTTGAAGAGAAATTTTGAAGAAAATTTCAATCGTGTAAATTTAGCTTAAGAGACTTTTTCGAGATTTTGAAAAACACTTAAGATTGTACTATCAGCATAGAGAAGCTCTCAATGGAATATGCTCTGGATACATAGGAGACCAAAAATCATATGTGTTCCATGGAGATTGCAAAGTATTATATTATTAGAGGTTTCATCTACCCAACTTTGAACCTGGCTGCATAACTTAACAAATTAACGTCAATGACTGCTTCTTGGTTTTAGCACCTGATAATATATTTTTTATATGTTCCTATATTATTATTATTATTATTATTATATTTTTTAGACTTCATGCATATATTTAAATATTTTATTTTGTACATCACAAAATAGGATTTCTTTCTGATTTGTGTGAAGATAAATTCGAATTTAATTAGCAGGGATACAAACCATTATTTGTTGCGGAGCCAACTTCGCAGTTAACAGAGCACTGTTAATCAGTTAACAGTGGTCGTAAATTGAACAATAAGGATACAATCAAAGGAATCTAGATACGGAACATAAACGTATGACAATTGATAATATTGTATTTATATGATATAGAAAAGAGGTTTTCAAGAAAAAGGTAAAATCAGTTTAAAACAATATGAGCCTCTTGATAAACTTGGTGACCATTTTGGTCATATATATTTTTCACTAAATAAGAGGCTTTCTTCAAATTCAGTTTTGTAAATTTCCACATATATGACTAATAGGGTAGTATTTAATGCGCCTGCGACTACCATTCCCATATAGAGTAGTACGTGTGGAATTCCATATATGAACGAAATGATCACCAAGAATTAATTTTATTTTAAATCAATTTCCCCTTGTTTTTGCAACCATCTTTCGTATATCAACTAACTACAGTAGCATGGGGCAACTGTGTGTATTTTTTTATGTTCTGTATCTAAATTTTTTTAATCTTATCCTTTTTGTCCCCTTTTCAGCTACAGTGCTCTGTTAACTGAAAAATTGGCTCTGCTAAAAATTATGGTTCGCGTCGCACATTGGTTCAAGTTCATTGAACGAGCGGCTAAAAATAGAAGAAGTTGTCGAAGGACAATGAAACTTGGCACATAGGCATTTTTTGTTTGAATCAAGAAAAAATGGAAAAATCAAAATGATCCGCCCACTTTTACGCCCACCTCCCATACAAAGTAAAAATTAAATTTTGACCTACGGCATTGTTTTTTGGCACATAGCATTTTTAAACACTCAGAATCATTTGTGTGAAATTTGAAAAATATCCGCCCACTTTTACGCCCACTTCCCATACAACTTGTATTGAAAAAGTGGCATAACTCCCTTGATTTTTAATGCATCAATTCAATTTTCACAAAAAGTAATTATTATAATTGTAGAATGGGCTCCAGAAAATATATACCTGATCCGCCCACTTTTACGCCCACCTCCCATAGAAAAAACATGAATAAATAAATTAAGCATAGTCTTTTAATAATTTTTTAACATCATTATCGTACTCCAATTTTTTGATTTGCAGCTTTGAGCGAAATCTATTTATAAATGGGTCTGAAGACAATAAAAGGTTATGCATTACATCTTCATTAGTGGCTACACGTCCAATTCTTCGCGAATGATGTAATCTATAGGCTCTATAATCTTTATTCCTCGCTTCCTGAGCTTCTTCGGACAGCATACCTGATACAAACAATCAATTAAAATGTAAAAAATGAAAATTAAATCATTGAATAAGGGCCTTTAAATAGAGACATACCTATTGGCAGAATAGCTTCTGCTATAATTTTGCTACCATGCACCAGAATCTTATGCACAGTTACAGGCATGTAGTACCAGCCATAGAGATCAACAAACAACTTGGCAGTATCCATGCAATATATATGAAATTTGCTAGTGTCGACTGCTGCATTACAATTTATTGCGGCCAAAATAATTTTAAATCTATGTATTAACTCTTCTTTTATTCCAATTACGTCTGCAGTTTTGGCTGGATTTTCGAAAAACCTTCTTGCCGTATTGCCATCGTTTGTTGTGCCCATACCTTGCTTCACCGCGTCCACATTTATGCCCAGTGTCAACTTTAATCTCTTCTGAATTTCAGCTTTATTTGCCGCCATTTCAATTTTTGTGTAACTATCTGTTCTTCATTTTTTGAAACTTAGACGGTAAGAAATGTGCAGAATGCACTCCATAAATTTGATTCTCGCATGCAAGGGAGAAATACCAAACGCAACTGCTTCTTCCGAACATTTCCTCAAAATCACCGCATCTAAATTATTCATTTCTGTGGGCTTTGCTCCACATATGAAGCAAACCACCATAGATGAACTTCCAGAAATCGTAGTAGCTACTTTCCCATCAATCATTGTTAATTTCAGTGTGTGAGAAATATTGAAGTTTCTGCTATGCAATTCAACGACAGTATTTCTTAAATTTTTTATTTCGTCATTAACACGACTGACCTCTGAATTTATAACTTCAGCTGTTTCTTGTATAAATTCAAATTTTAACGGTCGGCAAAATCTAGTTGATGATGGCTCTGTATTTCTCCAGCACATTGTTGACATATTATTACGCGCTGTGAGGGTCAATGGAACAAGTGACGTTAAGAACATATATTTATCGGAGTCATTTGGATCTGTGAATTTTTGATGGTATTCACTGTGTCCCGAACTTCCGTCACAGCCCCATTTTGAGAACATTTGCAGTTCGTTGGGGAGTTCTGTCACCTCATTCTCGGTTTTTGTCATCAAAATCCTGGTTACTGTATGATCTAATAACTCTTGTAGACCAACTTTGCTACAACTTTCTTGCACCTGAACATTTGCAGGATAGCATTTTTTTTTTGCTTCCAGTACCTGATGGTAGGATGGGTAAATGTCGAATCCAATTTCTCTAGCTGAACTGCGCAAAACCTCATATTGATGCTTTGACAAGGAAGCATCAAGTATCAGCCCAAGTGCCTTCTCCGGGGTGAACGCCTTAATGGATTTGTCTAAACACTCACTTTTTTTTGCGGCAGACGATATCAACACCATTGAGGTGTTTTTACAAAAATCTTGTACCTTTGTCCTCTTTGTTCGCGGTTGGCATCCTCGAAGGCTTTTGCTGGACGTCCACGTTTAACCATATTTGAACAGCTTGGTGCTTCATTGTTTGCGGTATATTTGCACACTTTGTAGACATTTTTCAGCCAATTTTCATTAAGATCAAGAAATCTGGTTTTTATGCGTCTTGCTTTTTGCCATCTATCTTTGAACTTTGTAAAAAAGTTTTTTTTCAAAAATCCAGTAAAGACTTCAACATCCTCAGCAGTCATTCCTTCATTGTTATTTGCAATGACTTCGACAGTAACATCAATATCACTGTTGTTATCAATCAATATTTCGCAAATATTTAAATAAGAAATTGTTACATTTTCCATAATTAATAAAATTAAATCTTGATATCACTTAAAACGCACCTCTTATCACTGCACTTGCCAATGTAATGTAAATTAGCATATCAATAATATTAGAAATTTATACCCAATTGCAGAAATTTAAATCAGAAACTGTGTATTATATTGTTGGTACTTAATGTATTACTTATTAAGCTCTAACGGAAAAGATTTTGTGCAATAAAGAGAGCAAGACATAATGTGTAGTTGTTATTGCATGCAACAACATAATAAATGAATGATAACACAGCACCTAATAGTCTATCGCTTGATCTTCTATTGTTGTTATCAAACAGTATCAGTAACAGTATCAGTATCTTTTGGAAAGGAGCAGGTATGAGCAGCTGAATTTTTTTTTAGCTTTTAGCTGAGACTTCAAGCTGTAATTTGACGTCTTTCGTTAAACAGCGCTCCACAGCGCTAAAAAGATGCAGTCCACTGAAGTTGATGAACATTGAAATTTTGATGTTGTTTATATTTTGTTCTACGAAATTTTTTATGTGGCACTTTTTCCAACTTTTTTTAATGCAAATCTCATCTATGACAATTGCCATTTACGAAAATATACAACAAAGTCAAATGATAAGTTTACTGTAATTGTACCAAAAGATTGAATATACAGTAAATTTGCATGCCATTTTAAACAAGCGAACATATATGAACTTGGAGCGTGTCTGTCCAAAGAAATACTAAATATATCAGCCTAATATTACGGAATCATAATATTCAACTATCTGACAACAAAATACCAAAAAATTATCCAAATCGGCGAACATGAAAAAATGAATTTCGGCCACTCTTGAACCAATGTGCGTCGCTGCTAATTAAATTCGAATTTGTCCTCCCACACATTTTTTATCAGCAAATGTAGCATATTTTAAAAGCGCTCTATAGCTTGTCTTTCGGTTGCTGTAGCTCGGCAACTATAGAGTGAAAAAGGAATCTTATTGTTTTCACTGATATGTTCGTCCGTCCCTGTGTCTGTCCGTTCGGCCGGGCTAAAGTGGGTTTATTCTTAATGCCCGCTTTTATAAATGAAAAGAGTTCTCATTTTCAAATTCGTATTGAAATCAGCAGCAGTAAAAACTATTTTTTCATGTTTAAAATTAAAATATTCTTATGAATTTTTTTAAATTTGATGGCATGAGGCATCCCCTAGGAAGATGTAGATGTTCCATTGGTTAAACCGTGCTTTTAACATACGGGACAGCATATATTAACAAATTCCAAACCCATTAGCCCGCAACATTCTAAATTATAGAGGCCACACTCGGCTGAGAAGGAGGGACACTCTTGCTCTTAGTCGAATGCGAGAAACTTGAAAATGATCGCTACAGAAGCTGCAGAAACTATTTTTTTCTTCATTTTGGTATGGCATCGACTTAAATAATTAAACATTTCAGAGATAAGATTTTAATACCCATTGTTGATTTAATATATATTTACGATTCCACAAATAATAATACATGAAAACATATTTTAGAATTATATGACCATATTTCAGATATTTCAGAGTCTATTTAGCGCATATATCTGTTTTCCCCGCCTTCACTTTAGTGGCCATAATTCATACTGCATTCCTTACATTCCATTACAAGAAATTATTTAATATTTTCCCTCCTTAACTTTCGTACACGAGTATTTTATACACGAAAGCGTATTAAATTGGTTTGTTGATACGACAATCATATAAATAAATACCTGCTAATGAATTTAAATGCTGGGCATAGAAATCGCCCTCTGCAAACGGCACTGTTTTGACGTTGCAATGTATTTGTAATTAATAACAGTTAATAAAAATTTTAATTCAGTTTATGAACTCGTATATCTTAAATGGCTTGTTTTCATTAAAGCTTACAAAACCTGTTTCTCTACTCTTATCGAAAAATTTATTATTAAACACCTTCTGACATGTTATAGCATGATAAACGCCAAAATGTATGCAACAGCATTTCTCCAACGGTTACTTTTCATAATTTATTCATCTCTGGAAAAATGTCCAACTATTTGGACTCGACACGAAAAGCTAAACGAAGCAAAAATGAAATGGCAAAATATAATGCTTAAATAAAAATCATAAATACAAGTGAGTACATGCTCAGGATAATGTTGTGTAATCATGCCATTTGCAACTTAACTTTCCTGGAAAACCAAAAAAAAAAAAAAAACAAATAACAGCAGCAACAGTAAAAAGAAAACATCAGCCAACAGTCAAAATGTTGGAGTTGTTATTCAAAATGAATTGGACATGAAGTCCTTGTTAGTTTTTGGATGAATATATTTATGTGTGCTGCTATGTGTGTGCGTCCTTGTTGTTGTTATCTTGACATATTTTAACAACAACAAGAACAGCAGCCACTACATAAACATAGTGTTTCATTTTCGATATCGTTATAAACATAATACCAGGTCATATCCTCTTTATGCTTTTGTATTTTACTCAAACATACAAACACGCACATACTCATGCTTGAGCTGTCGCAGTGCATTTTTTTCTATTTATATGCTGCACATTACCACCACATTCATACTAAAGTATTATATTTTAATAAGTATCCTTGCTACGAGTTTGCAGAGAGAGAAAAAATGAGAACTTTTTAACAAACTTTAATAAGTAATAAGAATTTATAGGACGCCAGTTTGGTAACCAGCTCAGAGTGTAGATGTGAATTAATAAATTTCTCCTGTTTATGCAAAAGCAAGCAGCAGGATGAATGTATTGACGTTTGTGGCTCAATTTGAATTCAACTATTGGAGGAGAACATTTTAAATTGGAAAATGAGCCGTACGGAAACAACTGTGGGATTATTTAATATTCAAGGATAATAAATGATTTTAAACATACTTATTGTATATGACCGAAAATCAGAAGACCAACTTATTGAAGAAAATTTTACATTCACTAAACTGGCGTAAGCAGCATGCTTTAAATATGAAATATTTTTCTGTACTACTATATAGAAAGCACTTCTCTTTCTCTGACCTTATAACTACCGGAATCAAGGAACCTGACCAAATCAATTTAAACCATCAAAAGTCCAGAAGTCTCTTTGAATTTCCTCGAAATATTATATGCTTGCTGGGATTATTTCTGTAGTACTCTTCTTAGCGAACAATCAGAATAAAAGTATAACTTAGGCCGATGGCCTCTGTATAGTTGAAGATTTGTTATAATTTAAATTTTAATAACAATATTTTAGTATATAAATTAATGAAAATATAACTTGATTAAAACAGATGCCATTGATGGCATTAACTCCATGCCATCAGATTTTGTCTAACAAGAGGACATCATCCTCTTGGCCTATTCTATATTTGCTTTATCAATAAGGAGGAAGGTATCATCGATACTTGCAGTTTCCGTCATCGACTAGTTTTGGAGCAGTTAGAGGACTAGTTTTTTATGCCCATTATAAGAACTAGGATTAAGAATAGACTGGCTGTTAGCGGGTATGAAATCAAAGCAGCAACACAATGAATTTTCCATACGTATTTTTGATACCTGACTATGTGAAGTAGAGTCAATTTTAGGGCTGAATAGAATAATGCCTAACGTAATGGGACCTGTTAAATATAAATAAGTACCAAAAATTTTTAATGAAATAAAGAACAAATTCAATGATGAAATAAATAAATTATACAAATGTCAATACGGGATCTGTCGATTCTACTTGATTCTTTTCTGTAGTTGGAGCAGCCACATATACCAAGCGAAATAAAAACCAAATTTACCTAATTTTTTATATGAGAAAACAATTTTCCATGCAAAAATATTAAATAAGCCCTAATGAAATAAAACCCAAAATATAAATTGAAAATACAGCAATGCTTTTGAAAGTTGAGGCGGACTAAAATCTTTGAGTTCTGCAATTTAATGTAAGTTCTTAAGGTGCCAAGGCGTATTACATGCAATTGTAATGTTAGGGATGGGAAGAAGCTGCACCTTTTTGAGAGAACGACATCACTCTTGGTTATTGTCGTGTAATGCAAACCTATTTGTCGAATAAAAAAAAGATGATTGTTGTTATACTGTGTAATTAAAACGGTTCATCTATAAATAAAATTCATACATTTCTGATATTTTACTAAAAAGTATGTGATAAAACAGGCAAATAAAATTTCGCCTAAAACCATGCAATAATTTTTCTTTACAAAAGTCTCAATCACAACTTGAATATTAATTACAATATTATTTGCGTTAAAAAATTTATTAAACGTACTTTGAACTTTTTCCTTGGTCTTGATTTATGTCCGTTTTTGTTTTTTTTTCTCTTTTTGGTTGTTTGGCAAAGTGCCAATAATTAGTACAACTAAATTTTATAACTCAATCTTTACAAAAGATTAAACAAAAAAGGGAAATAAAACAAAGTTAGTCGAACGAACAAATAAATAAATAAAAACTACAACACGTACAATAGAAACAACAATTTATGAACTTAAGTTTGAACCGAGTTGAGGCTCCTTATTGCTGGGAGGTGTACGTTGATGGATATCCTTATAAACTGGACTAAACTTTCAATCAAATAATGAACAACAAGAGCCAAATCATATCAGAAGTACAATATGTAATTTATTTGTGTGAGAGTGTGTGTGTGCGGGCGCGTGTTTGTGTTAGTGAGTGCATGTCCCCATGAGCGTTCATCTGTGTTGGTGTGAGGTGTATGTGTTTGTTGTTGAACGCTAATGTAAGTTGAAAACAAATACTTCTAATATTTTACAGTGGGCCAGTTCGATAATTACAAACTTGCGAAACCTAAATTAAAAATCTTAACACAATTAAAGTCCTTAATTAATAACAGCTGTGGTCTATAGGATCCCGTTTGGCCGAGGGAGCTTCAGCCGAATAAAAATAGTGCTTAGTTTTAAAATTAAGACCCTTTAATAAAGCAGGTCGTTTTTACATTCTTAATTTGTTTAATGCTCCACTGCACATACTACGCACTCATACTTCTGCAAATAAATTTACATGTTTATTCACCTTTTAGATTTAAACTTAGTTGCCTGGTTGAATGGATTGGCTCAATGGCTGGGTGAGTAGTTGCTTGGTGTATTCGTTGGCTGTTGCCTAGAAATATGTTCGTTTTATTTATTTTTTATTTTTATTAAGTGCTGCATTTAGTTGTTTTTTATTTGTTTGTGTGTGTGTAAAACACGTAAAGCAAACAACAGCAGCACAGAATAAATGGAAAAAATTATTTGTGCAACTAATTAAAACTGAAGTTTCCGTTATGTAAGCAGAGGAAAATTCACAGAAAATATTTGCAACTTTAACAGGCGTACTTTTAGGCTGACAAAAATAAATAAATTAAGGAGTATTTACACAAATACACCAATAGATGGCAGATTTGACGATTTTGGAATCGAATAATAGCATATTGATTATTTGACGATTTTTGGCATAAATTTAATGATTTTTTTTCCTATGAAAAAATTAATTTAAAGATAACGAATAGATTTTCAAAGTAAGACTTTCTAATGGCTGCAAACTGTTATTTAATAAATGAAAGAAATTTCTTAGAGCTCGAGAAAACTTTTTTAGGAAAAAATGGGATGAAATAGAAACACGTAGTATCATTAAGAATTGAACTGTATAGAACTGTATGATCCAATGCCAGCCAGTTTCCACTTTTAAGATAAATTTAAACACAATTGATCATCAGAACATTAATGTTTATCCTGGGAAAAATATAAAACTTTTGGATTTTCAGAAAATGCCATCAGAAATAAAACATATAGATTCTGGTATCTCACTAATAAAAATTGTTCTACCTTGTTCTTCTGTGAATGTAAAAATACGATTAATATTTGATCAAGCCTAGGTTAGGTTAGATTAGGTTGATTGGAGGGGTATGTCAGCCCATACGACATACACCTAAGACAGTGAAGGCTTGTTGTGCGCTCCTTTGAATTTAACCATAACATATTGACCTAAAGGTCTAGAGAAACTCCGTGTCACTCACAAAGTTCCTTAATTTCCTCCAGCATATACCCCGTAATCGGCTTATGTCCGGTAAGATGTCACCCCCTGATCACGCCTAAATAAAACATTATATTGCCATTATAATTTTTAGTACATTTTATAAATTTGTCAGAGTTTTATTTTATTAATTTGTTTCTCTTTTCTTTTTCTTGTTTTGCTAACGCAAAAATAATACCATTATTTGAACTGGCTGCCATTTTGTTATAAATGTTTTATAAAAAGTTTATTTGCAAGTGTAAAATGATGATGATTGGCTGCGTACTTGCGGTCGTTTTACAGCATTTTGAATTGTTACTCGCAAAACATTTTTCTCTAAATTGGCCATTTCTTCTCCAATGGCGATTTCCTCTTCAAGAATTGAAAAGTTCGTGGTTTGTTGTTACAAAAAGGCTCAAAGGACTTAGCCTTGTGCTGTTAGATATGAGGATTTGGAAGCCCAGTTCAAAAATCCAAAATAATATATCACTGTCAAAAATCTCTATCATTGCCCGAGCTGAGTGAGTGGTTGCTCCACTCTGTTGAAACCAACAATTATCGAAAGCCAATACAGCAACTTACGGCAGGTGGCAGTCTGTGAATAGTTCAACTTGTACAGTGGACTTCGGCAACAGAAGAACAATTGTATCATATAGCAAAGTTTTCTACTCTCTCACAGTTTGAATAAATCTACTGCAGACTTCTACCGACGGCCCATGTTGGAGCCGAAGCTCTTAACATTACTATAAGAAAACTCGTGCCAATTGTTCCTAATATACTTGTCGTCTGAACAATAAAAGCTTTAAAATATACAGAAAAATTGTCCAGGCATCCCTGTTATAAAAACAAGTAGAAAGTATTTAAATATTTTAATATTGCTAATCTAAACTCAGTGACATATTAAATTGGAAGGTTCCTTTCACGAAAAACCTTAAAACTAAGTCTTTTTCGTGCCACCTAGAAACCAGCCGCTGAGTAGTTTTATATCAGCTGCCTTCTCTCCCTCCTGATTATTCGATTTGCACGAAATATGTATGTCTGTCAGCCATAAATATTGTGATCGATTTAATGCTTCTGAGGTTTCCCAATTCCCGCTAAAATTACATGCCAAACTTCCTTTCATTGTAGTGACTCTATCTCTATTGCTCTCATTCAATTTCTAAGGTATTCATTTGCTTTGCTTTGAACCTTCATTGCATGATTTATAAAATGAAAATATTGTACAATGAAATTGTTGAAATTTAAAGAAAGCAAGCAATCATCTACTGTGAACATATCAAAGTAATTATCTTCAATCACAAACAACTGCAATTATTTTGACATTTCTATTGTTTTTGCTCCTTCTCTTTAATTTCTAACTGACATTTTGGCATAATTTTTCTACTATTTTTCTGTAATCCCCTTCTAACACACTCAACAAAAGTAAAAATAATGTTGAGCACAAGCAACAAAAAAAATATTATAAGAAATATAATCAAGTCGAACAATTGCCAAACTAAAAACTGCAATGCGCCATAGAGTTTGAACGTCGAAAAATCTAACAACCCACATTCATTTATAACTGACATTTCTACCACTTGAAAGGACTTACAGGAATAGTTGCACTCAAAATTACTGTAATTTTCTTAAGTTAAGAATAGAAATTAAAAAAAAAACGATGAAATGGAAGACACAGAAAATACCATTTCAACAGACAACCAACTAAATACGAGTATCAACGTCAAAATGGACATTCACGTTCTATATGAATGTTGCAAAAAGCCTAACTTTTATGGCATAAAAATTTTATTTAAATTTGTTATTTTTCACTATGGCTCCGTTTGTCAGTGTTAAGCTTTATAATCGGTTTAGGTTAGAGTACAAACAGTTAAAGGCTGTCAAGTGTTTGACAATCGTTTTCAAACCTTGAGAGAAGTGGAAGCAAAAGGAAAACAAGATGAAAAAGTTACAAGCGTTAGAAAAGGTTAAACAATAGTATACGGTAATTGAAATGCCATAAAAACAATTTTTATATCAGGCATACTTTTGGGATTTGGTAATAAAATTCAACTGTGGTATAATTTAGGGCGCATGAAAACTGGTTAAAAGAAAAATTTGGTTCTTATTTTATATTATAAGACATTACAGAATAAAAACAAGAAAGTAAGACGTCGCTAAGTGGCTTTTATATAGACGCAAGTAGATCAAATCATTCGGATTCGGCTTTTTCAATGCACTGTGGAATATCTCATAGGAAGATGCCTAAAAATCATTTATTTCAAAAAGGTGTATAAACTTGGTGATTCCTAATACTAACCCAAACGGTAAGACCAATCTTTCTGCAAAGGTTTTCTAATTGATCAAGACCTATCAATAAAGATCCATGAATTTTTACAATAACTATTGCCTCGTGAAACTGTCAAACTCTATACATGAAAACTTTCGTTTACGCATGTGTGGTCAGCTGTTAACTTTAAGAAATTTTTTTTGATACGTCTCTTCGATTTACAAAATTTTATAAAATTTTCCATAAAATGATACCTTCTGTACGATCAGAGTTGCATTTCGAAATGTACTAATAAAAAAACAAAGTTTTTAATTTCGTCTATTGAATAAACAAACGGTCTACATATTTTTTTATTGCTCGTAAGTTTGATGAAGCAAACAAGAAGATGAGTATTGGCAAAAGCATACAGATGTGAAAGTGTGATAATCGATTTATTTTAATTTTCATCAGATTTTCCCATGAATGAATGTTATGGGTTCTAAACTGATCTAGACATCTGACATGGTGCTTAAGACTAGTTTTAAATACTCGTAGACATCTTATCATATTTTTAACAATTCAAAAAGATGTATGTTTTCACAAATATTCCAGGCAAATAATTAAAAATTTTTGCAAAAGCGGACGATGTTAAAAAACTTTTTTGTAAAGCCACAACAAATAATTATACACAAGGTGGCGCAAAAGTAATCTTATATTTTGAATTGGGTGTTATTTTTGCAGATGGCTCCGAATGCCTCTGTACGTAGACATTTGTGAAAATTGGTTTTCAATAAGACATGGTACGTTACACACCTCATGAACATGAAATTACTGTTACAGCTCATTGGAAAAATTTTCAGTTTGTTATATTGACATTATCAAATTATGACATTACTTTTGTATATTAACTCGCCATACCCAGTGTGCTTCGCTACCCTATCCGTCATAAATTAAAACATAAATATTTATAAGATTGATTTTCTCTAAGACTTTTGTTTACAATCAACCCGATATTGTTGTTGTCGTAAAAGAAAATAAATTATTATCTTGTTAGAGGGTAACCTGCGCTCCGCTCCCATCCAAGTAATTTTCTGCCTAGGTATGTTCTTTATCTTTAAAGTAACTTGCACGAAATGTGATGAATAAGTTTTTGTAGTTGCTAAAATATAGGATAATTAATATCTAGTTTGTATGGGGGGAACCGTTCCCCTCCTATAGCTCCAGTCTTTTTCTAAAAAAAAAAAAACAATTTATTTCCATATAGACGACTTATTAAGAATCTCACTATTTTAGTTCTCTATATAATGAATAATTGCTACATACTTCGTGTGTGGGGAATCTATCTCTCTTCTACAAAACTCCATGCCTTTCCTCGAATACACACTTTATTCACATAGTCACGCACGTTATATATGATTAGTCTCGATAAGGGCGCTACTCTTTCCTCCACAACGTTAAACAAATAAATATGCGTATTCGAATTTCCCGATCGCCTGTAAGACGATTGCAAAATTTCAAGACGATTGGACTTGTCCTTCATCTTCCTAAAACACACACACACTTTTTTGTAAATAGAGATAAAGATAATGAAGAAAAACTTTTAAATATAATTTTTTTAAATATATTTCTTTAATAATAACAAAGATTGGCAGATAAAATTTAAATTTTTTATACATGAATACAGATGTACATCTGCACCCATAAGCTTTAATGAGTATTTGCTTTGTTCAGTCCTTTACAACAACGAGTTTCTTTAAATATGCTGCTTTAACTGTTGATTCCATTTGACAATATTATTTAACTTGACATTTTAAGGCGAGGTTGTACTCACTTTTACACACTCACATAATGAGGTTTAACTTCACGTTCACTCTTGTGCAGTATTTCCTTTTGAAATTGTCAGTTTCATTTGCAAGTGAAATTTTGCTGGCATTGCACAGTGAACAATATTCTGTGAATTAGCACAGAAAGTTTAGGAATTGGTAGTCCATATCTTATAATTATAAAGCTTATAATTTTGAGTGACGAAATACGTGTAATTCTTAAGAGGATGAAAGTTTCTCTTTATTATCTAGGTCGATATCATGCCAAACTGAATGCAAAACTTGGCACTGCTCAAAAAGTGAGTCAGTAACAATTGACTTCTATTGACAGCCAATTTCTAGATTTTAGAGAAAAGTGGATGTCTTCCAAGACAAAGAGCCGACAAAGAGCTTGCATTTGCCTATTTTTACTGTCTTATATTTGACTATAACTTTCATAATAGAAATTCAAATAGTCTGGCAATTAAGGTATGACCGTATTGGCCATATCACCATCCTACAAGAGGTAGGGTAGGGAAACAGGTCCCGGGGATATGAACGTACTACATGATCTCTGTCATGAACTCTGACAAGTCTATCTCTATCGAGATATACAGTAGAGACGACTAGCTAGACGGAGCTTTGATAGGGAGTAGAGCGGCTTGAACTTTTGGTCTCACACAGATTACCCGACACCCCTTACCATTGCCGAAACGGAATCTGCGAAAAGATTTGAAACCAGTTCTATTAACATTTTTGTGGACAGTCTGGTCGCTATCAGGCCTTTTAATTCATTGAAGGTTAAATCGACATGTGTGTTTTCGAGTATTTTAATCTCTATCTCTGCTAGCACGGCATAACGTCAGGATGCCAGGGTATGAAGACATCCTGGGCATGTATGGGAGCTCACAAGAGGGATAACTGAGCTGTCAAACGGGGTTTAATGAGTTGTGAGCTGAAGATAACGGAATTCAGGTGGTCGACAGCCATTACTTGTAGAATATCAAGGACTCTTTTCGATTTCACTGGGCAGCGATAGTGAAAAGTTAGCTACTACTTCCAGTGGCCATTATTACAGCGCCCTATGCGATGTGTCGCTTGTTAGAACGTTTAGGATTTTTTTATGATGGACATTGCAGGAGGAAAGGAAGAGTTTGTTCACCATATCGTATATTACTCTGTGATACTTAGACTTAGACATCTTAGACAGAATTACGTAGGGTGCAGTTAGTCCTCTAGGCACCATAATAGTCCTTATAGCCTTTTATTACACCTAAGCTTTTCGTTGTGGGCTGCATTGATAACCTACTCTTCCTACTACGGATCATAATTGGACCCTGGCAAACAAGAGTTCTTCGCTGTCATGTTGGCGTATATGGGAGGAATAGGTGAATTGAATCAGCTTTAGCTGATTAAATTTTTTGAACTTGCGTTTACGTTTACACTGGTCAGTTTTTGCTGTGGATGTGTATTTGTGTGTGGATGTGTACGAATGAGAGTGGAAAACGTAACGACAGTACATCCATACGCGTGCCAGTTTATCTTCGTCTTGCACCTCTTGCGCACAAACTCAAAATTGGTTCAACAAAAGTTGCCAAGTGTAAACACACAATAATGGAAAATATATCAATTAAATTAGAAAATATTTGGCTGCCACTGACGCAAATGTTTCAAACATATCGGACTCCTTTTGTTAAACTAATTGTGAAAATTAGTCTCTTGTTTCTCTAATTACGTCCGCAGTACTCTTATTACTTTCGCCAGTTTCTAAGGGAACTTTTAGAAATATTTTTTGACTGACTTTGAATAAAAAGTTCGAAGGTTCTGACTCATGCTTCTGAAAACCGCAGCATGCGGGACGATCTGGGAATGGTTTTTTTTCTATCTGAAGGGATTTACATTTCACTTTAGTCGCATTGTTTAACTTTTCATATATTCGGCATAATTTTTCGATTGAAAAATTTCTTCCTCTCTCCTATAAATAGCATATGTGTTTACGTTTTGTTGGTGTCATTTTATTCATTCATATTGGTCCTGATGCTTTACGCTGTGTCAGTTCATGTCATAGATTTTATAAACTGATTAAAAAATATTTTTCTTTTTCAAATTATTACATTTCCGGGTAGATCCCATTTTATACTTCCAGATTGTTGCCGAAATTGGATGTTTCAATTTATAATAATACGTTCGTCGTCTTGATGTTTTTCTTTAGAAGGATTGAAATATTTCTTTTTTGTTCCGACTATTCGATTTCTCAACAAATATTTGCAAGATGGTCAGACTTTTCCTTAATAGGGGCCAAAGAAATCAAATTAGATTTCCTATAAACAATATGCAGAAACAGATTTCCAAGCGTATTGGAAACAACTCGATTGATTGTGTGATAAATATTCAGATTAATTCCGACATGCATTTCAAAAAAATGTTCACTGGACCTATACATCATTAAAAATTCTCCTTATAACCAGCAAACGAAAGTAAATATTGAAGAAAATAACAAATAGTAAAAAAATATATATAATAAGATGCAACCAGGACAATGATAAGGGATACAAAATTATAAAATATATAAGAAACAAAAACGAAATATATTTAATGCTTTTCACCACAAGTTCTTAAAAATTCAATTAAAGTCATACAAGAAGGGCTGATGAGAAAAAAAATTATTGAAGCATTTGTCAGTAAATGAATGAGAATATGCATTTTGATGTGAAATAAATTTAAATGCCCAGACGTAGTTTTATTAAATTTGAGAAATTGTATTATTAAAAAGAAATTGGTTTTTGAAATTTCTCTATGAAAAGAGAGCTTTTGAAGTGGTGTGGGGTTAATATTTTTCAAAATCATTTTTCTGAAATCTCAAAATTATTTAAAAAATACCATCTAATCTGCTCCTTAGAGGACCGTCTGGAGCATCATTTCTATGTAGTGGGTATACCTATAACTCTCTATTTTTCCATAAAGACCAATTATCTCTCCGGGAAAATGTCTATTTTTATAATTGCTTTTTTGTATTGTTTTGAACGTTTTTTGCATGTCCTTTTATTTTGCGTCCAACACGTATACTCTGGAGTACCTGTTCCATGTGTTGTATTGTACTGTTCCGGTCCCAGTTCCTAGATTATCCACATTTCCTGAAATTACCCATGACTGTTAACTGGCTAACAACGCTAACGTTAACCGAAAAATTAGCGCTGTTAAAGAAATTCTTGTCTCTGCTACTTAAATTTAAATTTATCTTCACACACATGTTTTTTTTTTATAGAAAACGAATTTATTTTTCTTTTCAATATTTCGACGCCTCTTTGGGCGTCTTCTTCAGGAAAAATTTTTTTTATTAAAATATTTTTCCGCCCAAAGAGGCGTCGAAATATTGAAATAAAATAAATTTGTTTTTTATAAAAAAACTTAAAAGCTTGTGAATTACATAAAAAATATATTAAAAAAGAATTTTTAATATAAAAATAAAATAACAAAGTTCACGAAAATAATGTTCATTAAATAAAAAAACAATATTCTTATCAGATGTAATTAGTGTAAGATAAAAAGATGTTTCTAATTTTCAAAAAAAAAGTTTGATGAACGTGTCCTGATGGTCGGACTTAATCACCAGTGAAAATGGTGATTTGCTAAAACAGACTTAATGAATGGCAGCCAATTAGACACATGTACTAGCTTCAACAATACCTCCGTTTTCAACTGTCAGATTTAAAGACCAGTGAAACAATGTAATTTTTTTATACTAAAATAGATGCTACCAAGCTGCACTTTAAAGTCTTACAAACTGAATAGATGTGGCTGCATATTTGAGGTTGTTCTTAAAAGGCTTTCCGGAATATAATTTTCTTTAAAAAATACGTATGTTAGATTTAACACAAATTAAAGAAAAAAATGTTTTAAATTTCAAACCATTTTTCTAAAGAAATGCTTTTTCTTGCAACAAAATCTAGTCTCTTAACCATGTCAACCATGTTTATACATCGTAGAATAGCAGTTAGTCTAATTGTCTATGTATGTGTATGTATGTCTAGTGTCTATATATTTTATTTGGGGTTAAGAGTACATTTGAGAATCAGGATTGACAAAAGAATCATCCTGCCGTTGTTCTTTATTTATTTATTTTTTTTAATTTTTACTTTTGTACAATTTTCCTTCAGCAGTAATTATTTATTTTGTTTTCCTTTTAAACTGGATTTGTTATGTTTCCTTTCACTTGAATCCCTGTATTGTTTTTCTTATTTTTGTCTATTTACAAAGGATCATTTTATGAAAGTTGTTTTAGTTTTCTTGTTTGTATTACATTTGTAATTATTTTGTTACCATTAATATCATTTCTATTTTCACAAAAAAAGGGTCAAAGTAAATACAATTACGAAAAACTTAATAGAACTGAAAATATTCTTATTTGATATTTTTTATTTGATATTCAGGAATGATTCTTCAGGAGTAAAAAACCATAGAATTGTTTAAAGTTACAATCAAATTTATTTTTCTCATTTTATAAAAATAGTAGTTTCCCAATTGTTAAATAAGCAGCAAAACAGAGAATATCCAATTTAGAGGAAATTTTCGTCATTTGTACTTTTTGTGGACCATAATCGCAGCACTTTTGCATTTTTCATGACAACTTCTGGAAAATTCTTTTTCAATCTGTATTTAATTCTAGGATTCCACTATTAGGGATTTTGCTTGAACCATATGGAGAGAAGCACATTGAACTGCTTGTTAAGAGGTCTTAAAATTTTTGTTAGTTACCTAAACTCTACTGACCTTCGTAGACTAGTAGGTAGTGTACTAGACTCGTAGTGCGAAGGTCCCAGGTTCGAATCCTGCCGCAGAACTCTGGCAGTTTGTGTTTGATAAATAAATGGAGCACACGACAAGCCCTCACTGGCTTAAGTGTATGTCGTATGACATGGGCTATCACACCCTCCCAATCAACCTAACCTAACCTAACCTACCTAACCTCTTGCCGATTTACACCAGTGAAGGGACTATAAGTGGATGCAGATTTATATGTGAAACTAATTTCATTTTGTTAATTTAGCATTTTTTTCTTAGTACGAATATATCAGTACTTTGGAGATGGTCCCTACTCATGCAATGCACTGTGCTGGTACTAAGAAGATAGTAGGGAGGATAAAGGAAGTAGTGTTTGTGGACATTCTATTCGAACTTATCCACACTTGAAAGGAGCTCGTTTCACATACGAGCAGTTCGCTTAAGAATGCATTTTCGTTGTGATGCGTAGTACGATTCACTGTCATATCGATCGCATTGTTTGTTCGCAAATATGAGAGGGTCTCGGGAATAATTGTAGAATAAATTGCAATTGGGTGGTAGTATGTTTTTATTTTAGCCTCCAGGGCCGCAGGCGTTGAATTCTTTTGTCGCAAAAAATAAAACACATGTTTGTATATTATTTAACATTCCATGTAAAATGTGTATTTTTTATTTTCATTTCATTTTACTTGATTTTTGTTTTATTAAATTATTTATTTATTTATTACTAATTATTTTACTTCTTTTTCATATTCACTTAAATATTTATGTATGTATGTATATGCCTTTTTGTGTCGTGTGATTTCTCTCAGTGTTGTTGCATGTTGTTTGTTTTATTTATTCAGTTTACCCTTCTACTAGTTGAATTTTCACTTGCAGTTTGTTTATTATTATTATTTTTTTAATTTGTTGCTTATTTGTTTATTACAAATTAATTAAATATGAAATTTAATTAAATATGAAATTTAATTAATACACTCTAATTTCTTTTATTAATTTTTATTCATAATTACATAGAATACACTTGTTGTAATAATACACTTAGATATAAGTATGTATGTGTATGCAAATATACGAATGGGGTTGATGTGTTTGTGTGTGTTTTGAAAGGATCTACAATTAATTGATTTAGTTTTTGAAGGGCTGAAATGATAATGAAAAAATCAGAAATGTTTGCTAATTAAACATTATTTATATAGATTTTCAATTGCATTTACAATTCATTTCATTTCGAAAATTGCGTCGATAAGGTGCGCATCAAAATGATAAGGTTACTTACCTACCATTGGCAAGAGTAGAGATTTTATTACTGTTGTTATTGTAATTATTTAATTCTATTACAATTTAATTGTTACTATTATTGCTTTTGTTATATATTCTTTCGTATTAGGTTTTGCAGAGACACCAATGACTTGTTCTTTTCTAAGCAAGTGCAACATATTGTGCCCTTTTTAAGGCGACAAATTTACTTTTGCATTCATTAGTTAATGATAAGTCAGTCAGCAGGAACGCGAAATACTTTATGAGGCTACAACTTTCTAAACGCTAACTTTAAACCAAATTTTAGGGCAAAAAAAAAAATAAATAATAAAAATGTTAAATTTTTTTTAGAAAAGAAATTGACATAAAGTTATTTATAGAAAAACTCCGTGGCGGTTGAATGTTTTAAATTTTTCTTTTGGTGATAAAGAGTAAATTTTCTGGACCTCCATTAAATCGAATCAAAATAGTTTATTTTTCGTTAGGCTAATGTAAGAACTGAATTTTGCCCAATAATAACTGACGTTATATTAAGTTTTCATGCAGAAATCATAAACGTTCAAGTGGTAAATCAATCGTTTTATAGATAAATTTCTTAAAGTTTCTAGGAAATTGTAATAGCATTTCATCTCTCTTATTTCATTCAATGATGATATAAAATTCCATTTCAGCTTGCGCATAATCGTAAGTTTACCTTATCACTTTGTCGTGCACCTTAAATGGTTGCATGCTGCTAATGATAACTGCCAGAGTAATTCGGTTCAACTTTTTTGTTTCATTTTTTTATCTGCCAATCAATAATAAGTATTTTATTTGCAATTATTAAATATTTTTAATGATTTTATAATGTGGCTTATTTAATATTACAATAATTGTTATTATTATATTTAATTTTGTTTTTTAATTATATATAGTATTATTGAAATCCTTATCAATTACAACTTATTAATGCCAATATTATTATTTTGTTACCTTTTTATTTTATTACTAGTTTTAATATTATTTTTCTTACAAAATTATAAAGTACAGTACTTATTGCTAGATATAATTAATTTTTTTTCTAATATTATTTTATGTATTTGAAATTTATTATTAACTTTATAACCAACATTTGTAAATGCACCAGTTTATTTATTATTATTGTTTAATTTTTTTTGCTTTAAATTTACTTACACAATATTATTAATAAAATTATTTTAATTAAAAACGCAATAATGTCCTTAAAACAAACAACAGTCTATATTTTGCAAAAAAATAAACAATTAAATGAGTTTTTTCTTAAATAGGAAAATTTCTTAGTATGACATTTCGGAAAAGGATTTTATAGTTTATTAAAATTTCACACATTTTCTTTCAGCTTAATTTTTTTATTGCTAAAAGAATTTTCACTACATCTTATTCTAATTTAAAAACTTGTATACACAAATAGTACATAATTTGGATGTAAATATTTATTTTGTTTAATTTTAACATACAATTTTAAATCGAATAAAGTCTCGTCTAAATTGGTTCAATTCGTTAAGTTTGATGATGGTCATCATAGAACGCATCCGGGTATTTACCCAACTTTTGTTACCTTCTTCACAAAATATAAATATGAAATACACATTTAGATATTGTTCACATATATAAAAAGTGGCTTTAGAAAGAAACCTTCAAAAAAGTAGCTTTTAAAAATGGTACATATAAAAAGTACGTTTTCAAAATGTTACATACAAAAAGGTACCTCTTAAAAAATTGTTTTTAAAAAATCACTTTTTAAAAAATTACTTATTAAGTAATTACCTTTTAAAAAAGGACCTTTAAGAAAGTACCTTTAAAAATGCTGTTAAAAAGAAACCTTTTAGAAAAAGTACTTCTAAAAATACGCTTCCAAAAAGGTACATTTTAGAAGAAAAGCAGTTTAAAAATATTATGTTTTAAAAATGCTTTTTATTAAAGTACTTTTGAAATGTACTTTTTAAAAAAATCCCTTTTTCATAAACTGAATACAAAAAAAAGACCCAGTAAGAACAAATAAAAATGTACCTTTTCCAAAAGGTATCATGGGAGAGAACTTGTTAAAATTTTACCTTTTGAAAAAAGTAAATTAAAAAAAATAACTTAAAACCCATTTAAAAAAGTAGCTTTAAAAAGTGCCTTTTAAGAGAACTATCTTTTGAAAAAAGTACCTATTCAAAAACACACCTTTTAAAAAAGTACCTTTTCAAAAAATACACCTATTAAAAAAGTAACTTTAAATATAGTACATTTTCAACAAAATGCTTTTAAAAAAAGGACCAATTGAAAAAACACACTTTAAAAAGTCTTTAAAAAAACCTTTTAAAAAAGTATCTCTTAAAAAAGGTTTTTTTTAATATAAGTACCTTTAAAAAAGTGCTTTTTTCAGAAATATCTTTTTAAGAAAGTTCATTTTAAAAAAGTGCCTTCAAGTAAAACTTCCTTTCAAAAAAAGGAACCTTTTAGAAAAGAACCTTTTAAAAAAAGGACCTTACTTAAAAAAAGGACCAACTACTTATTCAAATAGTACGGTTGTAAAAATATCTTTTTATGAAAGTACCTTTTTTAAAAAGTGCTTTCTAAAAAAACAATTTTTTTAAAAGGACCTTTAAAAAAGTTTCTTTAAAAACGTACCTTTAAAAAGTACTTTTAAAAAGTACCATTAAAAAAAGGACATTTAAAAAAGTACCTTTAAAAAAGTACATTTAAAAAAGTACCTTTAAAAAGTACCTCTGAAAAACTACCATTGAAAAAGTACCTTTAAAAAAGTACATTTAAAAAAGTACCATTAAAAAGTACTTTAAACAAATTACCTTTAAAAAAGTACCTTTAACTTTAGCTTTTAAAATAGTTCCTATTAAAAAAAATTAATAACTTAAAAATTGTTTTAAAGAAGGGATCCCTTAAGAGAACTTAAGAGAAGAACATGTGGTTTGCAAGTGTAACTACTATTTTATACAATTTTAATTTCAGAGCGTTTTAATGCTTTGAAAAGTGTTTCTACAACTTAACAAATTTGAAATTGAAGCTAAAAAGGACTTTGTTCGATTTAAATCTGATTTTTTTTGTTGTCTTTAATAATCAAAGATTTTTACACTAAAAATGCTTCGATATATTATTCACTTAGAAAACTACAATTCACTATTCACTATAATTCTATCATATGTTTCCGTTATGCAATTTATTTGTTTGAAATTGTAAAAGTAAAAAAAAACACTTGTAAAATAACAAAGAATATATTAAAAAATTAACTAAAAAGTACAATTAATGAAATAATTAAAAAAAATTGTTAATGAAATATGTATATCACAGGTACATTTTTTAGTTTTCTAATAATTAAACGTTAATGAACAAATTTGAAGAGTGTAAAAAGGATATTGTTTAAAATAAAACTAAAACTTATAATAAGGGCCACTAACCATGTTGCAGTATATTTTGTTGTAGAATTTTCGCAAATTTAAATAAAATCTTAATTGTCTTGACGAAACTTTACGTATTTTAGTTGCAAATTCATTTTCTTTAGCTCTTACGCTTTTCAAAACAGTTTGATTTTTTTTATTAATATTTTTACCCTGTTTTAATGACAACAAGAATAATAATAATAATTATTATTATATTTTGTTTTGAAATTTCTGTACAATTGTTATGGGTAGGCTTTAAATAGTTTGCGCCATTCTGTTATTTATTTGAATTATTCATTTATTTTCTTTAAAACACAGTTCATTTTTGTTGAGTTTTTGTATAATTTTTACAGGTTTATTTTGGTTTTAAGGACTAAGGTATTTCTACGGGACTCTATAGGGATCATGTATTAGAAAATGACAGTTTCCAAGGATGATTTTATATACAATAGTTTATGGCACAAAATAATATAAGTTTTTAGTTTATCATAGTCTTCTTTCTATCGAAATAAATATATATATTTTTTTCAAATTGTGCAGTAGTTAAGCAGTCTAAAGTCGTATTAGAGTAAAAATTACAACAATTACAATGGATGAATAGATGCTAAAATGGTTCGAGATTTTCTTTAGCATTATAAAATAATCATAAGATTAGATTATAATATGTTGAGAGTTTTTTTTTTCATTTTATATCTGTTGCTTAAAATAATATAACATGATCTTAAAATACAAGGTGACGCAAAATGTAATGTCATAATTGAAATTGGATGCCATTTTTGCCAATGGCGCCAAATGTATTTGCGCTTTAATATTATGATGTAGTTATATAGAGAATTAGTTGTCAACAAGCCATGGGGTGATGCTCATTTAGAGAACGAGGAATTATTGCTACTGCTTATTTGAGGAATTATCAGTCTGTTGTTTTAACGCACAATAAATTTTATAGCCGTTTTCCTCATCACCGTTTCCATATTCTCGAACAATTAAGCGTTTCGCTAAGCGCTTCATGCAAACTGGGTCCACTATAGATGTGGCAAGAAGTGACCAGCCCTTAAAGGGACTCTTTCATGCGGATTTGCAGCGGTAAAGTGATTGGCTATCATGTTTTTTTGAAGACACCGATAGCACCCATGTAACCTTAAATGTTGAGCATCGCAGGCAGATGCTAAACGAGTTTTTTTTGTCGTTAGTTACTCTATTGGGTCTCGACCATTGGTTTCCACAGGACGGAGCAATCGCTTACTTACCTCGAGCAACGATGGTGATCATAAGACAGACACCAATTTTCAGGAGCAGTGATCTGCTGTTTTTAAGGTTTGAACTGGCCATTCAGATCGCTTTATCTAATAGCACCAGACTACTTCCTTTGGGGCTTTTTAAAACCCCGTATTTACCACAACAAACCACGAACATTGGAAGTCCTGCCAGTTAAAATTTAAGAAGAAATCGTCAATTTGGATTCAGATGTTTTGTGAGCAACAGTTGAAAATGCCGTAAAACGAGCGCAATTATGCATCAACTTGGGAGGTGATTATTTGAGTCATATTAATTTCCCAATTGATTTCTTAAATTTTACGCTTTCATATAAAATCTTTCATTTATAAAAAATGGCAGTCAGTTCAAATTATGACATCACTTTTGCGGCACCTGTTATACATCTGCCCTTTAATGCAACATAGTCATATCTCAAAAAATCAAGATGTTTGAATTATTGTCGAAGAAGTGTTTGTCAATATTCTGTTTATATGTAGGAAAAAATAAATTAAATTTATTATTAATTTTTAATCGTAAAGCTTAAGCGAAGATATTCCAAAAAAAATTTGATATTGAAGCTTAAATTTTTTAATTTTAAACATACTTTGCAAAATTTGACTTTTTTCAGATGTGACTATGCTGTATTAAAGGGGTAATATGTGGATAATTCCTCACATGTTGTTGATATAAAGATTTTAACGACACCTAAATATATTAAATGTCCTGAATCCTGACGCATCCTTGTGAGGCATTATTGGTACGTGTTTCGTTCTACTAATGTCCAGTTTTATTCTACAAACTTTACCTTAATGCTTCAAATTTCTTGCTCTTGCTGCTACTGCTGCATTAATGAATAGCCCACGTTCAAATCTTTGAATTTGGTTTCGTCCATTATTTAACTTTGTACCCATTTATCATTTTAATTCCCTGAAAGTTACAATCAACCCCTTGATAATTTCAACTCACAGTTCGTGTTGCTGCTTTTTCATTTTCTTACTTAAATAAATCAATTGTCGTGTTAAATTGTATTTTCGCTTGAAAGTAACCTTCATTACAAAATTAACTATTTATTTTTAGATTTTATTACTCTTGTACAGAGAATACAAAGAACTTAAATAAACAATCATAAATCATAATAACACACATTAAAATGTCGTCTGCAAAAAATGAAAAAATTAAAGGACCATGGCTATAAAAGAAATATGAATGAATGTCTCAAAAGTAAGGGGGGCGGGGGGCAAATATTTTCTTTATAATATTTTGTCAATAATAACTTTAAGAAATTATAAAAAACTGTAATGGAATAAAAAATATGAATTGAATAATACAATCTTGAAAAACATATACCTTGCTGGGGCGTGGCACAAATGCAAGGTTTTCAAGGCACCGAATTTTACTTTTTGCACGAAAATTCATATTATATAACTTCATGGTTGCTGGAGTAATAAAAACAGCGACTCAAAAGGTCTTCGAAATCGGGCTAATTGCTGCCTCTGCCGCGACTTCTATTACCGAGCTGGGAAAGCCCGTATTTGCGAGGCTATCATGTACCTGAACACACGCTACGAAAACCAGTGAATTGCATTGCCAAACTAGTCCTAGACAATCCGTAAAGCAGTAGAAGAGTCGTGTTCCTGCGTAATACCTGGAGTAGATAGACAAATTGCTACCGAACGCATGCAAACCTTTAGCTTTATATAAAGTTCGTTGGATTTTATTGATTAAAGCTCCGTATAACTCTATTAGAAATAAAATCTTTATATCCAATCTACAAGGGCGTGGTAGGTCCTTGCAAATCTTTCATTTCTTCATTGTTTAAATAGAAGTACAAAAGATTTACTCGTATTATTTTTTAACTAGAGGGGTGCTATTTGCTAACCGCTATCCATTTTTCTAAACGCAGAATTGTGTTGTCACGCAAAATCATTGCGTGTTCAAAGTGTCCAGAATCATATAATTTTAAGAAGTCGAAAAATAATATTTTCTTAATTTAATATTCTAAATATAATATTGTGTTAGAGTAATCCGCGAATATAATTTAGTATAAATTACTAATGACCTTCTGGAGATATTTCTCAAATACATTCATAATAAATGCATCTAAACAATCCTGACACCGCCCACTTTTAGAACTTTTTATAACCAGGAAACACATGGAAACACTATGGCTTGTCCTGTTCTTAAAAGACTTGATAATTTTGTTTTTGAATTTACGAGGCCTGGTCACTGTCTGATTCTCTAATATGTTATTGTATTGTCACGCAAACAAAAGTGTGTGTAAGGAACGGTTATGTGGAATTATTAATATAGGAGTGGCTCGCCCACTCGAGTGAAGCCAGCATTGGGTGTTTGCAGAATATTTTCTTAAGAATCGTTGAGATAGAAGCGGCAGAAAATTGCTTCACAACTTTCCAAAACGTGATGATGTATACTTTTCTAAACGTAAAGTATTTTGTCAGTGCACTAAGTGCACTTAGAAAGTTTCCTATTCAGCCTCCAGGCAAATGTAATTAAAAGGGAATATTTTCTTTGTGGGTGCATGGCACTGCCTATTTACGCAGTCAATCTGTCTGCGAAAATGTTTAGATTTTATGGCTTTTTGGCTACTCTTTACTCAAAATTATCCTTTAAGAGGCGTGGTACCGCCCATTTTTCTAATCATATTGCAATATCGATACGTAAACTCAATATTTATAAAATGTTTCATAAGAATCGCTCCAGTTGATGTTCTAAAAAAATGCCATTTACATCATTAGGGCATCGTAACGCCTACTTTTTTATTTTTTATATTGTGTTACCTTAAGAAAGTCAATGTGCTTGCAAATTTTTATTGCTTGTGTCCTTTTTTTTAATAGTGTTTTCTTATATCAAATTTAAAAAAGCCGTGGCACGTTCTTTATATGATTTCATATAGCACTAATGTATATACAGACTTTTATAAAAATATATTGAGTTTAAATATGTGGCCATTTTTTAATGAATCAAAATTTAAAAAAAAAAACGTTTCTCAAGTACCAAGACTTTTAAAACTTTTTAATATTAGACCAATAATCATTCATATTTTCTTACTAAATATTTATGCTGGCGAGAAAAAATTAAAACATTGGAAACTTTCGAAAGTATCATTTCACCCTGCACAAACTATGGTTTCTTGCAAGAAAAGAAATCAGATTTAAAGGCAGTTTAAAATGATTTAACACTAGGCCTGTTAATTATCTTGCGCAAATGGCCTTGCATGACAATATTTGCAAAACCGTCTAGTATATCATTGCACTCTTCACAATCTTGCGCAGGTGATGTTGCAACATAATACTTGCAAAATTATATACAAGCCGTGTAAAATAGTATATTATGATTTTATATTAACAAGTGGTGCAGATTTGCACTTGCTGAACTCTTGCAAATATACAATAGTTAATAATTGAAATTGTTTATACATAATATTCATATGTCTTACATACAGCTGGCAATAAGAAATATTAAAGAAGAAAATAAAGTAACCACAAAAAGGAATAAATAATCAAGCGTTTCACTATTTCGTTAGTCAGCTGTTTCATGTTTTGTCGCAAGTATTGCAAATGAAACTAAAAAATATCATTCACAATTGATGAAATTTGCTTACAATTTTGGATATATGCAAATGGGCTATTGCGATTGATTTTCTTTATTTAGTCCTTTGGCCATTTAACCCCTCTTAGTTCAATTAGCAATGCTTTTCAACAAGTCTCTGCAGAGCAGCAAAATCAAATATACGTTTAGAGCTGCCAAAAAAAATTGGGTTTTTGCCCCCCTTCTACGCCTTTGCTTGTACTTAAAGCAATTGGCGACACGGTATACACATGGATGCATATAAGAAATATCAACCAAAATATTTCTATAGCATTTGAAAAAGAAAAATTTGCTCTTAACACGCCATGAAAGTGGCAAAAGAATTTCACTTTGTAATTGTTGCAATTTTTTCTCTCTTGGCTTCTTTTTTTTTTTTGTTGCTTTAAAATGAAATCCCTCTAAAAGAATTTGCTGTTGTGTTGCATGTGTTTGATTTTATTTAGGATTTATTTATTTTTTTTTTTAAATTCTTACAATACTAAAAATAATTTAACTATTCGATGGCTACGAAAAAATCTTAATGCTTTTCAATTTACAATGATTATATCTGTTATGTTTTAAGCTTTTGTTTTTTTTCTTTAAAATAAATTAAATAAACGAATAAAATGTAAATATACACGTAATGCTAAAATGTGTATCCTTGCAATACTAAAAATTTACACTTACTGTATATACACGGCGGCTGTTTTGTGGGAAATGTTGTTTTGCTGTTGTAGTTTTGCAGTAGCGTACTTATTACTAAAAGTATATGACCACATCGGTGACCATACCGGCCGTTTCGACAGCACAGCCACCTGCAACTGTACCATATGTTGCATATCAATTATTTTGCGTTAGCATTTTAGGACCACTCGTTAAACCAGCCGTTGCCAGGTGAGGCGGCATGCCCGGCTCTCCCGCTTCAGCATAGAGGCAAGAGCCCTCGCTGCAGGAGCAGGTGTCTCCCTCACGGGAACTGCCACAACATTCACTGCAATTACGAGGTTCACCTAAGACCTCATACGTGCACGATGATGCCGCTAGACTTTGTTGATCGTTCTCTATGATCTCGGGAAATCTATTAATTTTATTATTGTGACATCGATGGCCTGAAGATTTTCCATTTTCTTGGCTACTCTCCGAACGTAATGAATCATTGCCGTTACCCATATGATTGTGACTGTGATGATGAGCATGATGGTTGTGAGAATGTTGGTGATGTGTGGCAGGCTGGTTATGTGCTGCAGAATTGGAATGAGAAGTCCGTGAATGATCGGAACAATCAGAGGAACATTGATAGATTTGATGTGCTGACGAGTTGTTGGGTGGCATGTGAGCCGTATGTAAAGGTTGATACCAAGCCTCGCCTGGTGGTGGCAGAGGCTGTAGCGGAGAGGCTAATGCATCACAACTATTGCAGCCTCTAGAAAGAAAAATAATAATAATAATAATAATAATTTCATATTAATTTTAGTCGCCCTCTGATCTCGAAAGTGTTCTTTGAAAATCATACCGCCTGATCTGGGAAATTTAATTGAAATTTTCTTTAAAACAAAAATAAATTTTGTTGTTCTTTTGTGGCTCTATATACAAATTTTCCTACGAAACATTTGTTTCAATTTACAAAATGTGGCTTCAATTTTCAAAATATTTTTAAATAAATTCCAATCCAAGACCTGAATTAGCTACAAGTTAACTCTCGTTTAGAGAACGAAATTTATGGGCGCAAAATTCGTTTTGGCAGACTGATCCATCTGCTCCCATACCTAAGCTAGACCGGTTATTTTTTAAAACCAAACCTTTCACTCACCTGCCATTAGAACACCTGGAATTATGAGTTCCGGATGGCTGATAGTCACTTACAGCATGTCTAGGTGGCGGATAATGGATATGTATATTACGAGTAGGCATTTGTGCCGTACCTACGCCTGGCCCGGCTGGAAAATAAGGTGGAAGAGGTGGGGGATGTTGAGAAGTTGGCGTAATTTGATAACGATTTTGTGCGGCACCAACACAGGGCAAAGGATTATTGTAGTAATTTTCTTGGGGTGGTGGAGCACGTCCAGCTACGGCAGCTGCGGCGGCACACTGGGGGGTCATGCCCCAAGTGGAGAAACCTCCCGAAGAGCTGCTGTGTATGGAAGAGTTTAAAGCACTGAAAAATAAAAATAAGGAAATCATTTCTGGATTTTGTAAATTTCCAAGGATATTTCCGTTTAAACATTTTCTTTGAAGACAAAAACAAGACAATGGACCCTTTGTTGTAGTTATTGTTCTTGTCGTTTTCAAAAATACATAAATGTTTTAGGGAAATTTTCATTCAAATTTATAAAATTGAAAATTAGTAAAGGGGCCAAAATAATTATGTAAATAAAATTTATGTTATATAAAATTGTATGTTTCATTCGAAACTTCAACTTACCCTGAACCGCCTGACTTGGAACTTTTTCGTGAGGACTGTGGAGAGCCGGGCGCATAACCACATGATGAGGGAACTGGTGGTGGGTGTTCCGGTGGTGGTGGCAAGAATTCTGACCAATTAATTTGTTCTAATTAATTTCAATAGCATTTAAATAGTAACACACACATTTTATTTTGTTTAGGACGACATCAAGTTGGAGTTTTGGAGTAGATGGGGGGAATAAACAGGATATAAGATAAAATTCAACATAAGTTAATATACATAATATAAATACAACTTAAATAAATAAGGGCAGCCTTAGGAAAACAACATCAAATAAAGACTCACAACTTTAAGAGAAATAGTTAAGCAAAAGAAAATCAATTATAAAATATATTTATTATTCTTCTTGTCCTTGACACAAAACAAATTTTATAAGCTACGTGTATGACCAGCAGGAGGAATCTTGGCATTTCTACTCGTAAATATCTCTAGTCTTAAAAAATGGGGGGTTTTTTTATTAACATGGTTAGTTTTGTTTTTCTTTCTTAATAAGCTGCAGGAAACACTATAAAGTGTTTAGTATTTTGCCTTGGGTTATTATATCATTGAAATTAAATGCATAAGCTTTTAAATGTTTGCTTTTTCAATACTCCGGCACAAACAAATTTACTATGGAACATGTTCCCTAAGGCTGTAAAAGAGGGGTTGGTTTATTTTTCAACAAATTCAAATCTAAAACGCAAAAGGAACTGACAAAAAAATTTAGTGTTGCCCCTTCTTCAAATTTTACAGCTGTCAATAGCAATCATTTGTTTCGAATCACAAGGATAACAAGGATAACGAAACGGTCGTATGTTGAAAATAAAAATAAACTAAATACAAGATAGAAAAATCTCTTTAAGCTTAACAAATCGAGTGATAAAGCAATTGTGTTTGGAAAAAAAATCCTAAAATAAAATACATAAAACAAATAAAACAATTTAAGGAAAAAAAATTAAATAATAAAATAGAAGATCTTATCTTCTAGAATCTATTATAAACAAAAAGAGGAAATAAGAATCTTAGAAAAGACAGTAGAGCAAAATGATAATGTCCATTAATGTGCACAGAAAGTTAACCAAGATTTTGTGAAAAGTTGTTAAGGTCAATAAAGTAGAAAAGTTATTGGGTGTAAAATAAAATGATATAATGCCCTTTAAGACGAAATAATCATGAATCCTAAGACGGTGCTTTCAAAGATTTTTGAAGTTATTTCTTGCTTGGAATATACAATTATGCGAATTATGAAAAAAATTAAGAAAACAAATAAAAGAGAACGGATCTGTATTGAAATGCGAAATTTTAATAATTTAATTTTTAAAGGCTGTTGTGCATGGTAGTAGCCCGGACACGGAAAAAATTATGATACCCAGGCTCCTAGGGAGCACACCGTATTATATTGATAACCGCTCTTACACGGTCATCCCCCATGAAATATTTACTGTAGAGATATTGGGCGCATTTCACATGTCAAAGGGTCAGGACCGAAATCGTGATGATTTTTAGGTCTGTATGTACGGGCCTAAATCAATTTAGGCCAAATTAGGATGTTGGAGCAGTCATCTTTATCCTACGGTATCAAAGGTAGATGAAGCAGTTCAAGCTGTGAGACCAATGCAGGATGAGGTGTAGGCCAGTAGTAGGTTGCTTGAGGTACCACAGGATATATAGTGAGGATATCCATATATGTATGTACCGACAGCAAAGTTGCAGCCAAATCTCTATCGTGTGTCTGCACGACATCTGATATTGTGTATGTACTTATGTCAGGTGTCTCTGAACACTGTAGCGAAAGAACTGGCCAAAACCGAAGCCCGATTGAGGGATCGGAATATGTATCAACTGGCAGGCGTGCCACTCAGATGCTTGTTAAGATCCCTACGATTTCACAGTAAAAGTGAGAATTTTGAATACTAGTCTCAATTAAGTAGAAACAAGCAAACATGCATCCATTCATCTTTGAATCAGCCTTCCTAAAATATTATTCTAGAACTTGTTTTTTTGAAAATGTGGTTCCACTTCTTAAATTTGTTAAGTTAATAGGGCATTTGAAACAGCCGAAGCTTTTATTGAGATATCGAGAATTCGGTATCCATATAGTCATGAATATAATAAATTATTTCATTATCCATTAGCAAATTTGTTCGATTTCTTGGAAAGTCAACTCTACAAAATTTTATTGAAACTTTACATCAATTCCGCAATTTCTGCTTTAGTTTTAGAAAATTATTTTTAATAAGTATTTGATAATAATTTAAAAATTAGGACATTCTTAAGACATGACATTTTCATTGCTTCCAAAGTATCCTTTAGTGGATTTTTTCAACTTCTTAGGAAGTTAAATTGACAAAATTCAATTAAACATTTTAATTACTTTTGCAAACTTATAGTCCGATCTTAAAGAATGCTTTTTTAAATAAATTTATAAGACATTTATAATAAATATTTTTAATAATTATTCGATAAGTATTTAATAAGTATTATAAGTACGAGTATTTAAAAAGTATCAAATAAGTATTTAATGAATATAAAATAATTATCAAAAAACCGAACATTCTACAATCACCATTAAAATCCGTGATAAAATCATTGTAAATGATCCCAAATTGTATTACTGTCGGATTATTAGCACTTCACTTTCATGACTTTTAGTGCTTCAATAAATATTTTATTTTGCACTCAAAACTTTTCTTAATTTTTTTTTTAACAAAACAAACAAAAACATTTCTAAACAATAAAAATATCATTTTCGTCTACATACCTGGAGGATATTGATGGTAATTATGCTTGGCTGTAGGTCCATTAGGCGGACCGTGGGCATTTATGCCCTCCGAATTGGGAGAATGTGTACCAGAATCTTGATCTGTGCTGGAGCCGGAAGTTTTCATGCACGTAGTCTCCGTGGAAGAAGCTCCTATAATCATGGTGGTGGCATATGGTGTAGGATTTTCAGGACTCTGGAAAAACACACATAAAAACAAACATTAAAAATTGTGTTCAAAAAATTTTCTTAAATCCTGTGTACACAACAAAAAAATTAAAAATCAATCATCCATCCTTTTGATTGCTTTACTTACCTTTCTACAATTATAAAACGTGCTCATGTTCCTGGTGTCCACTTCAGCATAGTCCGTGCCACCATCAATTGATGTATTATAATTCGATTGACTATTGGCATTAGACAGTAGTTTTGTTTCACTTAAACCAGAATCTTTATCGGTGTCTGTGGTACGCCAGCCTCTGTCTATCCATAAACTGTCTTTGCCATTGATATTCAAGGCAGTAATTTCATTGGCACTCACCACTACAAGAAGTAATAAAAAATAAAAAAATAAATAAATGAGTACACGAAAAGGAAAGAGAAAAAATGGCTGGAAGCAAAAGAAAATTCTGTCTATTTTTGGTAATCAATACTATTTTTGTTAAGTCGCTGTCTCTTTTATTTTACCATACTGTTAGTTTCGTTTCCTTTTTTGCCTTAATTTATTTTCGTCCTTCTACCAATATCAAGTTAATTACGGATTTTGATAGCTTCTTTCTTTCCTAGTCAGTTTTTATCGAAATCCACTTTCTTTTTTAAGGGAAGTCATTAGAGTATCAATACACATACGAGTAAGTAACATACATATATGGAGGAGTGTATAGTTTTTCCTATCTAGACAGAAATTAATTACTCCCATGACCATGATTGATTTAGAAATTGCTGGAAATTTTTGTAAATTAGTAGATGTATTGTTCGAAAAAAGCAATATTGAATAGGAAACGAAAAATGCCACGTTTGCTGGCAACAAATTGTTGACAATTAACTTTTTGAGTGAAGTAAAAGGTTTGGTCAAGTAATTTGTTTTGAAGCCAATATCGTCACTTAATAATGATGTGAAATGTTGGTAATGAGTGTTGCTGAAGGAAGGCAGCATTTAAGATTGCAAGTGATTAAAAATAATATACTGTAATGCGAAACGTTGTAATCTCTCCAAATGAATCGAGTGTATTGCCTTCTCCTCTCATCCTAGCAAGTAGTTCTAGATGAAGATTTATGCCAAAATCAAGGGTGGGAGAATGAACTAGAGGACTTATTCTACTGTGAATAGTTTTATGAGCACCTCAATTACTGTCCAATCAGGGACCTTGATTCAGTTCATAATATTGAAAGAAGGACTAATGTGAGGATAGTTTGTGTTCCAGGTCGTAAATATATATGGGATCGCATAAAGTAGATCCAATAAAAAAAAATTAAATTAATTCTTAAGGATTGACATTTTCATTGCTTCTAAAAATAAAACAGTGCATTTTGTAACTTCCTAGAAAGTCTAATCAAGTTGGCAAAATTTCTATTAAAAAGATGAATATCCTCTTTAAATTTATAAAACTTAATTTTGAAATACTTTTATGAAAATTAGTGCTGTTGGTTATTCGAACTTCTTCTTGTTTAATTTATTAAATTATTTAATATCAATATTTTTTCTTATTAAAAAATTAATCATTTTTTAAGAGCGCTTGTAAATATAATTTTTTTCAATTAATAATTGATACAATTACTTTTACAAAAAAATTGTCCCCACGATTTTGCTCCCTTTGCAGATGTTAAGCCTCTTCCCAGTGGCAAATAACCAATCCTAATTTAATATAAAATTATTTTCTTTTCTCAATACAACACTCAAAATGGCATCGAAATCGGCGAATAGGTATAAAATAAATAACATCCTACATTCACAAGATTTTGGTAAAATCATTGGTTATGATCCGAATTACCACCACTTCTGGAACCTGGTATCAGCATTTTCTTGACTTTTTTGGGAGCTCTTTTTTTTACTGGGAAAAAGTAGAGTTGTCGAACTATGCTGCATTCAGACTAGATACTGAATAAGACCGCATCCAGCTGGTCCACCATAATCACTTGATGAATAAACAGGGATCTTTAGTCCTTAGCAAAGAATGACAACCGGTGATCGCACTGACATCTCATAGTGATGGGTGCACTTATGTCATTTTTATGTGCGATGATGTACACATTTTTGAGTCGCTCTCAGTAACCGAAATTCCCTTTCCCAGAGTCATATTAGAGTGATGAACACACAATTGACTCCTGGGTATCACAAGGAAGATATACAAGTACACCTTCGACTTCTTAACAAATTTTTGCGCGCTAGCAAACTTATAACTATGTCTTCACGAACTATTCTCCTGGGCAAGACAGAAACATAATTACGGCATTGCAAGGATATTAATATGTTCATGTTCTTGTATATGGCGAACACGTGTTGATGTTGATATAGAGACAAATCATTCAGTTTTCGTATGGCTAACAGGGGCGTCAAATCTTGCAGCAAGCAGTTCGCTTTCTAAATGTGAATCTAAGTAGTTCATCTATTCTGCCTAGAGGTATTGCTTGCAGCAACTCGTTCATAAATGTAAAATGATGAAAAACAAATTCCTTCCTCCACTGCAAAATGCGCTCAATTTAGTTTTTGATATTTTTTATTTAATTTTTTTTTTTTCAAAAAATTTCTAAATCTTCGACAGTTTTAAGATTTTTACCAAAATGACTAGTGTCAAATTTATTTTATTGATTTGAACAACTTTTTGTCCCTTAGATCTAAGTTTTCGACAGAAAAGTAAAAGATTTTGTAATACGAGTATACTAGATCCTGACAGCTTATTTGAATGATATTCAGAGAACTTCAATTAACAATTAATTGTAGTTGAGCAAACATTTCGAATAATTATAAATCATTCCCAACTTATCAACTGGCGTATGTTTTAAGATAAGGACCATTTTATCTACATAAAGTCGAAATATTTAGTTTTCATTAAGGAATTTTTGAAAAAAGAAATTAATAATTCTAGCACCAGGCATTTTCAATTTAATTATTATTATTAATTTGTTCAATATTTCTTCTAAATTTCAACTGGCATGATTAAAAAAAAAAACAAAGAATCGAAAAAATTTCAAATTATTAAAAAAAAAGAAAATTGAAAAACTCAATTATTTTATTTAAGCATTTCAAATTAGACACAATATTTGTTTCAATTCCTGCCGTTATGCTAGTAATAACTTTCCTATTCATCTGCACTATCCATTAAAATTAAAATTGTTTCCCTGTCCTTTTACTTACCACTTAAATGACCCAATTCTTTAGTCAATTGATGACGTCGTCTAAAGAACATCATGGCTGTTGCAGCTGATATTAATATGGCCAAAAGCATTGTTATCACCAGAGCCATAAACCATGTTTCATGAACAATTGTTGTTGATTTGCGTTGAGTTGTTGTAGTGGCAGCATCATCCGGCATACCATTGGGATGATAAGCAAAATGTCCACCCTCACCAGCATGACCGGTAATGCTGCTGTGTGAACCGCTGGGATGAGCTCGTGGCGGATGTACCAAATGTGTAGGATCCATATACAAAGAGGCCTTTAGAAATTAAAAAAAAAACACACACACACACACAAAAACATTCCGGATTTTAATAAATTCTTAAATGCTAATTGTGGATTTTATTTCTGTTACAAATAAACTTACCGCCTGAGAGTAGGGTCCTTCTCCGGCCTTCGTAAATGAATTCAAACGCACATTATAAGTGGCACCTGTGGTCAAATTGTTTAACAATACCGAAGTTGTTGTGGAATTTAATGTCATATTTGCTAAAACTTTCATAGTGTTGCCGGCAGTTACCTGGAATAGTGAAACAAAAATAATTAGAAATGTTTACAAGAAGGGCTTTTGTTAGCGTGGAATACCAATGGAATTATCATTGTTATTGGTCATTCATTAGTTTTGCGTAACAACCTCTATATGGCCAACAAATTGAGAACGCAAATTTACAAAATCTTGTTAAGCCAGAGGAGCGAGCGACTTACCTCAATTTTGTAGCCCAACAAGTTGCCATTATGATGCTGAGGTGGTGGAGGGGACCAGCGAACCCAGCCAGCCGTTAGATTGTACATACCGATTTGTATGTTGTCAGGTGGAGCGGATGGTACTAGAATATAAATGTAGAAAGTAATTTTTAATTAGAAAATAATAGAGTTAAATTTTCAAAATTATGCACTGGCTGAAGTTTTAAATGGTCATGGAATGAACAAATGTTTGAAATAAATTTAATCTAAGACTTGTATAATGTTATACTCGTAATAGTATTGAGATGCCGACACAATTTTCCTTATTATTTAAGTTATTGACGACGTCTGATAAATTCGCCTCAGAAAAATTGGCATCTGATACTAAAACTAACTACTAGTGACAGTCACTTGTCATTTTCAACTCCTTAGAAAATAAATTTGAATCTGTCAACAGTAGTCAACTGTTGCCGAAAACGATTACACAAGTACCAAATTCATTACTGTCGGAATGTCTCGGTCTCGCTAAGATTTCTTGCCATGTGGATTACACCTTCCCTTTCAAACGGGATGGCATTTTGAATAATTATAAAAGTTACGGGTGCTGCTTGATTTTATTAAACTTTTATCTGGTGCACCATAATCAGACGTGAACCTCCGTATTTTATGTTTCCAGATCTTTAAGCGATTTTCGCTTTCAACAGTTTTTCAGCAAAAAAAAGGGACATACAATGTTTTGGGAAGCCATGCTTCTTTGGCGCCATTTATCAAATCTTTAGTGTAATTATATGCAAAATAAGTCTATGAAAAGTTTCACAACTGAGCGGCTCAAATGAATTTTTGTGCAGAAACTGAGTGTTCACAATAGTGCGCGGAAACTTATTAGAATAGAAAGGCCAATGTGTTCCCATTGCCCAAATTGTTGTGCACCCTTCCAATAAAATTTTTGAAAATTTTGTTTTTTTTAAGTTTTCCACAATTTAAACTAATTTTTGTACGAGGTCTGTTCAATACAAAAGGTGAATTTGGAAATTTCTGGGACTACATGCATTCTGTTAGTGATTTATTTTATGTTGGCACACTTGTCTCACACAGATATTTGTAGTTGAATTTAGTTTATTTGCGAAAGGTATGACAGTTTGATGTGCTTTGCCTTTTCGGCGATTTTCTGCTGTGGAAAAATGGATCAAAGAATTTGCATCACATTAAGCCTTCAAAAGCACTGGAAATATTAAAAATGGCATATGGTTATTGTACTCTGAGTCAGACTAATGTGGTAAAAGCTTTTCGAGATGTGAATGACGACGCTCGTCCTGGAAGCTCCATCACATGAATAACCGATGAAAATGTTAAGAAAGTGAGAAAAATTGTTATGGAGAATCGTCGAATCACTATTAAAGAAGTTGAAGAGGATGTCAGCGTATCGGTTGGCTCAACCCATACAATTTTTTTCACAAATTTTGGGCATGACACGTGTGGCGGCGATGCTTGTTCCGAAAGTCGCATCGGAATCGGTCAGGAAATGTTGAATGAAATTTAAAAGGGTTAAACTAGTAACAAATAATGGGTATATGGTTTTGACATCCAAACCAAAGTTCAGTCGTTCCAATGGAAGAGCCAAGTAGAGCCAAGATCAAAAAAAAAACTCGCCAACTTCGATCAATTGTCAAGGTTTTGCTCAATGTTTTCTTCGATTATCGTGGCGTAAGTGCATCCTGAGTTTTATCCACATGGTTTTATCTTGAAGTTATGCGCTGCTCGCGAGAAGCAATACATTGAAAAAACGCCCGGAATTGTGGGAAAAATATTTATGGCTCTTGCATCACTACAATGTACCTGCTAACTCGTCATTGTTTGTTCGTAATTTTTTGGACATCGTATTCACTAGAATTGCCCCCCTGCGACTTTTTCCTGTTCCCAAAATTGAAGAGGGCTATGAATTGACGGCGTTTTGCAACGATAGAGGAGATAAAAACCGAATCGCTGAGGGAGCGATTATTAGAACCGCTTCGAGGATTGGAAAAACGTTGGCACAAGTGTATTATATCTAAGGGGGAATACTTTTGAAGGGTATAAAATAAAAATTGATGAATAAATAAATATTTTTTTAGAAAAATTATAATTTAAATTTTCTATTGAACAGACCTCGTATATTTCTTTGTACTTTTCCAAGTTATAAATCTATATTGCGGCTGTGCTCGCAGAACCATTTAATTGTTTTGGTATTTAGTCGCTGTGCTCACATTACTAAAATGCACACAACTCCTTCATACCTTTCAATTCTAAAACAGTTTTGTCTATTCCTGCTTTAGGTTACTATGGCAATTGTCTACTTATTAAGTCCTTTGATTTCTTAAATTTGAAATTAAATCCTTTAATTTGGCCCTAATTTGAAACACACTTCAAATGTAATATTTTGTACGAGAGAGTGTCTGTACAAATATGCGGGTGTATTATGCAGCCACAAAATTTTGTGTCTGCATGTATTTTCTCCCTCCCACTTGGTGTTTTACAATATCTACAGGATGTTTGCACATCCAACCATAATTTTGGTTGGTGGCAAATTTTCACATCTGGAGGCTTGCGTTTTTTTATTTTTATTGTATGATGGCAAATTTTTATGTAAATTCATTTCGAAAAGGTTATACATTATGTTTGTTGAGATTTTTTTAAATAAATTTTATTAAAATGCCAAATATTTATTACTTCATTCACAAACGTATTTGTGCATGGAAATATGAAAAAATTTCAATGCAACATTCGTTTATCCCGCCAATATTTGTTTAAATTAAAAAATGTGTGAAGATGTTAATTAAAAACTATATCGCTTTGATTTATATAAAACAAATTACCAAAATAATATGCGTCTAAAAAATTTATATGAGTAATTTATCCTTAAAATCATAAATCATATTTAAGCAGTAAATAGTAAAACTTGGTTTTAACGAACTCTGATATGACGAATTCTCGTTTTCAAAGAACTAATTCTTAATTTTCATCATATGGGTGCAACTAACGAACTAGTTTATAACGAATCCTATCTCTCCTAATTTTTTATATATTTCCTCTTTTGTAAGGTATAGTTAACAACATCCTTGGAAGTATACATTTTTTTTGTTAGAATTTTTGCTAGAAGATGAAGTTTTTACTCCAGTGATAAAGTAAATAAGACGTTTTATGACGTCTGCAAATAAAAAAGTGAACACATTTCAGGGATTTTTTTTTCCAACGAAGAAAAATGTTATAATTTTATGATAATATTTACTAAAAATTTCTCTTGTGAGGAAAACTTTTAGCTCTTAGCGTGGAGTTCATTATAACCAGGCTTTACTGTATATGTTTTGTATGTTGAAATAATATATTTTAATAAATTCCTTACCATCTTCATAAGTTTGTACGATTTTGGAATTACTGGGTTGTCCTTCCAGCGTTTGAAAGAAGGGCGCCAAAAAGAATTCATATTTCGTATACTCCTTTAAGTTGGCCACTACGTGAGACTCAATCGAGGGATTCAATACCGTCATTATATTATATTGCTGTGAGTTGGCGCTCACGTCACGATAACGTATATACAAACCCTAAATCATAATGTAAGTAAAGAAAGAAAAGTCAGCAGATTGTTAGAAATAAGAAATAAATGACAAATAATTTTACAGCAAGTTTATTAATAATTAAGAAAAGAGTCTTTCATATTTAAAAATGTAAAAATTAATTCACTTCTTTAAACTAGAGATGGCATGGTGACTGTTCTGTGCGCTCACTTTTTTGGTAATACCAAAAAATACAGACGTGCAAAGAATATGGTGACTCACTTTCACAAATCACTCGCGAAAAAATTAAATAAGAACATAAATTTAAATATGAAAATTTTTTTTTAAATCAAATTCGAGTATTTATAAAAATTATTAAAAATACAATCCTAAAACCTGCAAATGCTGTTTAAAAGTTTATGCCAATGCAAGCCAAAATTTAAATCAATAATGCATGATCACGTTAGAATTGTCCCCATCGTATTGCCCATCTCTAATGTATATACATGTATATATAATAAAGCATACATATATGTAATGTTTGTGAAGTTTTCCTTTCATTCTGCACTCACCTCAACATATTTCTCCGTTACACTCACATGCATGACCCAGTCCAGTCGCACGGCTGTGGAATTTATGGCTGCAGCATCAATTAATTCAACAGTCTTTAAAGAAAAGAAAAAAAACTTATATTGTTAAATTGAATTTAAACAATATTTAATAGCAATTAATAATTATCTGAATATAATAAAGAATCCAATACCACAACAGATAATGTGACGAATCCAAATAAAGTTTGTGTAACTTTCGAGGCAAATACAATGCTATATCCCATTGTATTTGCCAAGTAACACTATACCAAACTGTAGTATTGTGGACCATACTAAATCAAACATTTAAAATTTACTGTGTCTCAGTAGTTTCAACCGTGGTATTATTACCTGACCGGGAGTTATTATCACAGCGGAAGTTATATTATATCCAATCGACTATAGTTCAGTCGACTATAGTCCAATCGACTATAATCCAGTCGACTATAGTCCAATCGACTATAAGCCAGTCGACTATAGTCCAAAGTCGACTATAGTTCAGTCGACTATAGTCCAATCGACTATAGTTCAGTCGACTATAGTCCAATCGATTATAGTCCAGTCCAGTAAACTATAGTGTAGTCGACTATAGTCCAGTAGACTATAGTGCAGTCGACTATAGTTAATTCGATTTTGGTACAGTCGACTATAAACCAGCCGACTACACTACAATCAAGCATGGTTCAGTTGGCTATAGTCAAAATTGTTCTTCAATCGACTATTTCACTTGATTATAGTCCAGTCGATTTTAGGCCTACTTATCAACTTATGGCTAATTATACTTCAGCCAACTTAAGTTCAGGTGTATGAACGAAATTCATCGGAACAAAATTCTGTCGAGTATACTTTAGTTGACAATACTCTAGTCAATAGCACTCTGCTGTATATTTGCTGCGTCGATTACCGGATTTAGGTTAGTGTCCAGTGGACCTAAGCTAGTTGGGTGTGTTACTGTAGCCTTTGAGGTATGTGGTCATGATTTCTAAGGATAAGATTAAATTTTTTTTGTTTGGATGTTTTCGTTTTATCGTCTGCGGCTTTTAATCGTAGAAACCTAAAGCAGAAAACCTACTTCCTATTTTTTCATTCCAATAACTTCAAAAAATGTTGGCTCTATTTATGGCATATTAATTTATTAATATGGCAATGCAGATACACACGAATATATTGATGAAAAAGCTTAAATTGTTTTTTTATAAATAGTTTATCAAACAAAACGCTGAATTCTCTCTGAAAATATTTACAATTTGTTTTAATATTGCAAACTTTCATTTTGTAATTTATATTTATGTATATCTGTAAAAAATAGTCCTTATTTTACTATGTGAAATGAAAATGCAGAATGAGTACAGTGGGCCACATTAGATAATAGACAATAACAGTTTTAATATTATCGAATTTTTTTTGGAATATTCAAAAACATGTCTTTTTTATAAAAAGCTTTTCAGCATTTCTCATAAAATGTTTCACTTCCCAAAAGCATATTCTCAATTTAATATAATTTAATTTTACATTTTCGTAGAAACTTTATAAATTTCTTTTTTCGTATATTTATACAACTATTGATTTTGTTGCAACTTCATTAAAGCGTATGCTGCAGCAAAGTATCACTCAAACGGTATACCTGAAATTTCATTTTGTTGAAAAAAGTATTTTTTAAATCCTTTTTAACGTCTCTTTGGAGCCTGCCGAATATGTATAATATTGTAAATATTTAAAATGTTGCATGTGTGAGTTTATATTTTATTTATTTTGGTTTCTGTTGCATGTGCTTTTTGTACTACTGCACATTCCTGTACTCACGCTGTTATTTATATTTGCCAAACTATTATATTGTACACTCTACCTTTATAGTCCCTTATGTTGATGTAAACTCTAGGTGCAACTTTTTGTGTGTATATGCAACATAAATATATCATCAACACCGATTACAACCAAAGAACTGCGTGCGAAAATACCTGCATATGATATGACATTAAGTGAAGGAAGTTAAAACAATAAAAAAAAGAAAATCCGAACAAATGGGAATTTATGATTTTTTTCAGTATTTACAATACGTTGCAGGTTTGGTTATTGCTGGGAGTGAAACAGAAATCAAACTTTTTGTTTTTTTTAAAGGTTTATTAAAGAAATTTTGTTTGCAAATATGTATATGAATGATGCAATTCGAGCTACTGAGAACTAACAAACAGGCGTTTTATGAAGCCTAAAATATCAGTCACTGCCAGTTTTCGGACACAGTGCAGGTGCTGTCGAAAACGATTGCCTAGGTTTCTAAGCTAAATTCCTGCAAAGCGTGGCAGTTGCATGCGAAGTGCTAAACTGACTCTTGTTGAAGCAGCTCTGGCATTGACAGCTTCAGTGGATATACTACTGATCCTGTAAGCAGTGCTCTGTAATAACGCCCACCGAAAACGCTAGCGGCATTCTCCTCAGGTCCAGGAACTATTTAGTCCTATTGCTTTTGAGTAAAGTCAAAAAATCTTGATTTTTTTTTTTGAAAGTGGAAATTGCCATTCTTTTTAGCGCCCAATTAAATTCACTCTAGAGCTGAACTGAGGGAATACAGTTATCTCTTTGTGAGTAGTCTATGTCCATGCCGATTATCCTTGCTTATACCTACCAACAATTTCGCTGCACTAAATGCTTTCGTGCCCTGAAACTCACACGACAAGTACTCTGGTATGATGTCATTAGAGCAGAGCCGCAGATGGAATATATGCCAGAATACTCTAAATGTTAACTACTTCTATTACGGCATATCTCTCCGTCCGGCATACAGTAGAGCGAGACCAGAAAATCTGGAAGCTTCCAAAAAATCAATGATTCCTTTTTGCTGATGTCAGTGAAGTTGAGTTCGCAAAATCGTTATAAAAATTAGAAAATTTTCCGAAAATCTGTGCAATTCTGTTTTAGGTCTTCAAAATAAGATCTTACGGAAAAATATTTCACATTTAAATAAAAAAGATTTTCATTAAGACTGATTTACAAATCAGTTTGTTTTTAGTGAATAAACAAAATTTTACTATGGCCAGGTTTTCATCCCTTTCAGATATATGTCCACTTCTAGTGGTAAATGGATTCTAATTTAATAAAAAATTATTTTCTTTACAAAAAAGAAAAAATATACATTAAAAAACCCACTTTTTCCAACGTATTGAAAATAATTTTCAGTTTGATAAATGAGCATTAAAAACGATTAGTACTTGCGATGACAAGCCCAAATGAAAATAGTTGGAAATTAACCATCTTTGCACTACTATTTAATTTTATTTTTATAAGATTTTTTGGCAACAATTTTTCACTGATTATTTGCCACAAGTGAAGTCTATTTGCAATGCTTTGCTTTCTGCTGGTGTTTTGATAATTTTTTTAAAATTAGCGATTTTATTAATAATACTCAGGAGTGTTATAATGTGGAAAGACTATTCAATATGTCCGTGTCTCATACATGATATAGTTAAGAAGCTGCTACCATCAGTCCAAGCGTTATATCGGTGTAGTCACATGTCACGAGTATATATATTTATTCCTTTTACTCCTGCAAGGAGTATAGGGCTGAGTTTTTACTGTTTTTATAATGTTATTTACTAGTTCTTTGGTTATTTGAAATATGTTTAGCCTTCCCTATTTTTGTAGTTTTTTCAAATTTTAAGATTTTTCCTTTAAATTTCGTTGATGTTTCCTTTTTCGAAATAATAAATGCAATGGATTTGTCCCTTTCCCACAAATGTTTCTTGCGTTATGATCTTCATGTCTGTTATCATTGTGGTTATGGTTTTTAAACCCAATGAAGACCCTGGTTACTGCCTAAACAGAATGTCACTATTCCATATAAAAATTAATATTTGTAAGCCGCGAAAAGTAAATAATCTATAACTTAGTAGTGAAAAGCTTCTCGTTTCCCTACTCATATTTTCCCCTCTCTTAAACGCCGTTCTACTCCCACTTATAATACCATACTATCCTTGTTCATCCAGCATAAATTTTCAAATAAATATTCGCACATATACATTTCCACATACTCATATAACTGCGTTAATATATGATTATAGTCTGTCTGTATGTGTTCAGGAACAAATAAATATATGCATATTGTTATCTGTTAACAAATATTTATTTTACACTTGAATAAACGGGTCAATACAATGAATGAATGAATGAATGATTGTCTGCTGCTATACATTCACTGAACTCTGCAGCAATTCTTGCGAACAATTCAATTTCACATTGTTGCTAAAGCGTTGATAAATTTCACTCAAAAAACACTATCAATGTAAAATTTTTTTTATTTAAATACAAATGCAAATACCATTGCAAGATGTGAACAAAAAGAGATAAAAAAAACATTTTTGTGTGGAAATTACAGGCAGAAAAAAAGAGATCCTGGCCTACAAAAGTTATAGCCATAGCCAGAGCTTAAATAAACATGAAATTATGTTGTATGTTAATGGCATAAATTAGTGTATTGTAATGCAAATACATCATAGCGTTATAGAAAAATATTCAAAAATCTGTTGTATATTCCAGTGGTTCTGAAATACCCCGCATAAGGTCCTATTTATACCAAGTCTGGCACGAAGGATCTGCCTTGTACGAGTATGACAAATAATATTTATTCTATTGCCACTTTTTTACTCTCGGTTAATCATGGACTCAAATGGACGAAAACGTGAAGAGTCCTAAAAGCTATTCCTGTATAATCAGCAATATAGAGGACTTGTTTTTCCTTAAGTTTTTATTGATAAAGAAAGACTAAAATATTAAAAAAAAAACATTTCATTATAATTTTATCTCTGCTAGCAGCCTTCCTTGATTCATATCCATATAAAAGTATAGATTTAGCTTTCAGCATTTATTCTGCTTCTTATGTTCATACTTTAATCCCCGCATGAAGTTAGAATACTTCTGAGGCAGCAGAAATTTTACATGTGTTGGTGTTTTCTTTATTGATTTGCATGATCTTTGTTTTGGCGATATTTGTTTTGAGGTTCGCCGTGGATCAAATCTACATATGTGATAGGAGACGGATGTCATCTGTATAATGTATGTTTTCTAGTCTATTGCTCAGTCTGCAGGTTATTCCTCTAGCTGTTGGTAGGGCTCTTTGCTGTATACAGTCAAGAACGATATTAAAAATATTATGTAGGGACTATATGTGGCACACATAGATCCATATAATCATTAAGAGCAAGAAGTACCACAGCCTCTAAATTTCGCTTAATTCGCTAGAATGGATCTCTGTGTTACGGAATGGAGAATTTTATCCTTCAATTGTTCTGCCATTTCGATTTGGCTCAACTTTAACGGTGGCTTATGCCATGATGATATTGCTACCTGCAGATATGTTTGATGGTTGGCAAGTACCACCACCGCAGCAGATATTAATCAGTTCGCACTAGATGAAATTAAATGAGATCATATTCGTATCAATCTGTACTGCCCAACAACATCTCTACAACTTTTCCCACAATTTCTGGCATTACGTTCAATTTTAGAAAGGACCGCCTTAAATCTTTTCATTGCTGATCCTGATATAAAAATGTTTGCTTGATTGATCATGATGCTTTATAAATTTTAAATTTATAAAATTTTCATTATTTACAGTATTTTGAAAATATTGATAGTTTCTTTGGTTTTTATCAGTCTTTAAGCCTTCCCTGCCTTTCGAACTGGGTTAACAGCCCACTAGTATTAAAATATTTGTCTCAAATGCAAAACACACTGGTCTTATCTTTCGTATTAAAACCAAAACAAAATTCTTAATGTGATAAGTCGTTAAATTATTTTTTTTTTGCTATATTTTGTTGCACGTTTCTTTTCTTGTTTTTTTCTTAAATTAAATATTTTTTGTTTATTGCTGTTTTAATCTTAAATAACTCGATGGCCCACGCTTTTGTTTTACTTTATGAATTTTTCGCATCTCGCACGTTCATTTATTTTTGCATACAAAATGTATTTTTGTATGTTTAATATGTGTTTAATAAACAACTTAAACATGCAAGCCATGTTATAAATATGTAAGACTTTGTGCATTTTTTAATATAAAAATGTTGTGTTGATATTTGCTTTTATTTAATAGTAAAATATTCTGCCGTTTTTTTTTTCTTTGCTGCCAAGTTGATCATAATATTTGAATTTGTATGCTTGACAAGCAACAGTGGGCTGGAAAGAATAAAAAAGGTTTTAATCTTGGCTTGGCAAAAACTGTAGGACAGCAATGGCACTGATCTTTGCAAAGAATATAAAAAATAAAAATTAAAATAATTTGGATAATCTTATCCCGATTGCCAGTTAATTTAAAAAACTCTTTTAGCATAAATAATCCCCAGTTGCAAGTGAAAGTCTTAAAGAATTACCAAATGGTGAAATCATACGTTTAACTTTTCTTTGATTTTCTCATTTCACTCGTTTTTAGTCCACAGTGTTCACCCATTTATTTATTAAAATTTTTTTCCGTTAAAATTGTCACATCGCAAAATAAAATTCATAGACTGGCGCTTGTGTAGCTGCCATTAGCAGCATTTACATTTTCTTAACAATGTTGTTGCTGTCATTATTGTTGCCGTTGCCTGCCTGCCGCTGTAGCAACAACAAATGTTTAGCGTTTAAGTTTTGTTTCTTAATTTTTTTTTTTCTTTGCTTAATATTATTCATATGTGGAATTTGTACATGATATTTTTATCAGTTTTCTTTATGCATAGATTTAAATGGTTGTTTTTTAAGCCTTAAATAGAAATCGCAAACAGTATTATTTGCAAATAATAAAGTTTATCTGGCTTTTAAGATCTTAAAGTGACACATTATGTGAATGTGTTGTTTAAATATCTGTTACAGCACTGCGGAAAATAATTAAGCTGATGGCGAAAATAGATTAACTTTCACGAGTTATGAAAATAAAAACTTTAGTTATTGTGGATGCAAATAGTTAGGTTAGGTTAGGTTAGGTTGATTGGAGGGGTATGTCAGCCCATGTCATACGACATACACCTAAGCCAGTGAAGGCTTGTTGTGCGCTCCTTTGAGTTTAACCAGCAAATAGTTTATGTTCATAAATTTATTTTTTTTTAAATTTAGACGTTTTAAAACAATAATCAGAAAAGAAAATGAAAAATATTTTAAATTTTTTTTTATATTTTTGAATAGCCTAGTCAAAATCTGGTCATAGTTTAGTCATAGTCTGGTTTAAAGTGCCTGCCACCTAAACGTTTGGCCACTGTGGCAGAAACCATGTCTATCTAAAGTGGAGTTTTAGGACTTATTGGAAATCTTCTAAATTCAATTTGAAAGTTCTACTTATGGTATCTAACAATGACTAGTCCACTTTTCAATATGGGTAGCAGTGGCATAGCGCGTCACCTAAACTTTTTGGCCACTATGGTCAAAATCCTGCACAGAGACCATGTATGATTAAAATTAAATTTTCATAGATTTTTCGAATTTTTTTTTCGATTTGCGATATTTTAAGAAAAGAGGATGATATGAATAAGGTTAAGAAATATTTCAATAAATAATTTTTTTCTTCACTTTTTAGGGCATTTATAAAGTGTATATTTAACAGATCTATGTATGTTAGAGTAATAACAGCACCCTGTTAAAAACGAAGGTTTTTGTTTAAGGTTATAAACTTCTGTTTCTCTAGTAATGTTCTACAAGAATCTTATGTGAGTAGCGGTCTGTTAGATAATGGTCAGTGGGTCAGTAAGTCCGTGATTTTTTGAATTTCACGCTCCTTATCTGAAAGGGCAATACCGTTCCTGTCAACAAGCAGCTGTCAGTTGACTTCTGAAAAAACAAGCTGCGTCATAAATACACGTTCTATGAGAATTCTGCTCTGCACCATCAGTTACAATGGTAAAAAAGTTGTTTACTGGATTTCGTAATGGCCGTATAAACACGAAAGTTATTGTATATTCTGAACGTTGAGGTCCCTACAGCCAAAGCAAGTTAAAAAAAATTCACGATGTGATGTTGGCCGATCGGATATTAAAAGTGTGGGAGATTATAGAAGCAACGGTGCACACATGTACAGTTTCCAATTCAAAATTCCAAGACTTAGGTTTAGAATTGCTACCTTATCTACCCTATTCTCTGGTAGATATAGTCAGGATTTATCTCTAATATATAAACTGGTCATAATATAGTCATCAAAACGCCCTTAGTTCTGTTGTAGTTACAATCTTTTAATTGAAGGCATTTTATTTTTAAGGTCAAATTCATTTTTTAATTTAGAAAAATTATTTTGGAATATACAGCAACTTTAATTTGAAATTTTCAAAGTTTCTCGAAATTTAAAAAATATATTAAAGTATTTATAAAATTCGAAATAATTTTGTAATAAAATCCATTTCTTTGAATTTTATTTTTTTGTTTTTATCTCGCTTAACAATTCCTGTTGTCTCTGCCATCCGTAACACTCCTCCATTCATCTTTTTGCAATCATTAAAATCCTTACCGCCTTCTCTTTTACAAGAAATGATGCAAAAAATTAAAAACAGAAATCATATTCTCTTGACTGTCTGCTGCTGTTAAGGGAAGTAGGGAAATGTTAAGGGTTGCAAAACTCACATACAAACGTGACTACGAGTATTTACGGGTATCAGTATGTCTGCCGTTGTATGAAAATATATACGTATAGAGCAACACTTGAATTGCTGAGCCGAGAACAAAATAATAACGAGCTGTCTGAACAGGGAACCAGCTAGAAAAAAATTCCACTCCGTAAAAAACAAGCAGTCAAAATGAAGGCGGTAGCGAAAAAAAATATTGAAAACATGAACGGAAAACATAAAGCACTTCACGAGACACAAACAAGACTCTTGACTTGCATTTACAAGGAAATATTTCCACTTTTGCTGGTTGCAAGACAACAAATAAATACTTTCTTGAAAAAATAATTTTTATGTTTTTTCCCTTGTACTGCAAACACGGGAGTGAAACAGGAACAAAAGGAAGGACATGATGGTGAAGCTTTAATATTTCAAAATTTATAAAAAGAAAAATAAAATAAGACAATCGAAATTGAAAGTGAATTTGGTGTTTGTGTGAATGTTCTAATATCTTATTAAAATAGGGAGTAATGAAGCTACGAAAATTTTAAATTAAATCATATAATGTGGATTTATTCATACTTTCAGAGAAAAGTTACTTTTTTCTTTTTGATTAATTGGAGCCTGTGCTGCGTGTTATGGCTCTATGTTGTTTGTTGAAATTTCAGTGTAATTTAAAATCAAAATATTTTTGCATTGAGTTTCAAATCTTTTGTCTGCAAACCTATTAAAACACTTAACACACCCTTTCTTAATTGTTTTCCCAGCCAGTCTTCATCACAATTTTGAGCAAAGTTTTCCATCAATGCTTTGCTTAGAAAAACTACACCCTTGAGAACAATTTCCTAATTCCCCATTCCATTAAGCGTTACCAGACACATCACGAGGCACACAAGAATATACCAAAAGATTACAAAAAAAAAAAAAAATATAAAAAACTTGACAGACAGCCAGACAAAGGGACGAAGATAGATCAAATGGCCAATAGATTGAAAAGAAGCAAACAGCAGCAACAACAACAAGAACAACAGCAAAGTAATATTTCTTTTTAGATTTCCCGACAAACATCAACATGTTATCAATTTTCTCCTAAGAATACAAGAAAACTGGGAGGGGGCACCGTTGTCATGTCTACGGAAAATAAACTATAACTTCAACATGCAACTGAAATTGAAATTGACAACAAAATTTTATTCCCTACAAAGACTGTTGTTACAATTTCAAAATGAACTTTAAAATGTTGTAAAAAAAATTAGAATCGGAAAAATTTTTTAAATTCTAAAATGCTCTTTCTTTCACAACCAGGCAGACGAATTGTTCCAAGTTCGTTAGTAAAGAAAATTCTGCCCTTGTTTTTGTATATGTGTAATTTTAAATTTCAACACGAATTTTTTAAAGTTGTTAACATAATTGATTTATCTCTTTGTTACATACATATGTATATAATCACATGCATACGAGTCCATACATACATACAAGTACATGAGAATGTAGACAAACATCAGGCAAATATTTGAACAACTTCTAACACGCACCCACGTGCGTTATCAACACGGCAATGAAATTTGTTTGCAAGCAAAACGTGACAGTCGATTTTGTATACTTACATAAGGAAATAGAAAAGAAAACAGAAGAAGTTTAATTTACTTCTGAGTGAAATCAACACAAGTGACAAGTAACAAAATTTAAGGAACACTGTCACTCCTGCTTTACTTTGTCTCTCTGCTGTGAACGTACCAGGGGCAAAATTAAAGAAAGCTGAAATATAGATTTAAAATCAAAACGATTTCGAAGAGAAATGCTGAAAAGACAAATTCAATTTTAGCTGCCGTACAAATAAAATAAATTTTTAAGGATATTCCTTTCAAACTTGATGCAATAACCGAAATTAATTTTAAATTAAAATTTTCTATAGTGCCTTCGTATCTAATTTAACGTTTTTTTTTAATAAAAACTATAAAATTGCAGTTTTATTAGTGTAAATGAAATTTCGGAGATAGAGAAAAAAATTAAGGAGAGCCCGATTTTTTCAAACGACTTCAAAAAAAGGAGGAGGTTATCATTCGTGTGTATTTTTTTAACTTTTTTTATTGTCTGTTCTTTACTTTATCATTTGTGAACCGATTTCCATAATCTGGTTTTGTTTGAAAAGATTTGCTTTCGGATTGGTCCCATATTTTTTTCGAAAATCGTGCAGGCGATTGCTCTCCCCAAAAATTTTTGCTATCGCATAACTCTTTGATTTATAGACCGATTTCCAATATTATTTTTGTTTTGATAGGATGTGCTTGCAGGTTGGTCCCATTATTTTTTTCGAAAATTATACGGCCAAATGTGACCTCCCGAAATATTGATTATCGCATAAATCCTCCATTCCATTCACGGACCGATTTTGACAAAAAAAAAATTATTTGAAAGTGTGACTTGCAGTTTGGTTTCATAGAAATTTAAGTGGAAATCGGAGTGGTCGCCCCAAATGATGATTGTGGCATAATTCCGCCATTTATGGACCGCTCTTTGATTACATTCTATTTAAGAAGTTATTTCAATATTTCTTAGAGGTAAAATATAAACTAACTAACTGACGAATAGTTGTCAATATGTCTTCTAGCTCTGCTTTAATATTATCAATTGAGCGGACAATTTTTGATTGTTCAATATTTGTCAATATTTTACCAATCGTTTCCAATCTTAAATTTGAAATACTCATCGATGGGATTATGTATGGAATATAACATCGTGTAAATGCAGGACGATTATGGCGACTGTATAATTGCCGAGGCGAGCGGCGACCATAACGATGACCAAGCAGAATACCCATTTTGATAATGCAATTTTGTTATTTTCAATTGTTGTTAAACGCTATATCTGTCCATAACAATTTGGCAAACAGACTGAATAAATAACATCCAATTTAACAGATATTGCTAGAATAATGTGGCCGCTATCAATTGTCAATATTTTGAAGGTCCCTATTGGAAGATCCATCACCTTGCAAAAGAAATTATGAATAGCGTTGCATTTTGCTGGAACTAGGATAATACGTTATAGAAAGGAGGACATAGGCAATAGTGTTGGCTGATATTCAATTTGAACTTCTATCCCAGGGTTTAGCTGGGATTTTTAAAGAGCAAGCAACTTGTATAGAAAGTAAACTTTTTTAAACTATATTGATGAATGGATTTTTTTTAAATTTATCATCAAAATGTTACACTTTTATCTGAAACGAAAACACCATAAACTATAACATGAATGAAGCCTTTTAGGTCTTAACACCTTAAAGACTTTAAAGATTTTTAAATGAACATTGATACCATGTGTCATTAAATATTCTAGATGTACTCTTCAACATGAAATTAGTGTAAAAAATATGAATCGCAAATGATAAAATCCTTGATATCGAATACCTGGATATATATTTTTTAATAATTTTTTAAAATTCTTTTAATGGACCAATACTCAGGGGGTGATCCCTACTCGCACAATGCATTGTGCTGGAATTAAGAAAATAGGTTATGGGAAGGGAAATATATGGAGTGGACATTCGATTTGAACGTATGCAGGCAGATTATTACGCATACAAATTGTTCTCTCTGCAAAGGCTAATACGATTTGCTGGTACATAGACCACGAATAGATGTGTTGGTCTTAACGAAGAACTAATTGTTCTTAAAATAAATCGGGTCTCAGGAGCAGGTTCTTTGATCTCATCACAATAGCGGGATGCACCACATACTGCGTTGATGATCCAGTGAGTCAACAAAGCTGGCATTGTCGGTTCCTTCGTATGTTATGTTTAATTGCTTGCTGCATCAGCAGTTGCTGATTACTATGCACCATACGTTCAACTTGAACGTGTTGTAAGCGAGGTTGTAACATTTGGGTTGTACGAAAGATCAAAAAGTTCTGATGGTGACACAACCAGTTGTACCAGCGGTTGTAACGTGTATGGGCTTAGTAAGATTTTGATAGGTTGCCTTCTATTTTCTATATTTTTTGACCTCCTCGAACTATTTTGTTTTCTTCCCTGTATGTGTTTATTTGAAACTATTGAAAGCATATCCAAAAGGAACTGTGACATTGCCTCGATGCTTACGTCAATTGATGCATCATTTGCACTAAAGAGTTTAACTAGATTTCTCCAACATATTGCATTGCATGTTGCATCGCATGTTGCATTGAATGTATATATAACAATAAATTTCATGGGTTTCAATTAAAGTAGCAAGCACTGTGCAAGCTCTTTGAGATTAAATCAGATACATTTTTCTACTTTCGATCTAGTTTTAGATCAAGGTCATGTCAAGGTGACAGGACCTTTAAATAAAATGAGTCGATTGAGGTTTCTTTCCCAATGCTACAACTTTTTTAAATATATTTTGCAGACTGAAGCCTTATAAGTTTTAAAACTGACCTTCGTAGACTAGTAGGTAGTGTACTAGATTCGTAGTGCGATGGTCCCAGGTTCGAATTCTGCCGCAGAACTCTGGCAGTTTGTCTGATAATTAAAAGGGAGCGCACAACAAGCCTTCACTGGCTTAAGTGTATGTCGTATGACATGGGCTATCACACCCCTACAATCAACCTAACCTAATCTAACATAACCTTATAAGTTTAAGTGTCGTATTTGGATGTACATCCGTGCCAACATCTTGTTATAGTGGCCGGAGCCTTTGTTGAAAATTGTTAGGTCTTCTTGTGATACTTACGAATTTTGGGAATTGCTTAAATTTTGTTTTATATTTATTGTAACATTTAAAACTTTCTTTGCCTAAAACTGGACTTATGGGTGACGAATGAATAAACTCCCTTCCTCTAATACACATATATGTACTGATGCATACCTTCAATATATGTATGTATGTATGTATTTAAATAATTTCTATAATTTATTATAATATTTGTGCCTAACCCTATTGAGGGTGCCTCCTTTTATAAAATTGCTCATAAGCCTGTGCTACTTATCCGAAATTACTTTTATAACATGCACACACACACACACATATGCATACATGAGTCCTCCTTAATTCGATTGTGGCGCTCATATATCACACACACACTCGAGAAAATTATTTTCCTTATTTTCTTAGCGTTTTCATTTTCCACAAAAAACATAAAAAAAATATTTATAAAAAAAAAACGTAATAAAAATTCGCACACAAAGAAAAACAGGTTAAAGAATAAGGAAGGAAAACTGAAATGAATCGACAATTTATTGTGTGAATAATTTTATAAATTGAGCCATATTAAAATAAATAAGCACAACAACAACAACAACAACAACACCTTATTACTCTTTTCCTTGGGAAAGTATAGAAGACAAGTGGCACATGTGTGCAGTCACTCCTATGTTCATTGTGCACAAGCACCTAAAAAAATTCTTATAAACTCAACACATAAATATAGATTTTGTTTTCTGCAAAGGATTTGCTTAAGCAAGTGTTTCATTTATATTTATCCTTTTTTCCTTTTCAGGCTAAATTTGCATTTTGGAGTATTTTACAAAAATATCCGTTACGAGGTACGTATAAATGCATGTATTATTTCACTTTTATCATTAATAATGATTGGCATTGGATTTGAACGTATGCTGAGTATGTACCCTTGTTGTCCCCTTTTTTTCTTGGAAAAGGTAAAATGCTCTTTTCAATTGCCTTAATCTTCCTTTATCTATTAGATAATGTTTATGGAAAATTTATTTCTAAATCTAATTATTTTTTAAACTTACAATGAAAATGTTCATTGAATTTGTTGGAAGACATTATTCTTTAATGCCGATGTAAGTTCCTGTCTTTAAAATGGCATAGAGAAAAGGGGCGAAAATTCTTTGAAATATCATATTCTAGGAAGTTATTCTGTAATTTAATTTGAAAAGAAAATTTTTTAAAATTGTATGTTGCTTTCATTTAAATAAGGGCGTAACTTCCAACTTGTCTACAAAAAACTGAAAACTAAATAATTCAAATGTCATCGAAATATTCGTTGGGTTAAATAAAATCTAATCATAGACTATAATTGGTGTTCAGCAAATCATATTTACAAATCATAAGATGTAATCTTTAATGCTTCTTATGGAATGATGTTGGCGCTAGATCACGTTTTCCCCCTGGTAAAGATGCTGGACAAGCAGTATATTCCTAGTTCTTCCTATCTAAATTTAATGATATGATCTTACAAAGATGGCGAATTATTCCAACAATTTATTCACAACAGGAAACTTTTTCTAGTTGTATAATATTTTAATGTGATTATCAGATTTGGGTCCTACGATCATGTGTTTTACCATCATTGAATATCCACAAACTTAGATATTTGCCCTTATATTTGAGTTGGACAAATAACTTTAATAAATTATTATGAATCGAAAAGAAGTTGAGAATTATACAAATCACTGTGGTTCGTTTTAATATTTCATAAGACATTTGAGTCAAATCAATTAAAAGTATGAAAAAAGCAATGTTTTCTCGTACTTTTTCATACGGATGATAGTTTTATTTTGCAATCAATTCAAAAATGCTCTCCAGCAAAAATACAAAATCAGACTTAATATCTTTTTCCCTATTGGCACAGACATTGTAAACAATAAGCAATTGTTTAATTACTTCAATACTGGTGTGTGGGTTATTTATCATATCGACAATCAAGACTGAGTCACTAACTGATGTGATCTAACGCTATTAAATATAATTCTTTGTCGTCATTTGACCTAATCAGACATGTTTCCACTCAACTGTTGAAGAGAGAAATTTTTCGTTCCAATGATTTCCGAACAAATTTAATCAAAATTGCCAAAAAAAAAATCAAACTGAAAGCGCGTAATCCAGAGAAATTGTAGATGTCATTTGCAACATGTTTCAATTCAGATAGACGAGATACTTATTTCAAGAGGCACTCTCTTCTAAAAGGTATTTATTCCACAAGGTACTTTCTTTAAAAGGTGCATTTACAAAAGGTAACTTAGCAAAAGGTATTTTTAAATAAGGTACTATTTAAAAAAGCTGTACTTTTTACAAAAGGTACATTTTACAAAATGCATTTTTTACAAAAGGTACTTTTTTTACAAAAGTTATTTGCTACAAAAGCTATTATTTACTTTTTGCGAAAGGTACTTTTTACAAAAGGTATTCTTTACAAAACGATTTTTTTTTACAAAAGTTACTTCTTACTATGAGGCATTTTTTGCAAAATGTACTTTTTCCAAACGGTCCATTTTACGATAGTTACTTTTAACAAAAGGAACTTTTTTATAAGAGGTACTTTTTTACAACAGGAATTATTTACAGCAACTATTATTTACTTTTTGCAAAAGCTACTTTTTACAAAACACAATTTTTACAAAATGTACTTTTTACAAAAGGTACTTTATTCAGAAGGTACTTTCTACGAAAGGTATTTTCACAAGTTTTTTTTCTACAAAAGTTACTTTTTACTATGAGGTACTTCCTGCAAAATGTACTGTTTACAAATGTGATTTTTACAAAAGGTACTTCTTACTATCAGGTACTTTTTGCAAAATGTACATTTTCCAAGAGGTACTTTTTACAAAAGACACTGTTAACAAAAGGAACTTTTTATAAAAGGCACTTTTTATAAAAGGTACTTTTTATAAAAGGTACTTTTCTACAACATCAATTTTTTACAGCAGCTATTGTTTACTTTTTACAAAAGGTACTTTTCACAAAAGACAATTTTTGCAAAAGTAACTTTTTACAAAACACAATTTTTACAAAATGTACTTTTTACATAAGGTACTTTTTACGAAAGGTATTTTTACAAGTTTTTTTTTTACAAAAGTAACTTTTTACTATGAGGTACTTTTTGCAAAATGTACTTTTTAAAAAACGTTTTTTTACATAAGTTACTTCTTACTATCAGGTACTTTTTGCAAAAGGTACTTTTTCCAGAAGGTAGTTTCTACATAAATTGCTTTTAACAAAAGGTACTTTTAACAAATGGTACTCTTTATAAAAGGTACTTTTTACTTTAGGTAATTTTTACAAAAGTACTTCTTACAAAGGTTACTTTGTACAGAAGATATTTTTTGCAAATAGTACTTTTTACAAGAGACACTGTTAACAAAAGGAACTTTTTATAAAAGGTTCTTTTCTACAGCAGGAATTATTTACAACAGCTATTATTTACTTCTTACAAAAGGTACTTTTTAAGAAAGGTTCTTCTTATAAAATGTACCATTTACAAAAGGTGGTTTTTCTATATGGCAACTATTCTAGAAGGAACTTTTCTTAAAAGATTTTAAATGTATTTTTTGCGGTACTTTTAAAGGATTATTTTTTAAAAGGTACTCTTTAAATGGCTCTTAAAAGGCACCTTTTAAGTGGTTCTTTTTTAATGTACTTTTTTATATGTAACTTCAATAGTTATTTTTAAAAAAGGACTCATTTTTAAAAGGAACTTTGTTAAAATGTACTTCTCATGAAATGTATCTTTTTCAAAGGTACTATTTTAAGAGGAATTTTCTTGATTACATTGTTTTTTAAAGCACATCAATTAAAGTTAATTTTTTTAAAGCTGCTCTTATTTGTTTAACTTCAAGCTTTAGCCAAAAACAGTATACAAAATAGAAAGACCTTTAAAATATTTCGCTTTTGAAATATTATGCATATAGTTCATCCCTTATATTCGTATAATAAACCCGGGAAAGTACGAATTTCTTTTTTCGTAGATTTTCCATTTTTCAAACTGAAAGTGAAGCTTTTTATATCATGTTTTTTGTATTTTTAGGACTGAAGCAACAATTTGAAAATTTTTCTTATTAAATCAAATTATGAAAAGGATACACAGTGTTGGGGCCTTTCATACAGTCCTAAATAAAGAAGATTTTTTAGTTAAAAGAAAAGGAATGGTTCATGAAAGCAACGATACTTAAAGTAAATGATATAAAAAAGAAACATTTTAAAAATAGTTAAAACATGTATCGAAAATTCCAATAATTTTCATTAGGACAATAAATAATATTACGCCTAGAGCGATTGGATAGAATATCCAAGAGAAAAGGAATGCCTATAACGTCAAGGAGATTCAATCAATTTGCGAGTTTATGAAAAGATTTTACATACAGGATACAATTTATTTTATACTTTATTAAAAATGCCTTTTATTATTGTAAAATTTTTTCAAATCTTTGTTAAGAATTTTTGCTCGTTCCTTTCATAAACCATATCTGCACTCTAATACACTTTAATTGCTTTTATGAATTATTTCCTTGCTGCTGCAGGAGTATATAAATTCTGGTTCAAGTAAGAATTTCGTTGTTTACATTTGATCCTTTTTTCTTCGACACGTATATATGGTATAAATCACTTAAATTTTCTGGGTTTTTCTTTGCGTATTAAAACGCTTAAAACTTTTTTTCGCTCTTGTTTTAATCAACATTTACGGAATATTTGCTCTTGTGTACTATAGATACATGAGCAGGAGAAAAAAATCAAATTGGGTCAATTGGTGCCCTGGTGCACATTTGTAACATGTTTCTTTTTGCGTCGATTAAACAAAAAATGTTTTATTAACAACATTGTTTGTTTGTTGGTAGCTGTATGTGAAAAGCACACATGTCCTTTTTCTTCTCAATTTATGGCAATATTGACTCAGGTTCATGGTATTGAAAAAATGTATGTGAAAGGAAAACAATTTTGGAGAAGAAATTTTCCAGGGTATGATATGGCAGAAACGTTAGTCAAGTATAGAGAAAAAAAATAGATTTGGTAAGCAATGCTAATAAAAACTAAAGTTTGAATTTAAGGAGAAAAAAGTATTTCTATTTAAGTCACCAGGTTTGGTATTAGCAATTCGAATCGAAAGAACATAATTTCATAAACCAGAAATATTAGAATAATTTTTCTATTTCGAGAGTGATTCTTTTGATATAAAATCGCCCTTCGGTTAAAGTAAATTAAGTTTTCCAACACATGCTTTTCAGTTTATTTTTTATTTTTTTTGCCACTAGCTGTATACCAAATGAGACCTTTTTTATCCTGTTTTTGTACGTTTTTTGCTCGACTACATTCAGTTTTCCATATCGCTGAATTCTTTTTTTTTTCCAAGCCGACGATTGTAAAGCACAAAAAGCAAATTTTTATATTTCTACATAATATTTGTGGCACGATTTAAATGTTGACTGTTTTAAAAAAAAAATATTTATTTAATAAAATAATCATATAATTTACCTTGCCACTCAACACCTCTCGTGCCTCCGATATTTCGCTGGGTGGCAATGTGCCCCATTCAGAGCCTAGAGTTCTAATGACATTCGATAAGCCTGAAGGCACCGACAGGCCATGAGAGTTTTCAGCACGCACTAAAAATACATACGAAGTTGCAGGTTTCAGGCCGGAAATCTGAAATGAAACGTGTAACAAATTATCTAAAAAGTTTATATTTTTTATATTCTGTTTTGTTGGGTTTTCGTTATTAGAATTTTATAAAATGTGTAAAATTTTACTTTTTGTAAAAATTTCATTCCAAAACTTTTGCAATAACTATTAAATATTCTCACAAAAATGGGGGAGTATATTCTGTGCGGCTAAATGTGGTGCTAAAAATCCAATATAAAGTTTCATTTTTGTGCAATAAAAAGTAATACAAATTTAAATTTTAATAAACTATTGTTTGTATGAAAAGTTTTATACCAAAAGGATACACAATGAGTGTAAAAAATGGCTTATTGCCGTATTTAAGAAGTTATTTTGTATATAATAATGGAGTTGTTTTTAAAAGTCAATTGAAATTGTCATACATAAGACTGTTTAGGATGGCCTAAACCACCAGCAAAATAAATTAAGCTTTTCTAAGAACTTCATACTTCATATGGAATTTCTAAAATCTAATTTTATTCTTGCTTAAAAGAAAGAGAAAAAAATCCCTACTTAGGGTAATGGTGAATGGAAATGCGATAATACCGAATGTTAAAACTTTTCCCTTTGGATTTCTACACTGAAGAAAAATTTTTTAATATGAATATTTCAGATGACAATGTTGCTTGCCAGTCGTGCAATAGATAAGCCCAAAATATCGCCCCACCTACGAGGTTTGTTCAATAAAAAAGGTGAATTTTGAAATTTCTCAGGCTACGTGCATCGATTAGCGATTTTTCTTATTTTTCGCACGCTTGTCTCACACATATGTTCGTAGTTCAGTTTGTTTTTAAATGATTTTGGAGTTCTAATTTTTATTTTATTTCGCTCTATTTGCTACACTTATGATCAGAAAATACAAAAAATTTATAATTATATTTTAAATTAAACTCTATTGTGAATTTGTGACTATTTCTCAAACTCTGCTGTTAAGCTTTGCAACTAATGTCGTCTCATTATTAACAAGGACCATAACTTTTTCCTTATATCCTTTTTGTCAAAGTTTAAACATGGCTGTCCAATGTTAACTGATGGTGATAAATTCTTATTTATGGCAGTTTTTCAAAGTCTCTCACAAAAAGAAAATAGAAAATTTTTATTACTAAAAAAATAAGTAAAATATCCGGTATAAAATCTTGATTCTCGCTTTAAGAAGTATAAATTTTATATAAATTTTAAGTAATTGGCAAAAAGTAAGCAAATTCCTTTTTAAATTCTTTTTAACAGTTCATAGATTTAATAAAATTATAAATAGAATTTTACAGTCTCCTCGAAAATATTTTGTATTTTTCTATTGATTTTATGCAAATCAGGGTATTTTTTAATGAATATCGTTTAGCGCCCTCCATTGGTAACCAGAAGAGTAGATATTGAATTGATCTCGTATTGGATTTACTCCAATATATATTTCGCCAACCTGCCGGATACTTTATTTTTCTGTAGTTTTGTCTATGGAGCGGAGCACTGTGCGCTGTCATGAAAATGTGCAGGAGAACCCCGATCGACCATTCGAACAACCATATTTCTTTTGTATTCTACTAAATCTTACCGTTATATGTTGCTCGGGTACACGATGGGCGGCTAGTACCCAACCAGTCTGTAAATCCGAACTAAAATACTCCACAGTGTAACTGTAACGATAAAAATGGGGAAAAAAATAATTAGTTTTTGTTGAAAATTAAAAAAAAAAAACAATTGCAACTATAGATCATTTCATAAATTGCCTCTAAATGGTAAATTAACAAAAACAGTTAAAGTAAGCCAACAAATATCTCTCTGCCCATTTAAAAAAAAGTTGAAATAAACTTTCATATTAAAAAGCCTTTCAAAGCTAAACAATAGTGGACGGTCTTAAAGCTACAAAAAAATCTACTTTTTTCTATTTATTATGCTAATTTGGCCGTTAATCTTGTGTTAAAAATCTGCAACAACGAAAAAAAAATCACTAAAAACAGCAAAACTAGGAAACTGTCTATGCAAGAAAAAGGTGGCACTGGCCTACAACACCCAAAAATGCAGATACAAAAATTAAATGCAACCATAACATGCCATACGCTTTCCTTTTTCTAGCATTTTGTTGCTGCTGCTGCTGCTGCTGTTGTTGCTTTCCTAAAAATTTTGGCTTAGAGAGCCAAAACAAGCGGACAATAGTCCAACGCTAAACTTAATAGACATTTTTAGCTGATTTTGTTTTTGTGTCTAAAACATTGCTACTTTAATGACCAGTACTAAGCATGTGGCATGCCATATAAACAGAACTTGCAATTTTGTGCATTGTTTTTAATTTTTTTTTTTTTTTTTTGGCGAAAAGTAGTGGAAACTTTAAAGTATCAAATGCAGACAATGATTGAGTTCGTTTTTGAAATATTGAAACATATTTTTATTTGGGCTTAAAGCAAGAATTTGTGATTACAGATCGGATTTTATTGAAAAATGTATTACAGAATTTCTGTATCAACACCTTTTTGAACTCAGAGTGATGTGGAAAGGGAAACTACTAAAAAATTAGAGGCTAAAGACATGAATATATACATATTTCCAACCCTGCATTAATTGCCGTAAAGATAAGGTCTTAAGCTAAACTAGACAAAGACTAAAAATAGAACAAGATATAGACTAGACATAGAGTACATATGGGCTAGACATAGAACAGACATGAAGACATCGAGTAGATGTAGACTAGACATAGATTAAACCTACATTTGATATATAATAGACATAGACTAGGCGTAGACTAGACATAGACTAGACATAGACTTGACTTAGACTGGACATGGACTAGACATAATTTAGACATAGACTAGACACAGACTAGAGATAGACTAGACATAGAATAGACATAGAGTAACATAAATAATCGTGGACTAGACATAAAGTAGACATATACTACACGTAAGTAGATACAGGCTATACTCGTATATATAGTAGATATAGGGAGTAAACATGGACTGGGTACAGTGTAAACATAAGACATACACTAGCCGTAGTTTGCTCCAGTACCCAAAATTAATGGTGGGTGGACACAATGCCTCTTTTAATTACATAAAAGTATATTTAGACTGCAGACTACCTCCAGAAGAGTATTAGCGGAAGCGCTTGGAATGACATTAAAACAAGCTCGTGCCAACTCTTAAGGGCACTGTTAAACTAACCAATAAATTAATGACACCGGTCATACACTCACAGGTTTTTTAAGTGTCCGCAGTCATATGCCAATCTGTAAAAGACCGTAGAACCAACAGAAAGGGTGCATAGACCAATTGTCCTTCGTGTTACATCCGCATACCGGCTAATATCGGTAGCAGTAGCATTGGTTCTAGCTGGTGTTCCATCAATCGACCTGCTCATAACAGAAAGGCTTAGAATGTACCAAAAGTGGAGATCCATAGATCAATTGCACGCGTTGAAACATTACCAACACAGACGTTGATGCGGTTCGGGCAAATTCAATCGAGTGTTGATGACAAGGGCAGATCACACGTTGAAATAAATTTCTAACTCACACAGGCTCTTATTGTGTATGGACACTTTGAACAATGAATGAACAATGAGAACATACTAATATAAATTGTAGCTTTTATCAGAAGAGGATCACGATCAGCGTTATAATCAACCGAATACTAGAGGGGATAAGAAAAAATGGTTGCAATGCTCTCTCTGCTGTAATTGAGATAAAATAACGCATCACGATAAATTGCACCGAACCCTTTACTTTTCGCAGGACGGTCGAAATTTATTCAACGAAATTTTATATAAAATTTAAAACTTTTCCTAAAGGCCTTTGGATGCCATCAAACTAAAACCGTTCTAGGCAAATGCAAAATTAACTGCTATTTAAGCACATCAATTTTAGTGTTTCTTATTTCACTCAATACTTCAGCTGCAGTTGCACTATGTGTTTTGGGAAACCCCTCAAAGAGTATTTATCTATTATCCCTGCCAGCAATCTCAAAGGCAGATGCGAAATATCAAATTGTGTATCAAAAACAATAGAAGTACACGGCCACGCCAAAACCAAACGAACAAGACAAACAGTATCAGCGCTGTGGCAGCAACAATGGTAAAAGGTGAACCTAACAAAACAGCCAAAAAGAATGTTTCCGACTACTACAGCCTCTTTAAACGGGCAGTTACTGTAAAGCAAAAAAAAAAAAAAAAAAAAACATATTCAGTAAAACAATGATCAATACTTGTTTTGTTTCCTTTATGTGTGTTTTTTTTTTTAAATATTTTTTGGGTTTTATTGGCGTTTGGCTTAAATGCAACAATTTTTAAAGTCACTGTTTAAAGTCATTGTTGAAAGAGAATTCATATGTGAATTTTTCTTTTAATGGATGTGGCCAACTTGAGCCCCACTGTGCTCTAATTTGATAAAGTGGCTGCTTAACCGTTTTGAATTTATAAATCTCTTTCTATGAGAAAAATTTTTTCTATTAAGGAGAATGTTTTTTTCGTAGAGAAAACTTTTACTTCCTAAATTAGCAAATATTTTGGATTCATAAAAGGCCATCAGATGTCAGGCCATACCTTTGGAAGATTCCGCTGAAGGATGTTTCAACTAGTGTGCGACGGGCTAATGCACGTTATTATTTTTTTAAATTAATAAACCGAACTCACATTCTAATATATAGAACAAAATATCGTGCCCCATATTGGCTTTAAGTTAATCAGTATGGCGCTCAAACTTGAGTATATTTCTTAAGCGAACTTCATATCTCTTGGATATAACCATACTCTAGAGGTAAAACTAGCGCACTCTTTCACCTTAAACGTAATGGCCTTTCGAAATCAATTGTGTGATTTATTTATCCTAAATACGAAGTCTATTATTCTTATAAAAATTCTCAATCAGTTTATGAAAATATCTGTTTAAGCAAATGGTTTCAAATTTTCAAAATATGATAAAAAAATTTATTTATGAATGGGCATAAGTACCAGAATAATATTAGAAATAAGAAATCATTAAAAACTCTTCGTAAAGAATAAAAAAAAAATTGGAGTTTCAAAACTTTATTGTTTGTTGTGGGCTTATTTCATTGGCGCTAACCAAATCATCAGTGAACTTTAACCGAATTGTAAGCATTCAAACGATTGGTTGGAGAAAATATTGCAAATAATAAATATTAAAAATTAAAAAAAAAAATACTTGAAGAGTCGGTGAAGCGCTTTATTTTACTTTCAATATAAAAACAAAATAATATTTACTCAAAAACTCTTTTGCAATTTATCTATTGAAGCATTTGTTTGTTTGTTTTTTTTTTAATCGACTATAGAAATTTCTTTATTTTTGTACAAAACAAGAAAGAAAATTTCAACCATAGTTTTCTCTTCAAATGAAAACTAAAAGTTACGTTTTGTAAACAAATTGAACAAGTACAACATGCAGCAAGTACTTTGGCTTGTACTTGCTGAAATAATAGAATAGTTTTCCCCCTTCCTCTTCTATCCAATCAAATATTCACTTGCAATGAGAAAAAAAGCAAAAAAGGAAAAAACAAAAATAATATAAAAAAAGACTTACCCAATAATTGGACTTGTTGCCTGTGGCTTCTCTTGACTTCTCGACCATCTCAATGCTATGGAATTTTGTGTTACATTGACTGCTTTGGGGGTACCGGGTGGTGCTGGATACGTACTGGGATCTGCTGAACGATGTAATATTGATGAACTGCTCTTTTCCACCTGGTGTTTGCATGAAACGAAAAACATTAAGAAGAGAAATTGTTATAATAAAAAGTTACTTTAAAGTCAATTTATGACATTCTTTTTTTTTTGTTAATTTTTTTTTGTTCTTGTTAACTGGAATTGCAGGAAAATTACAAAATTTTATTCAAATACAATGAAAATATTGCATGTTTGTTATGCATAGAAAGGTCTTGTCTTGCTCTCGTTTAATTTTACATTAATAGTGATTGACAGTTTTGGCATGTCGGGTTATTTAAATTAAGTTTATGGTCATTAATATGCTAATAAAAATAAAAGAATATAAAATTTTATTTACATAACGCCAATATTATGGTAATTAAATGAAAAGTAGAAAAAAAAAATTAAAAAAACAATAGATGAAATGCGTGGCAGGCTAAAAATTTATTTATTAAAAGATGAATGGTTTGATGATATATCGCTTTTTTCACTGCAGAGCCTTCAGAGCCACTTCTGGAACAAATTCACAATAGTTTGTTGTTCACCGACTTTCCCTTTTATAAAAGTTTTGTAGTTCATTTCATTAGTTAAAAAAGTTATCTAAACTGATGTACATGCATATCGCAGTGCAAGACCGGAAATGTTCATTTTGAAATTCAAATCATTTTTAGTTAATCTAATTTTTTTATATTTTTTAAATCGAAATTAGTCTAGGGTATACTTAACATTTTTGAAGTGAGATATGCTTTAGCTTACAAATTATGTTAATAATTTTTAATGCATTTAGAGCACTGAGTAAGACGTTAGACGCTTGTTTATGTTGGCTGACTTGTTAATTTATTACGTTCTCTATTATTTTAAGTATTGCGTGTATGTTTTTTTTCTTAACAGTAGTAGCTACGTCACGTAGTTAATAATTGGATATTGCAACCAAGTTGCTTTTCCACGTTACATGATTTATGATGAATTGGCTTTGAGGCAAAAATTGTAAAACAAAAATTTTATTAAAACTTACTTTTTCCCATCTGCTCCAGTGTACAACAGTTCTATTGAATATTCATTCTATTTGCAACATTTTTCTAATAATTTATGACCATTTTGGCCAATAGTTTTAATTTATCTTTTGTGTGCATGTATTATATTTTTTCGCTTCAAAATTGTTAATATCTTTGGGCTTTTACAATTAATTATTGACACAACAGTCTCCAAAGGGAAAGACTTTAACATTCAACACAATATTAATGATTGATGTTTTGATGCCAATAAATTAAGAAAGGAAAAAAAGGACAAGAGTTAAATCTACATGTTTGCTATCTTGCGATGGAGATTTTTTTTGCAGTCAACAGCGTATTTGGCTCCATGCCTTTAAACCAAGTAAATAATTTGATTGAAAACAAAAAAGTAATTCTCATTTTTCTCTAATAATTATTCATCAAATATTTTTTTGATAAAAATGTATTTTATTTTAATTTATTTAAATATGCTGCATCAAGAAAAAAAAAATATAAACTTTTTCACATTTTAATGAAAAGTGCCACAAAAAACTCATTTTTTCCTTCCTCCAAATGTTTTTTTTTGGTTTTCGTTTCGAAGTGTTTCAAATATATGTACACATATATATTTATACATTTGTACGTATTATATTATTTGCTTGCATTTTTTTCTTCTTATATCTTACTTTCTATAAAAAGTCAATTTGCTACTATTATTGTGGCCATGATTGTAACCGGCCCTGGCTAAAAGCCACACAAACTCGATTGGAGAAAAAACTCTGTAAAATAAATATTTTTTGATGCAGGATTTCAAAATGAAAGCAAAAAAGAAAAAGTGATATAAAACAAAATTGTAACAAGAAGTGGAGCAAGTTTGTACAAAAATTAATGACTCTGCATTTTTTCGGCTGCACTTCATTTGCATACTGGGTGCGCATGGTGCATGAATGCAGGCATGCATGCCTGCAGCCAGCCTCCAATATTGACAGAAACTGTTTTGTGGGTAATTTACATAATTTTTTTCCCGCTTTTTCGTTTGTATGTCCAAATGTGAAAAAATAAATATCAAATGATAATAATGAATTGTAATGACACTTTGATATAAAAATTTGTTGATTTCAGTAGCTTTACGTGCAGGCGAGAGGAAAAAAGTACATCACGTTTAAACAGACACATGCATGCCGTAGTATGTCTGTCTCTATATGTGTTGAATGCCATTGGAATTGTAATTAACATTTAAATAAAATCAAATAAATTATATTTCCAGTAATATAATTTTGCATTTTTAATGCAAATTCAGTTGTTAACGTGAAGAGGAAAACAAAAGGAAAATAGTGGGAAACCAATATAATTCACGCTTGATTAATGGTTTCTGTTGTTCTTTTTTTTAATTCAGTAATATTGATTTGAAAAGTGGTGGAAAATATTTTTTTCCATTGTTAGAGCCATAAAAAAGTTACGTAATGGGTTACGTCATAATATGTGAAAGCAATCCGCCAAGAAATTTTGACCTTTTTGCATAAATATCTACAGTATATGGCAGGAAATGGACTCGTGTGACCCTGAGACTATACTGGTCTAAAATACTCCTCACTAGTCTCTAAGGGCACCCAAGACATGTAATTCTTTTCTTTTTCCTTTCCAAGGACTACAATACCTTCCAGCTTTTGTGTAAAATAATTAAACGACCGCTTATGATCTATAAAAGTATGTTTGATTAATATTTGAATTTTTCTATGAAGCGGATTTGAATTGAAGGGATTGTGATGTTTCCGAGGTTGTGTGTTTTTCATTGAGCCTTTTCATACTTATGATAATGATTGTAATAATAAAAATAATTTAATGTTAGTTAAAACTTTTCAATATAAAATTAAAGCAAATTAATTATAAACAAAAATATTTTGTATACGCTGTCATTGGTGTTGTGATTTTATCCTTTAGAGTAGTTGCAAGGAGAGTATCCAAGTAGCGGAATCTATTCCCACCATCATACTGATGCTTTTGCGAAAAAAACCTTTCATTGTCCGATGACTCAAAATTGGCAATTCGTTGCTCTTAAACTTTTTTCACCCCAATTTTTTGCTCTTTTATTTATTGACCCGACAAAATGATGTGTTCATTACGCGTACGCTTATATGTATTTATGAATGTACATATGTATGTATATACATATGTATGTTAATATTAACTTAATTAATATGCTGAAACACGCTTTTGATGCTTCTATTTAAATTGCTTTGTTTAAACACACTCAAAATCAATACTTGAAAAAAAATTATATATTCGAAAGTTATTTAAAGAATTCTGAACAACTCTTCAATATGTTATCGATTTTATTTAATAATTCTTTTTCCATTTTGCAACATTTTTAATATTAGCAATAAATGACAAAGCAATTTGGCTAAAACATTAAGAACTGAAGTACTTTTCTACACTAAGAAAAATGACATGTCAAAATATGATCAACAATTAAGATATAAAATGGACTATAAAAAAAAATAATAATAAAAATTAATTGTATGATCGCTAATATCCGAATACGGATTGGCAAATAAAGAAGAAGATTAAAAAAGAATTGACCATTTCAGCAAATAAAATTAAAAGAAAAACGATTTTTTATTTAAAAAATCATGGTGTAAATGTTGTCTTCGATTTTTTCAAAGAAAATTTTTATTTCAAAAATTATTCAAAATTCCTTGATGAGTTTTTATTAGTTACTCGATTGCTGTGTCAAGTGTTAAGAAATAAATTTTATTTTAAAAACGGGCGCTAAAATAAAAATTCTTTGTTTTAAAACTATTTGCAACTCGTTAAGAAATCTTTGTTAATCATTTCAGTGTTTTTTATATTTTGTATATTTTGCTGTAATAATTTTTCCCTTAAATTTATCGTCTAAAACTAACCATTGATTTTTTAAATCCTGCTAGAAATTCTCGACGTAAAACTTTTTTATTAAGAAAAAAATTGTGGTATAAATCTATTTTTTTAATTATGAAAGGCAGTGCCTTAAAAACTCATTTGCATAAGAAAGATTCCTTTAAAAATAATCATCGTTTAAATTCAGCAAATTATTTTCAGTGTAAAAATTGTTTGCGATTCCTCTTAAGAAATTTTCATTAGTTATTCAACTGTTTGCGCTGTTAAGTGATGAATTTTGTTTTAAAAACTTATCCAGACATGATTTTAAAATTGTTTAAGTAAAAGAAAAACAAACAGCTGTCATTTATTATTTACATGACAAGACGCTTCCTTCTGTTAAACATAATTTGAAGAACATGATTTTAAAAAATCCTGCAAAAGGGATTTTTTTTGCAACGTTACAGATTAATACATATAATAAATGAAAGAATAAGAAAAGCATAAGTGCGTAGACAAAATCAGTAAATAAGAAATCGTGTTCATATAAAATGAGCAATATGATGTCATTATTTCCAAATAATTACAAAAGACAAATCTTTTTAATATTTTAACATAATTAATTTGAATTAAATTTGCGTTACATCGGCATTACGTCATTCCTTACGTAACGTATTTTTCCTTCTATAATATTAATTTTAATTATGTGTCTATAGCGAAAAAAAATCTTGTCAAGAGAAAAATATGACGCAATATTTTCGAAAAAATCAAAGTGTGTGAAATATTTGAACGTAGTTTTAACGATTCAATTAGCCAAATAAAATAGAGAAACTGCTCCTTTTGAAGATTTTTCATTGTTTCGATATCATGCTATTGAATACGTAACATTACAGCCTACGATTGATTTTCTTTATAAATATAGCATATAAAGTACTTTTGTAAATTAAAAAAGTAATAATAAATTAGCAGCGATTATTAAACTTGGCTTTATTGTTAATATAAAAAGATGACGCAGTGGCGTTATTTATTTATTTAAATAAAAATAAATAAATTGTATTAAAATACTTAAAAAAAAATACTTTAAAAATTTGAACTAGTTACGTGTTCTAAATATATAGGGAAACTACTTTTTATAACATCTTCTTTATTTCCAAATCACGTTATTCAATACGTAACGTTTTACGGTCTTCATTTAATCTATGGTTTATGTGTATGTATGTCTATATGAAATAAAATTTTATTTTTTATTTTTTGTATATCTAGTACATATGACTCAAATACTTTAATATAAATTAAAATGAGGGAAAATGTTTAAAGTATTTATTTAATTAATTCTTTACATTTCTGAAGAAGGAGTAAAAACTTGGCTTTATATCCCTAACACAAACTTTTTAATAGAGTAATATAAGGTAATAGATTTGACATAAAATAAAATGAAGGAAAACGTTAGAAATACTTTAATACCTTCAAACTGAGCAGGAGGCTTCTTTAATTTTGCTTTCATTCTGACATTACCTTAGTCCTTACGTATCTGTTGATGACCAAAGGGATGACTTTTATTGCATTTTAACTTAAATTAATTCAAGTTAAAAAGCAAAAGATTAACGCAACAATTTTGATGCAAATATGAAGACAGGAAAGTATTTAGAGTTAAAATTATTTAAGTGGTTCAAGAATGTATGTAAGTTCCATTTTTAACTTGTATTATTACGACGCCACTTTATTTTGAACGTAGTGTTATAGCTTATGTAACGTGATAGTTTACGTGGCGTAATACAGTTTATTGAAATTTATAAGCTTTTCATATTTTTTCTAAGACTATAAAATATTTTTGAATATGAAAATATTTTGGCCTTATGGCCAATAGAAAATAAATATGAGTAGTGAAATTAACTTAAATTAGAATGAAAGAAAGTGCGTGAAATATATGAACTTAATTAAACTATTAACTCTTTTTGAAAATTAAGAAAATCCTTTTCTTTTATTTTATCTAATTTCTGCACTAAATTGAGCAACACGTAAAATAGTATATAACGTTTTTTGACCGCGTCTCTAATTTTCCAAAAAAAATACGTAGTTAATTAGAAGCTAAAAAGCGTCAATCTCATATAAAAACCTTCAAAATAAAAAGAAAGGAGATGTTTTAAATATCTATAATTGCCTAAAGCTTTTATAAGTATAAGAAAATATAATTAAATTAATTTTTTACGCAACGTAATATATTACGTAACGTAAATTTGTTTGCATTTTCAATTTCGTTTTTATGTATATAATTGATTGTCATCTTTTAAAATAAAAAGTAAAAAAATAACTTTTGCAAAATATAAGGATATATGTACAAACGTTTTTATGAAGCATAAAAATATGACGCAATGGCCTTCATCTTCTATAGAATAAAATAAAGTGTTTTAAATACTTCAATTTGCTTAAAATTTTTTTATGTAAAAGAACAGTAGTACGAAAATAACTTTTTCGCAACGTTAAATCTTACGTAATATAAAAAAGTAATACCTTTATTTTCGTCTTTTCATATTTACCTGAATTTCGGTAATAAAAATCTAAAATACATTTCCTTTAGAAAGAAAATGGCAATAATTTAAATCGTAAAATTTGTGTCATGCAAGAATATGTAAAAAGTACATAATATATATTATTTGTGTGGAAAATTTCTGCTCTTTGTAAAAGCTTTAATTTTTAATTAATTTTATTTTCAGTAATAAAACACCCACCAAGAAACGTGAGTACTTGAACATAAAAATCCTGTCTATAACAATTACATTTTGGTGTATAACGTTTTGCTTTTCATAAAACATTTTTAGCCTCTGAACATAAAAAATCATGCACAAAAAATAATTTTATGATATTTTTTTTTAAATCTTTAATTAGTTTTGTTGTGTTTTGTGCGACAAAAAACGCACAGTTAAAAATGCATAAAAACCACAAGGATTTATGGGTAATTAAAATTTGCACAACACATAAGCGAAATTAATATTCCAGTTAAAAATTATATGTGTGTGTGTATGTGTTAATATATTTAAATATCATACCGTTAAGGAGGCAGACCATGATGTTTCACCGCTTTCCGAGGAAGCCGTACAGGTATATAAGCCAGAATCACTAAATTGTAAATCTAGAAATTTAATTGAAATTCGAATAAGAAGGACGAAAGAATTTTCAATAAAATAAATGTTTAAATGAAATGTAATCGTAATTTCGACAAAGAAGAAAATACGTTAATATGAGATCTAATACTCACCATCTATTCTTAGTGAACCACCCTGAACAATTGTATGACGATTTCCACTTTGCAAAATGGTACCATCCCTGTACCATTTGACGCGCGGTGTGGGATGACCGGAAGCACGACAAGGCAGCATAGCCACACTTCCCTTTGGCAAGGTCTGATTCGACGGTCCAATTTGTATAATGGGTGGCGGAGTATCATCAACAGAAGTAACCTATAGCAACAATTGAAGTTCTTAGTTCTTTTGTGTATTCAATTTTATTAAAGTCTAAAGCAGTAGCAATAACAACAAGGATATCATTACAAATATGTATTTTATTGACAATTTGTATTATATGTGTGCACTCGCATATATGTATTTCCTTAACGTAAATTTGCTATTTTAAAACGCAAGACAACATTTACCTGCAAAAATGCTCGTATTGTTGTAGAATCAACCACACTAAAGGCTGAACACACATAGTAACCGGCATCATCTTTTTGTACACCATTAATTTGCAATGTCCCCTCAACCGTGACATGTAAATGACCATACGAGTTGTTGGGAAACATCAAAGTGCTGGTGCCTTCTTTTGTCCAAAATACTGAAGGTGGAGGATTGCCATCGGCAACACAAGGAAACTGGGCAACACCATTTAAGCCAATTTTTCTATCCTGCGGCTTTACAATAAAAGTCGGGGGTGCTGCAAGAAGAAATTTCAACAATTTGTTTTAATTTATATTTACAATAGTTAAACAATGGGTGTTAGTATTTTGTTTGAAGATGTGTAAGAAATACCATCATAGAAAATAATATGATCACATTTGTGATATAATTGTTAAGGACCTGATTAGGTCTTCAAAACTTGTGATGGTTCACCAGGACTCTGATAAGGCACAAATCTTGTATGAAATATAATTTGTTTAATTTTGATCCTTTAAGAGCACCTTGAATATTTAATTTATTTATTTCATTTTTAATATATTTTTTTTTTATTTTATAATGTTTTTGCCGAACAAAATTTAATGCTAAACATAATAAAACTAATATAGTCACGATAACCACTCTCGATAGCACATTTACAAGTCTAGGATGTCCTTATTATTTATTTTTGACGTTAAAAATAAAAAAGATAAGTTTGCTCATTTGAAAAATAAAGTCATTGCTGGTGAACATCATGTTGTCGCAATTTGAGTTGAAAACGCAACCACTAAAATAGTCACCTCATGGAATCGTCTACTCTTTCTCGTTACTTATAATTTTTTATTCTTTTATATCTGTTAGTAGAGGCAAAATGTTTGGTATGTCTTTACTTTTAAAAACCAAAGCTCCAATGTTGTTGCAAAGATTGGATCTAAAAATTGATGTGTCTAGCAGCCGTTTAAAAATTATATTAATTTCTCGCAATAATACGCAATTATTAAAATTTCTCGTTTTTATCCACATTTGAAGCAGTTCATCACAATATGAAGCCGTTTATGAACTTTTTGAATTTGATATTTGTTATAATTCCCATTTACTTTCCGCAAATTATTATACAAGCAAACAAGTACTTTACAAAACAGAGTTGGACATCTTTGTTAATCATTTTATTAAAATATGAAAAAAAAAATCTTTAATAAGTGCCGGATTACAAAAAATATTTGCATTTCTTATTTTTAAAATATGAATTATTCAATTTTAATTCCTTTTATTTTTATATTTATTCAGGCTCCAGGTCACAAAATTAATTATAAATTTCATACCTAAGGTCGAAGGAAATATATGTATAAGTTTTATTTTTTTAAACTTAAAATCTTCTCTTATTTGATTTAATTTATCGATATTTCTGTATTCCGCGAGTACCATCAAATGTTAATTTTTTAAATTTAAATAGAATAAACAAATATCCTGAAAATAATACTCGAAGGGTACAACCAATTAAGAGAAGATTTCAAGCTTAAAAACTAAACTAAAATTAATTTTATTTGTAAACTAAAGAATACAATCTCAACTTACCGTGTACTGTCAGTGAGGCTCTTGCACTTATCTGTCCCACATTGTTGTGAGCCTCACACACGTACGTTCCCTCATCCTCTGGTACAATGTTAATGATTTCCAAGCTCTTGTCATCATGCTGAATGCGAGCACGTGATACTGGTATGTTGCCCTCATCTTTTTTCCATAAAAGTTTAGGTGGTGGATCACCACCCACCAAACAATGAAATGTGACCGTTTGACCAGACAACGCGGTTAAGTCTTTTGGTTCCTTCATAAAGTAGGGTTTAACTAGAGAAGGAAAATTTTGAAAAAAAGGAGAAACACAGAAAAATATTAAAATAAAATAAAGTGGCAAAAATGCAAAGTATAAGAGCAATTATAGTTTTTTTTTTTTTTAATTAATAAAGTTGCATTTTATTCCATTCTGTTGTTGCTTTTCAGCCTGGGATACTTAAATCCTCATTAAAAGGACTGAAGCAAGAGAGAAAAAAAATCAAAATAAAAAACGAACTGAAGTATGACACTTGAAATGTTAATAAAGTTAAAGGCAGCAGAAGCAGATGTTCTTGATCTTCCCATTCTGATTTCTTTTTGGCTTATGAAACACAGAGACAAACATGATGGTCAAGTTTTGAGGATATTGTTTTTAAAGATTTTTATTGTGTTTTACTTTCAAACTGTGCGGTTTGTTGCCAAAACTCTAATGAGTTTTTCTAAGTTTTGAAAAATACTTGCTGACCATTGTTTGGTAGCAAAAGTTTTCTTTTTAAAAGTGGAAAATTTTTCTCATTTAAATGTGGCGAGTAGTTTGCACAGTTTTTTTCTTCTAATTTCTTGTGTTCAAGAAAACTTTTTAACAATTAATTAAATACCGGACAAGCACATTCTAAGCACTTTTGTTTTTCTATATATTTTTCAATTGTTGGTAATTTATTGGATTTTTTTTAAACAGTTTTTTCTATCATAAAGAAAAAGAGTGGGTTTGTGTGTGAGTGTTTATATTAATTTTATTGCATTTAAATTCCCTGCATGCAAAATGTGTGTAAATCAGGGATTTTATTGGCCTTTTTGCTTCTATTTTATCTTTATTTAAATAAATGCCCAATTATTTCATTTTATTTTTTAAACAAAAAAAATATTTCGACTTTTCCTTTTTGGTAGTTTTGCGTCTGCATGTTGTTGTTTTTAAACAAACTCCACACCCCTGGTGTTTTCATGCTTTTTTGTTTCTGTGAAAATATTTTCTCGCTATTTATTTCTGTTTAATACGTATAAAAGGAAAACATAATACTTTTTTAGTACTATATTTATTTTTATATTATTTTTTTTTAACAAATAAATATTTTTTTGTTTAGCCATTGGATATTTCCCGATGGCGCCAAATATTCAACTCTTCATATCACACATTTGGTAGACGCTTTTTTTGTATTTTCCTTTATCCACAGTGGTAATTGGTTGGTGTTCATACATGAAATCTATGGTTGACAGTGGGGTGCCTATAGAAATGTGCTCTATTGAATATAAAGTTTTAGTAAATGTGCCAAAGTTTAAATTAAATTCAAAATGAATGTGAAATAGATTTGAAATTTTCTACTAAAACAGAAAGATTTAGCGCAGAGCAAATCATTTGATTAAGAATTGTGCCCATTTTATTATCTTCTGTAGTTTTAGTATAAAAACAATGTTAAAGCTGTTCCAATTCTTTTAAAATTTAAAAAGTTTTTTTGTAGTCGTATTGTATTGATATATTTCTTTTATGGGATAGAGTTTAAAGTTCATCTTTTTGGTAATTGTATTTTTTATAATTATTTTTTTTTTTTCGAATTGTGTTGGCAGTACTATATGCCCATATTTCGGTTGGCATGAGCTCAAATCTCATCGGACTCCCCTACACAATGTTTTATTTTATGTCGTTTATGATTAGAAAAGAAAAGTAAGAAAATTAGTGGATGGAGGAACACGCCTACGTTTGCTGCCAAACACCTTATCAGCATCCAAGCCTTTAGATTTGAGGAAATTTTTTTTCAAACAGCAACACTATTCAATCCAAGTTTCTCTGAAGGAAGAAAACGAGAATTCCTATTCCACTTTATACACTTCACCACTTTCAGTTGGTAATTGCCATCATATCTACCAATGGGCAACTCAACTGAGGTTCGGTTGCACTCCACAAAATACCATAATATAAAAATTAAGGGACTTTTGTATTATTAACTTCAAAAAAGAAGGAGGTTATCGATTCCTGTGTGTTTTATTTTTTTTTACCTTTTTAATTTTTATGTTGGTACACGCTTAACTTTACTCTTATGTGAACTGATTTTTAAAATTATTTGTTTTGTTTGAAATGGTTTGCTTGTACTTTTAGGTTAGGTTAGGATAGGTTGATTGGAGGGGTGTGATAGCCCATGTCATACGACATACACTTAAGCCAGTGAAGGCTTGTTGTGCGCTCCCTTTAATTATCAAACACAACTGCCAGAGTTCTGCGGCAGGATTCGAACCTGGGACCTTCGCACTACGAGTCTAGTACACTACCTACTAGTCTAAGAAGGTCAGTTTGCTTGTACTTTGGTCCCATAAAATTTTTTCGATCACATGGACAATTTACCTACCCCTCGTCCTAAAATATTGATTATCGCATGGCTCCCATATTTTTTTTTTTAGCGATTTTGAAACAAAATATTTTTTTTATTTGAAAGTGTAGCTTCCAGTTTTTAAGAAAGTGTTTCTGGGGAGTAAAACAGAAGCTAGAAATGGTTTATATCGGGTTTTAAATTAACATATACTACGTTTATACGTACGTCTTATTTGCAAATAGAACTATTTGCAAATAACTAATTCATTGTTTATACGGGAAATTGCATACAGAACTTGTGTTATTGTTAGTGATGCCATGTGACGAAAATATGATTGTTTGGTAACACTGTGTGTAATTTTTTAAGTCGTGGCAAAATAACCATATACGGACACCACTACGTGATAAAAGACTAAAAAAAAGACCCGTGTCTCCCAATTTTTCCCAAAGTCATGCACTTTTTTTTATGGGCCGCCAAAGATTTGGGGCCTCGGTATCATTTTCGCAAAAAAGTGATCATTTTCTCGGGCTCATATCTTGCAAACCGTTCCGAATTTCGATTTACTCTCTGAGGCAAACTTGTAGCTCTTGTCATAAAGAACAAAAATTGCGAACATATAAAATCAAAAAAAACATCACCTTCCAGATAAAAATCGCAAAAAACTTAAAAAAAATCGATTTTTTTTTCAACCTTTTTCTCTTGTTCACGTCCATAGGTAGCAAACCGTTCAAAATTCAAGGAAACAATCAACTACAAAAATTTACCTAAGATCTCAATAAACAAATTTCTACAACATATAAACTTCCTGGGAATAATTCTGAACACCGTTTAGGTAGCGCTTAGGTAGCCGCAAAAGTGAAAAAAGTGACGCGGTGAAAGTGTGTTGCACTGTGTAAGTAAAACACAAAAAACGTTCATGAAGTGGCAACGTCTTACTTTTTATTTGTAAATAGTGTCGTTATTCACGAATTGTTAAGTGAGTTAATAAGTTACAATAAAAAAGTTATACGGCAACATTCTTTTTTTTTATTTGCAAATAAGACGTGCGTATAAACGTAGTAATAGTTGCTTAAATTTTTCGGAAATCTACTAAAGTGCCAATCTCTGGTTTTCCTAATATAAGCTGATTTACACGAATAAGACAAATTAGCCATGCAGCCGGATATATTTGTCTTGGTTAAAACCCATTTCTGAAAGACACTATTTCTAAATTTGTGAAGGCTTCGGAAAGAACTGCGCAAATTTTCAGGAATGGAAAGCATTTAAAATCTGAATTATTTAAGACAGGAGTTTTCTGGTGAATAATATCGTTAACTTATATGATTTTTATTTTAATTTCTCCTTAATTTCAATAAAAAATTAAATTAAATAAATTAGGTTATAAATTTCTTTTTACTATTATTCAAATCACAATTTTATATTATATTGACAAAATCTTTGCGGTGACAAAATGTATAAAACTTTTTTTTGTTATACTGTTTTGTCAATAATTAAATTTAAAAAATTTGCTAATCAAATGATGAGTGAACTCTAACCAGTTTGAAAGCATTGTTGTGTTGTTCTTAAGGAATGAAATTTTCATTGCTTCAAAAGGATCCATTAGTGCATTTTTTCGACTTCCCAGGATCCAATTGACAAAATTTTAATTTAAAATTGGTATTACTTCTACGAATTTGTGGAAATCGATTTGTGAATGCCTCGTTTTTATTAAAAAAAAAACAAATCCTGAAAAGCTACATGAAATCATTATTTCGTTTTTAACCAATTGATAAAATTACTTTCACATCGCAAAAAAGTAAAGTGACTCTTGCAGAATTTGTATGCCTTGCAGATATGAAGCTTATTATTTTAATTTAAAAAATTAAAAAAAAAATCCTAGAAAGTTAACTTTTGTTAACATAATGAAGACAGCTTCTAAATCCATGAACAGGAGTTGAAAAAGAGAACACACTGCAACGTTAAAATCATTGGAAATGATTCAAGTTTGCACTATTCCTAGACCCTGATTACAACATTTTCATGATTTCTTTGGAAATTCGTTTTAACTTGGCTCGCATATTTATAGAAAAACCTTCAAATACGATATGAAAACAATATAATAATAGTGGGCTAAGACTGACTTAATAAAAAGTGCTCAACAAGCAATTTATATTCAATATGAATCTATTTTATTTTTCTTCTAACATGAGAGGTCCTTTGAGTGCCCATGTTTGTATTTATTACACAAAAGGAAAAATTTATTATTCAAGTGATTAGTTGGAGAGAATGTCCCAGATAATAAATTTCAAAAATAATAAAAAAATATATAATGAAATGGAATCTTCACGAACCTCCGGGTGTACTTACTCCCTGAGTACTGGGTCCAATTAAATAATTTTTTTTTATAGTCATGTATGTTCCTTTGAAGGGAACAAAAGTTTTAAAATCGAACAGAAAACATAATTTCTTTAACATAAAATAAAAACCGCTTTGATTTCTTCATTTTAATATTAGAAAAGCTTATTAAAATTATTATTTTAGTTTATTTCCTTATATTAAACATTTTCCCCTAGTCCTTTGGCAACAATTTTCTGGAAAGCTTAACTAATCGTGAAATCTGAAGATTTTTATTTTATCTCTTGTTAAAAGAAATTTTTTCTTTCAATTTTTCCTGCTGAGCAAAAATGTCGTGCGAAATCCTGCTGAGCTGTCGTCTACTTTTTTATTCTTGGCTGAAATTGTTTCTTTTATGTTTTGCTACTTCTGTGACTTTATTTTATTTCATTGTGGCATTTGTGGTCTAGATTTTATTCTATTTCATTTTTTATACCATCGGATTTGCAGTGCAATTTGTGCAATTTTCTTAAATGCAGTCGTCAATCACTTAAAAGTGCTTAATTTTTAGGGACATTTTATTTTGGAAAAAAAAAAAAAAATATAGTAGAAATCTATAATGGGAAATTTTTTCTCATAAGACAATTTGGCATTAGGACAGATAGAAAAAAAATTTAAATTGAACAGGAAAGAAATTAATAAAAATAACATGTATTCGCATAAGAACTTTTGCTTTTCATTCAGCAAACTGCCTGTGGCAATAAGATTTAAACATAATCTCAGTGTGATTTTGGGAAAAAGGTAAATTTCTATCGAAAATTATTTTGAAAAAATTCGAATGTTTACACATGATTCACCCGTTAAAAGCATTTTTATATGCAAATCACGTTATCCATATCCTAAACTTCACAATCAAACACTCAATGCGAGCATGTATTAGAATGATCCCATGTACATATATTTGAAAAAACACACATTCTTCCCGTTTTAAGCGTGTGCTTATGTGGATTCGAGTGTGTATTTGTATTCGACACTTACCTTGAACAATTAGTTTAGCATAACTGGACTCACGAGTGCTGACTATATTTTGAGCGATACACTTGTAGTTACCCTCGTCAATTGGTTCGACATTGCTTATCAATAAATTACCACCATCAACAATTCGTATACGTGATGTGGCCCCTCCATAAGATTTCGTTTTGAAATCATCCAAAGGAACGCCATCCTGTATGTGGAAAATAGGAAAAAAAAATTAACGAAATGGATAATGTAATGGATTGTAATGGAAGGAACTGAAAATAAATGTAAAAATGAAGGAAGATTGTGTTAAGGAATTTAAATGTTTGACACGCTGGTGAAAAACAAACACACTTAACTATGCCATCCGGGTATCGTTTGATTAAATTTAAAAAATAATTTTCATACATTTTCAACTTCAATAAGAATTGTATTTGTGAATAGTAGTGAACTCTCGGTAGTATGAACTAATAAAAATTTAGGCTGTTCAATTTATCGAATATTTTCCCAATTTCGATTATGAAAATTTTTGATGATAAATTAAGGACTCGTCCTCCACTGCAAGCCTTCAATAAAAATTTTGAGGTAGAAAATTTGTTTTACTAATATATACGTGCGAACAGTAAACTCTCTTTAATATGAACTAATAAAAGTCCAGGCTGTTAATTTTATTGAATATGTTCCCAATATCGATTGTGAAATTGTTTGATGATAAATTATAGACTCGTCCTCCGCTTCAAGCCTTCAATAAAAATTTTAGGTAAAGTCTGTTCGTGAACAGTAAAACCCCTTCAATATGAACTAATAAAAATCTAGGCTATTCATTTTATCGAATATGTTCAAAATATTTATTGAGAAAAATTTTTGATGGTGAATTATGCACTCGTCCTAAACTCCAAAGCCTAAGAAGGACTGAAGCTCCATTAATAAAATAAAACCATAAACAAAAAAATTTCTGAAAACATCAACTCATTTGTTGATGTCCAAAAGCCATCTCTCTAGCAAAAATACTTAACATTAGGGAGAATAATTTTATATTATGCATCTGTCCAGCTGCATTTGGGCGACATTTGGAATGAAAGTTTGATTAACGCGAATTTCAGTATGAAACAACATATTTTTTTAATACCTGGTTGCTTTCAAAATCAAACCACTCAGATCAGAGCTGTTTTAGAAACGTAATGAAATTCATTTATGATAGGTTTTACAAGAAGTTGGATAGATTTTTCAAAGTATATCACTAACTTTGAAAAATCTGTGGTGGTATAGTCATGTTAAATAGTAATAGATGGCGCATAATTAATATCCTAATTGGAACTCGTTACCATTTTGTTTTAAATGAAAAAGAAGGACTCTGTTTTCATAAAAAATCCTCCTCCCAAGTTGGTGCATAATTACGTTCGTTTTACACCTCTTTTGAAGCATCTGGCTACCACTTGGTAAACGCAGGATTTTAAAAAAGCCCCAAAGGAAGAATTCTGGTGCTGTAAGATCTTGCGATCTGGATATTCAGTTAAAATCTCCCGAAGGAAGATCGCTCGACCTGGAAATGAGTGTCTCAAATACTCTCTCGTTGCCCGAGCTGTATGATCTAGAAAACTCTACGTGTGTGAAACAGGACTAACATTACCGACAAAGGAGGGCGCTTGATACAGTAAACATTAGCGTAGAGAGTATCCAATCGCTGTTACTCTGTTAAGTGACCAGTGTTATGCCGCCATCACTTAAACAGCCCAACAACAATTAACACAACGCCATGCTAAGTAAATTAGAAAGATTCATGATGTTAATTTTTTTTGTATTTTTTATGACTTGTCTTGAACAGGGATCGAACCCAAGTTCTCAGTCATAAATTGCTTTGCATTCAACGCAGTAACTACTTCAGCCAATAGCACCCTTTACTCTTAGGATCCCTGTTTCCCCGCTGCTCAAATTTTGACTATATGATTTCTTTTAAAGTAAAAAATTTTTTTTATATTGCAAAACATATCTGTACTTTTCTTAAAAACATAAATTTCTAAAATTTTATTCAAAATTCAATATATTTTAAGGAAACTATTTGTTGTTTTCCCTTTTCTTTAGTTTTCGCTGCTGTTTTTTGGCTTTAGCATATGATTTTTTTATGAAAAGCATTTTATTTCCTTGTGTATGTGTGTGTGTGTGTGTCGTTCTCTTTTTATTCCAGCATTACACCTGACAACATATGACTTGAATAGTAATTTTTTTTCTACATTCTGTTTTTCGTTTTTTTATCAACTAACAACATATTTTGTAAAATATATAAAAAAAGGCAACAACAAAAAATCTATTAAATCAAATTTATGCTGCATTTACATCTACATAAATATATGTATAAATGTATCTGTTTACAACATTTTACTCTGCCAGTTCAAGAGATTTTTTTGTAAAAAAACACAAGTATTCGTGGCATATGATTATTAGATGCAAAAAGAAATATCTCCACATATTCTTTGAATGTAAATGAGCTTCTAAGCATATGGGAATATATATTTAAGTTTAATTCAGAATTTTATAAAAAAAGGCATATGTCTCCTGCCATTTGCGCTGAACAAAAATATATGAAAATATAAAGACAAAATACTTATTGCAAGAAAATAATTTTTTATTTTCTTTAATGGAAAGAAATAAAAAACTCACCTTCATCCATATGAGCGTTGGCTCCGGTATGCCCTTAGGTGGCCCACATTCCAGTAATGCCGTTTCACCTTTTGCCACACGTGTATCCTTGGGCTGTGCGCGAAAATCATCTCGCAAAACTGAAAGAGACAAAGAAAATATAGACATGTATATAAATGGATCTGCACTTATTTTTTTACTCAATCTGTGGTACTTTTTTTATTAAAAAAAAAATCAAATAAGGACTAATAACAATTGTATGTAAGAGAAATGTATGCCAGCAATGTACACATTTGGAATATTTCCAAAAGGATACAACAAAATTACTTTAAAAAATATTAACAACAGATGTGCATGTTTCTTTTAGAATTTTTAGAAAAGGAAAAAGTACAAGAAACTAGAAACTGAAATGAAAAATAGAACATCAAAACAGTTTTAATAATAAAAAGTAAACAATTTTTTGGCCTTAAAGCGGGCAACATAGTTTTTCACTTAATTGCAGATTTAAGATTCAAGAAAATTAAAATTAAGAAATTTAAATTAAATTAAAATGTGTTCAAAAAAATTTAACTCTGAAAAAAGCCTTAAGGTGAAATATTTATATTTTTACATACACACGGCGTTTGAAGCCTTGTACGGATTTCCGTCTGAATTTTACGATCTCATAAAAAAATTCCTTACAGATGGTAAATTTCTCAATAAACTAAAAAAAAAAACGGAATTTTCTAAATTTTGGTCTATTACAAGAATATAGTGCATGTTAGTGGTAACTTCTTTCCGTCAACTGAAAGAAAATTTAATGTTCACACAATGTTTGGTCACTGAGTTTTTGTTTGCCATTCCAAGTTTATTGTGCCCCGAAATTCATTCGAGGTTTCTTTTCTTGTTAAAATCCGAGAAATTAATAAGTTTAGTTTATATTTAAATAAATTTCTGCAGTCATATCTACAAGACTATATTTCCTTGGAAAATTTTAAATGTAAAATTCTTCAGTTTTGGAAGCAAGATATAGTCACTCGGGGCTAAATCCAAAGAATGATGTGGATGAAGGATCAATTCGTATCCAACTTAATAGAATTTTGCCATGTAAACTTCTCATATGTATGTACAACATTGCATTGTTATGGTGGTAGGGAACTTTTTCCTTGGCCAAACCCATGTTGCCCTTTACCCACGCCGATTCACCCCGCGAAACCCACCCTTTGACTGCTGTTTTTCCTCTGGTGTCTCTGGTTCCAAACTTTTGTCCGAGGTTACGAAACGGTACAAAAACTCATCCATATTGCGGTTGAACAAAGCCAAACACGCCTACGAAGTTGTCATACGATTGCTTTTGTGGTCAATTGTGAGCAAATGCAGTACTCATATTGCGGAAAGCTTTCCTATACCCGAGCGATCATTTAAAATTTAAACTTCTTAGTCATGTGATAGGCTTCCAAAATCTCTCGCGTTTTTACTCTCTGAATGCCCGTGAATTTTTTCAAGTGTTTCGGGAGTAGAGAACTCAACAGGACGCCCAGAACGTCTGACATCTTCAGTGTTTGTACGGTCACAACTAAATTAGGTATATCATCTTTTGCTACTGAAATTGATCGTGCAGTATTCCCGTAGTACGAGCATTTGTCAAGCTTATCCTTAGTTTGAATGATATTCTTCTTAAGTAAAAAATAATGCCTAATGAGCCCAAGAAATTCATTGTTTTCCATTTTCTCCTCAAATTTTGTGGGAGTCTGCTATTAATTATTTTCTGTCAAACACAAACTAATTGACGCAGCTTGTTCAAACTTTGACAGGAGTCAATGCACAGATGCCTTTTGACAGGAGTAGTGTTGCCCCTTCAGTTAAGAGATGCGAAATTTAAAACGTCACGAACTTAATGAGCCGCTCTCGTATTTTCCACTATATGAACAAATAATACTTTAAGCTGATTTTATGCTTTAATTCAAGATACAATGTGTATACTTTTAAATCTTCATAACAAACTTTTTAATACAATTTTACTTGGCAGTGGCTATAAAGTTTGCCTAAGCGCTTTTTGTACGTGGCCGTTAGTACATTTCAAGAGAGACTATGTGCATTTTTTATAAATACATTCCCAATGTCAATTTTGGTTCAGTTTAGCGTAGTCACAAACATGATCCATATCCCATACAGTTGACTACTATCCTGATGAATGCAATTTCTGTGGAAAAGCCAAAACGCTTCGTAGTTTTAAGGAACATAAATTAGTGTTGAATTTTTCTTTCTGCGTGGTTTGCTTGAATATTGAATAATTTTTGGCCATTCCACGTCAATTTGGCATGAAAATAATTCTACTTAAATACAGTTTTTTAGTGAAGGACTTTTGTAAAATTTGTCATTGAAATTAATAATAAAATAATTACAAATAATTACCAAGATCTGCTCGAAAGGATATCTAGGATGTTCCGATTCAAGTGGAATTCAGTTACAAGTTTGATTATTGAAAATGAAGTTGTACGATTTTTTCTTCAATCCACTATATATATTAAGTTTAAAATTAAGGATATAAGGCAGGTAGCCAGATCCATGCTCTTATTGGAATCAATTTTATTGTAAAGGTTAATGGCATAATATTCATTTAAAAAAAGAATATAAGGAATTAACTACAGAAATTACAAGCCTAAAAGGAGGCAATACTTTTTACAAGTTCAACCAATATAAAGTATACTATAAGAATAGCAACAAATATTGCTTGTAAACATGGCTTATGCTATATTGGCAAATAATGCGAAACTCTCTCTTATGATTCTTAAACTACTGTTATATATATACAATAAATTAAATATATTATACTCCCTCAATTCCCATTTATTATCCAAATAAAATAAAACTTAAGTCTCGAGTACTCCAATGTGTCAAAGCGCAGTCAAAATGAGAAAAATGAAGGCTCTTGAAAACGAAAGAACACCATCCAAACATAAATTAGCTTAAATTGATTTAAATAAATAGTTCTATTCATCCAATACATCCAATTCTCAGCGGGATGAATGCATATCAATTGTTCTTCACACTTTGTATTGTTTCTTTTTTCTTTCCTCTTTCTTAGTTTCTTTAATTGTAAACGAGATGTTTTCTGTCATTTTGTTTGCATTTGTTATTTGTTCGTCAAATCAATCACGATAATGGGAAAAAGCACAAGAGCTTAAAAATGCTACTCTAAATATTATCTAAATGGGAAGAAGAAGACATGAAAAGGTCTACAAAATAAACAAGAGCTCTGGGTGCCAATTGATGGACAGCCAACAAGTTTAGGTGGATAGTTTGATTTGTTATCAAGCGACAGAATGATAGACTGACGGGCGGACGAATTATTATCATGTTAACTATATATGTATGTTTAGTGTATAGAACAGCAAAGTTTAAATAAAATAAGATATTGATAGAAAAAAATTAATATAGTATTCAGCATGATTTCAGGCAGTTTTTTTTCGCAAGGCCAGTTCAACAGCCTGTGGCGGTCATATTGCTTTTGGCAAAGTATATCATCTTTGTTCATAATTATTCATTCACTGAAATCAACTGGATTTTTGGCAGCACAATGAAATTGTTAAACTTTTGTTGCGCAATGTGCGTTCGTTAATGCAAACGTTTCTAAATAAAACACATTTTGTTTGCAAAGATGAAAGATTATATTGCTTAGAATAAAAAAAATATTTATTTATCGCTGATGAAACATTTCACAGTATCGTGAAATGTCCCCTCATTTTAATCGTATTGCATGCAAGCGATCAAAATTCAGTTTACAAAATAAATCTTTATTTAAATTCGGAATACATCTATTTTATTTGTAATATGTATCAAATATTCTATTATCGGTTCAGAAAAACAAACTTGAAAGTGCTGAGTTCATTTGAGCGAAGCGGGTTTCTCTTAAATCAGAGACCATCTAAACGAAGATCTTGCTTAAAAGAAAGACAAATGATGACATTTTTTGTGTCCATGGTCAGAATATTACGTTTATATATGGAGTGATGATAAGCTGCTGTCTGTTTGCAATTTTATCCGGTTGTGGTAACGCTATCATCATCATCGTCCGACGCTATCGATCAATTCAATTTAGTTCTAGTTTTTTGTTACCCAAATTAATGATTTTTACATATTTAGCGCAATACTTAATGTAAAAAAATATTCCACAGCCACGGCAATAGTTTAAATATTGACATCACAAATTTAATCATAATATAACTGACTCTTTTTGTACTTGATTTAAAAATTCTAAGATAAATTTTAACTAATTTTTACCTAAATTTTTATAAAAAAAGTTTTACTTAAAAATCGTGGGAGGTAGAGAGCACCAAATCCTTCTTAATAAGTAACCGTAACGTTATTTATAAAATTCATTAATTATATCAGGGATATAAGCGTAATATTAGTGGCGCATTAGTAATGTCACAATTTGAATTAACCGCGTTTTAATTGCAAATAAAAAAGAGGTCCGTTTTCATAAAAAAGTTTATTTGAAGGTATAAAATTGATGACATTATTCGGAAAAAATTATTTCGCTCGAATGAGCCATCCCCTTGTTGATGCATAATTGCGCTCGTTTTACTGCATTTTGAATTGTTGCTCCAAATTGGCGATTTCTTTTGCAAAGGCGATTTCTTCTCTAGGTTTGAATGGTTCGTGATTTCTTATGGTTAAGGCGAGGTTTTAAAAAGTTCCAAAGGAAGAAGTTTCCCCAAAAGGGGAAATCCATCGAGTGTTGCCCAAGCTAAGTGAGCGGTTGCTCCGTCCTGTTGAAAATAAAAATGGTAGAGATCTAATGCAGCAAATTGTGCCAAAAAAGTCGTTCGTGCAAATGCCACAATTAACACTCACTTTGAGGGGATGCAAAGGCTCTTCGTGCATTTAATGTGAAGTCTTTATGTCCAAGAAATGTAAATTATTGTTTGTTCCACTTAAGTGGAAATGGTCTTCGCCGCTCATTATAACTTTTTGAATACGACATCATTCCCATCTTGCATCAAGCTTAATAGAATGTCGCAGTAAGTTAACCTTTTCCGACTATCATTAGACATCAACCCGTGCACAGTTTACACCTTGTAGGGGAACATTTTTAAATCCTGCACACAGTTCATTGCTACCGGACGCCTGATGACGCATAACTGTGTGCGTCGTCATCTTTTTGATATTTGTGAATTCTCTCTGCCTTTGTCGGCAACAGCAGAAATGGTCTTGGTCGATTATGTAAAAGCGAGTTGGGTCACGTCTTGGGACATGTGTAGCGGACCCAGTTTGCACGAGCCGCTCAACCAAATGCTAAATTATTCGATTGCATGGAGCACAACGTCGAGAAAGACGACGACAAAATTCACAATGCGATAAAACAACAGGCCAATGGGCAGGATGGTCTGCTGACTAGAAATTCTCTATTCCCCTCTTTATTTACATCAAAAGTTGGGCATATGGTTAATTGTGAGCATTTTTGTGGCCTGTCGTAAAATTTTCAAAAATTTTACTTGGTATAATTTACTTCTCACTAACAGAAATATAAAAAACTAACAATAATATTTTTTAATTAACATTGACAAGTTCATATAAATAATCTCGTTTCCATATATTGATTTAAAAAAAAGGATGTGAATGTTCAGTCAGAGATATCCTGAGTGCTATTTTTTTCGAAATTCGCACATTGCGACGGGTTTAACGTATATCGAGTTTTATTTCTAGTTGCTGGTTTTGCAAACAGTCAAGGATATTTGAAATGGGGACCCTGTTAAGACATTAGTTCTAGACGGGTACTAGTAAAAAAGTTTGGGACTTTCTGGTTGTCCATAACATTCACTACAGCTAAATATAATCCCTCTTTCTCTAATTTCTTGTATATTTTCCCCCTCTTTTATATTATTTAATTATCATTAAGGCTTCCTCTTCTAAATTGTGTTCTATAATCGTTTTCATTTTAATGCAACTAATTACCCGCTTTCAACATACGTGACTGAAAATAATCACATATACTTTGTTTTTGTTTTTTTTTTGTTTTGTTAAATAGAAAACTCATTAAGAATTTTAATAAGAAAGGCAAATTAATATTTAAAACACTCACTTTGAAGGTGTTAAATTTTTTATGCCTTGTGTAATTTCCAGGAGTAATCAAAGGCCCACCATAATTAGGAAAATAATGTGCATAAAATTTATAATTAAATTATTTATAAGAAAGAGAAACATTTTTTTTATGTAAAACAATGCCTGCAATTAACTCGTTTCAAATTCAGTCAAATAAAAAAATTTCTTTGAAATTTTTATCTGAGTTTAAATATTTAAATTGTAAATATTTGTAAATTCCACATTCAAGTCTTTATGTTTAAAAAGTGCGAACCAATTTTTTTATTACTTTTGTCAATGTTTTTTTTTCAACTAAGTAAACTTTTTAATCAACAATCAAAGACACAAAAGCCGTTGTCAATATTAAATATTAGCACAATGTAAACATGTTTGTAGTTGTGTTAAACAAACTTGTGTTCAAACTAAACAAACATGTTATTGGCAGTTGTATTTAACATTTGCAGGTAAAAAAAATATAATTATACTCGTACATATAGACTGAAATAATGTTGAATACTTTCTTTGCCACATTCTTTGTAGCCACATTTACGTCGTGTCAGTTTTACTTATTTTCAAATCATATGTCATTTTGTGTTTGTTATTAAAAAACATATTTTTTTGCCCCTTAATTGGCTTCAATTTCTTCCACACAATTAGAATAAACACATTTAATTTTCTTTTGTGTTTGTATCATATTTTTAATTTTTTATTTTTATTTTTACTTGTCAGTCGTTTAAAGACAACATTCATTCTACACTTGATCATTTCCACTGAAGAGAGTTGGTCTTTTTATAACATTTTGAAGCATGTGTAAATGGCACTCTCTTACAGTTTCCATAATATGTGCAACATTATCATGCAACATAGTATTTATTTATTATTTTCTTACAGAAACATCTTTGTGTTGTTGAAGTAGTCGTAAAAAATTAAACAACTGCACGATATTATTTCAAAATTAGCCCAGCACGTTGTATGAAATTTATTTATGAAATACTAAGAAAAAATAAAATAAAGAACTAAATGTGTTAAGAAAAATTTATGAATATGTTTAAAAAAAGGTCTGTCAACATATTTATGGATTCCTTTTTTTTTCTTCGTTAACAGCTTCCTCGAAAACGTGAATGGATATTGGGTATATGAATATTGAGTATAAGACCTTAATCGAACAGTAAAAAAAAATATCATTACATGTTAAAATCATTCATGCAGAATATTCATTGTTGTCCCCTTGTATTCTATATCCATTTCTATATCTTTAAATTTATGCCACATTACAGCTCTCGAAAATCTATTTTCTTGTGCAGGACTCGAAAAGAGGCGCCTCATGCTCTCCATATCAATTTTGTAGGCACATGCTATATTCTTAGTCCATCTGATGTTACTTTTACTTTTTATATGAAGATCATTTTTTATGCAAAAGTAGTTTTAATACTAAAAGTACTTTTTATATAAAAAGTACCTTTCATACAAAAACTACCTTTTATACAAAAAGTACCTTTTATACAAAAAGTACCTTTTATACAAAAAGTACCTTTTATACAAAAAGTACCTTTTATACAAAAAGTACCTTTTATACAAAAAGTACCTTTTATACAAAAAGTACCTTTTATACAAAAAGTACCTTTTATACAAAAAGTATCTTTTATACAAAAAGTATCTTTTATACAAAAAGTACCTTTTATACAAAATCAAATTTTATACAAAAAGTACCTTTTATACAAAAAGTACCTATAATACAAAAAGTACCTTTTATACAAAAAGTACCTTTTTTACAAGGAGCACCTTTTATACAAAATGTACCTTTTATATAAAAGTACCTTTTATATAAAAAGTACCTTTTATAAAAAAAGTACCTTTTATATAAAAAGTACCTTTTATAAAAACGTACCTTTTTTTGTTAAAAGTACGTTTTATAAAAAATTCCTTTAATAGAAAAAGTAATTCTTATGCAAAATGTATCTTTTTTACAAAAAGTACCTTTTATAAAAGGATTTCCTTTAATACAAGAAGTACCTTTTATAAAAAAATTACCTTTTATATAAAAAGTACCTTTAATGCAAGAAATAAACTTTATAGAAAAAGTGTCTTTTATATAAAAAGTACCTTTTATTCAAAAGGCACCTATAATACAAAAAGTACATTTTATACAAAAATACTTTTTATACAAAAAGTACCTTTTATACAAAAAGTATATTTTATACAAAAAATATTTTTTATACATAAAGTACCTTTTATACAAAAAGTACCTTATGTGCAAAGAGTACCTTTTATGCAAAAAGTACCTTTTATACAGTAAGTTCCTTTTATAAAAAAAAAAAATACCTGTTATACAAAAAGTATATTTTGTGCGCTAAGAACAAGGGCTTTATTGTTTTAATAATTTTCAAAATAAGAAATTACTTGTTCTTCCACCCATTCCAAGACCAACGATGCTTCCGTATTTTCTCTCAACTTAATGATCATTATCTAGTAATATTGATTAAAAATATGACAATAATTATGTTGCATGAGATTGTGATGCAGTTGTTAGTTTGTGTTTATGATACCCTTAGTTTTGCTGTCTATCTGTCCGTCTGTCCCTACCTCCATCCATGTAAGCGTTTTAAGTTCTTTAGACTAGATTAAAGCGTATCTGACTATATCCATTTTAATTTTTTGTTGTTGCTTTTTTTGTAGAATCACACTATTCTGATGTTCGTCTGTTGCACTTCCCTATGTTGACTTTATGCTTCCTATTTTTGTCTTGTATTTTCATATTTTTCGCTTGTTTCGTTCGTGTTTAAGTATCTATAGAATTTATATTTGAACTTTCATAAAGCGTGAACATCTTCTGGGGGTTATTGGTGGTGTTATGATTTCTTTTCTTTTTTACATAAATTTTTTTCGTCATCTAGTGATTGATAACACTGCGGGCGGTCGTATCACTGATAGCGCTGTGTATTCTACAATACTATAGATTTATTTTTTTATTAGAAATTTGTCGTTGTTGTTGTACATTTGTTTGAATGTAGAGTATTTTTATTGAGTGCTTTACTTAAACACTTTAATAATTTGAAAACAAAAAACAAAATCTTGACATGATTTTTGATGGTAGAAGTTACGAAAAAATTTTTATATGGAGTATTTTAGCAGGGGTGTGTTTAAGAAAAATTATTTATTATTTCCTTTAATTTTAAAAATTTGTAAAATATTACTTAAAGTATTATCTAAGGTTTGTTTAATAGTAGAGGAAATTGATAATTTAAAAAATGGTATCGACACGTGGTTCTGAGTGCTTAGGCAGAAATATAATTGGGATTTTCATCTCATCAAAGATGAGTTTCCTAATGCTTTACGAGTACATTTCTTTAATTAAATTTTTGTGTATTAAATAAAATATGTAAATAATTAAACGACTAAGCTGGTTTTTCTCCAATCTCATATATTAAATGGGACTCAAAGCAAAAAGAAAAATCTTTGAAAAAATTTATTCTTAAGAATAAAATGGTTTGGAATTCCTTAGAAAAATATTATTATTTTCAAGACTCCACACTAGTTTTATTAAACTTTATTTTAACTCTTTTGGTTGCGAATGCAAGTCTGCTAAAAAATAAAATACACTTTAACTGTTAAAATGTTTGGCAATAAATTTCATATGAAAGAACAAAAATACCAAAATGCATTCATAGACTTCTTTGGAAGTCGGACTATTGTTTAAAGTAAAACAATTGAATTGTGCTTTAAATTTATGGCAAAGCAAAGTGTCAATATAAATTATAAAATATTTGAAGGTAACAAATATCAAGAAAAAATTAAAAAATATAAAAATATTGATAAAGTTTGTAAAATGAAGTAAAGAAAATCTTTACATTATACAAGTAAAATTTATGCCAAGGATGCCTAAAAAATGATTAAGGAGTTGCCTTAGAAGTTCAATCGAGGACCTCAAGCCAATTCAATGCGATTATTATTGATATTTTACTAAAGCTGAAATTCGAAAAAGTATGGGTACATGGTATGGAAATATTAACACCAATCCCATACATGTTTTCTAGTATAATTAAGCTTCACGTTTATTCACAAAATCAGTAGTATTCACATGGTGATTGAAAAAACTCTTTCTGGATTAAGTCCAATCTCCATAAAAAATTTTTGATGACGACACATTTTGCTTACTGATTTTTTAAGCTAATTATTCTGATTTATTTTGTAATCGGCTCATACATATAATAATAATAATAATACGGATACATATGTCAATTAAAAAATCCTTGTTATCGATAAATTTTCTTTAGAAATTATCAAAGAAAATTTTTAGGTCTGCTTAGAAAAATTTTAAAGAAAATTTCATCATATATTTTGTTACCAACAAAAACGACTTAACAAATTTTTGACAGAAAATGCCTGTTATCGATAAATATTGTTTAACAAATGTTTGTGAAATTTTTTCTACGATTTTCTCGAAAGGGTTTGTAAAAAAAATATCAATAAAACTTATAATTTCGACAAAATCTACTTTGAAAATTTCTTTTTAGAGGTAATAATATCTCATGGATAAATTTTTTCAAAAAATATACTCGGAAGTTATCGATATATTTTGTTGAGAAAAGTAACATTATCGGCGATTCTTTCCACTCAAAAATTTCCACAAATCATTAACTTGCCTAAAAACGATAATCGATAAAAATTATGTTATCGCCAAAATATTTTCTTTAGAAACGTGTATTTTGACAGAGTTTGCTTGAATTTGGAATGATTTCACATCATCCCATCAATTTGGAAAAAAGGGGATTACCAAAGATTATTGACGTGTAGCGAAATCGATCTGTTTACAAAACAAATTTAATGCGGGCTGACGAAAAATCTTTCCAAATTGTTTAGAGACCTTTTATGTTCGATAAATTTATTTCAAAAATGTTATGTTAAAAAAAATCATTTATCGAGAAGTATTTTATTTGTAGAATATATGGGCATAATTTTTTAAAATAATTCACCGAGTGAAACTTATATGGAGAACCAAGAAATCTGTTTCGATATTCATAAGACACGTACAAGATTTATTTCCTTATCAAAATTTTTTTGACTTTTTGTGAGAAACAAAATCAAAATTTTTACATTTGAAATTTTATTTTTATTTCCCATATAAATTTCACTTTGGTGACGTGACTTGGAAAATTACAACCCATATATTATCTTTAAATTTTGTTCCGAAAATTTTCGTATATTGATTAATTTTTTATGGAAAACTTAAATAATCCAGAAATTTTCTCTAAGAGAAATTTACTATCGATATATATATATTTTTTTTAGTATTATGTTATCGAAAAATTTTCTCTTAAAATGTTATGTGTTGTCGACAAATTTCTTTAGAAATTTATTTTGGTGACGAATTCATATACAATTTATTTTCTTGGAGGTGAAAATTTCTTTTATCTATAAACTTTACTTAGAAAATATTTGTTATTGGGGTTTTTTTTGAAATTTTTTTGGCCATTTTTAATAGAAGATCTTTGTAAACCATAAATTTTCTTTAAGAGAAATCTATCAACGATACATTTTTTATATGCGTTTAACAAAATTTGCTTCCAAAAATTTTGTTGTCTTCAAATATTTTTTACAAAAATTATATTATAGACGAATTCACTTAAAAAAATTTTTAAAGGCGAAAATTTCGTTTGTCAATAAATTTTCTTTAGAAACTTTTTTTAAATCATAACTTTTTTAAAACCAAACTACATACAATATATTGATAAGCATTTTGTTAACGATAAATTTTATGAAGAAAATTTTTATTATCGAGAAACTCGATTCAAAAAATTTTTTTTTATCGATAATTGTTTTTAAAAAATTTATCGGCAGGTTTACTTAAACAAAAATTTTATCTCGTATTATTGCGGAAAACTTTATTTGTTTTTGGCTGTGATAGTGAAAACTTCCCACATCATTTGCCCTAAAATAGCGAAAAAGTCTTAATTTAGACAAGATTTTCATTATGAAATTTTCATTCAGTTTTTGGCCAATATGTATGAAAGTTGAGATTGAAAATGCTTCCACTGATGCGGTTCATCAATTCTGGTTCGCTTTAAAATTTCCAAACATTAAACGAACATAAAAATATAATTTGTAGCAATAAATTACCAAATCACTTCCGTATCAAGTCTCCAACAGTCGGAGATAAATATATGTACTATTGAAAAATTGACATAACAAATCATGTTTAAATGGCGAAAGACAAGTTGCCCCACTCGTGTAAATTAGTTTTCTCCTGGAAAAAATATTGCTTCCAAGAAACTCTATGTGAATAGGAAAACAAAGCTAAAATCTTCAGATAAATAAATATTTTAAATGAAGTATTTAAAATCACATCTTGCTCCCCAACCCAACCAAATGAATGTGACATAAACATGTTGCTAGGGAGACATACACACTACTAAATACTTGCAACATCATATGACACTATTGAGAATTGTCTATTGAAGTTTTATTAACAAATAGTCTTAATAAAAGATTTATGGCCACATTTTTATACGTGGCAAAGAAAAGATTGCAAAGTGTAAATGTAGGGAGGGAAAATTGCCTGTATGTATTATTGCTGTTTGCTTGCCACAAGTTGCAAGTTGAGTTTATTTCTTTAAATAAGTGTTAATTTTTTCGCCAACACTTGTTAATGTGTTAAACGCTCCAGACAGTACTTGTTTTGTTTTCCCGCTGCAATGTCTTCTAATTATTTTAAAGATTCCTTTTCTTCAATGTTTATTTTCTTACTTACCCGCTATTTGCAGTGTGGCATGTCTACTAACAGCTTTGCCGACATGATTTTTGGCCACACACCAATAGACACCGCTGTCTTGTTCCTTTTTACTTTGTATGGTGCGATAGAAGAATAGGGCACCATCTTTAAATAACACACGATGCGACTTTTTATCATTCGTATTCACCGGTTCGCCATCCTAAAAAAAGAAATAAAAAAGAAGGATGGAATAAGTGGAAATTTTAAATAAAATTTACATAAATATGAATATAAACGATTATGTGTGTGTGTGTATGTCATTTACTTGTACATTTTCTGTAAATAATGTTCACATGGCTTTTGTTATCGGCCACAGCGATAAGTTTTATTATTCATGTTTTAGAAAAAATATGCAATAAATTATTTTGACTCTTTTGGGCGCAATTGTCATATGTGGAATTTTTAGTGAAATTATTTTTCTTTTCTTTTGTTTATACATTTTTTTCGAAAGTCTCTTATTTATGAGGAAAGGTGTAGTTGGATTTGCTAATAATATTAATATTTTTTGTGACTCATTAATTGTGGGCTTATGCCTGAATTTCATCGTTGTTAACCAAATCAACAGTACGCTTCAGCCAAATCATGTTTGAAAATCATTCGCACTCCATGTATTTATACAAAAAACCACAAATATTACATGAGAATTCCATGGAATATCCATACTATAAAATGCACGTGGGCGGTACTGCTGCATGTACATCGCATTTCTTCTTAGTAGGGTGTACCGTCACATAATTCTGAATAAAATAAAAAGTTTGTGAAAGTATTTTTTATAGCTGATATATAAAATAGGATGTGTGTATGTATGTATGTAATGTAATGGCTCCAAAACGGCTGGGCCGATTTTGACGAAATTTTCAGGGAACCTTCAGAATACTCGGGCGGGTGACATTGTGAAGTCTGATTTTTTATTTTCGGTCTGTGGGCGGGGGGGGGGGCGTGGCAAAATCCAATAATTCATAAAATGAGAAGGGCTTGGCCGATTTCTGTAAAACTTTTTGTCAGTTGTTCGTATTTTCTAGGAGAAGGCTTTTATGGAAGAAAATTTTGGAAAATCCCTCCGGAAAAGTCGGAAAATTGGAATGAAAATTGTATGAAATTTTGTTTGAAATTATTCCTTAATGGCTTTTCAAATCAAAAAATAGAAAGTTTGTCTGTAGGCTTGCTCTAGTCCAAAACATTGTATACAATTGTTATTAAAAAATATCAATTTCTGTTAAGTGGGGAAATGCAAACGATCAAATTCTAAAAGTAGTTTATTAAGGTTCAATGCGATCATTAGCAACAGTGGCACTTAACATTCCGGAATGCTTAAGCAAGATCATTAGACTTGGAAGTTAGAACACAAAAATTTTGTTTTTTAACTGGACCAGGTCTCAGGTGATGATCCCTACTCATGCAATAATATTACTTCTTTCTTTGAACTGGACCAGCTCTCTGTGCACGACCGCTGCTCGTGCAATGCAGGCTGCTGGATCTAAGAAAATATGTTATGGGAAGGAGGCTAGAGGATGTAGCATATGTGGATTTCGATTTGAAACTTTCGGTGCTGAAAAGGACGGAGCAAATCCTCTGCAAGAAGGTTAATCCTATCTGCACAAAATAGGCATAAGTTCAATAAAAAAAGCTGTGTGTGCAAATTGTGCAAAATAGACGTCCATTTGCCATCTTTTTCAAAAGCAAGAGGCGTTTTCCTGTTTTAATATCAATATCAATGTCACTTTTATTATATTAAAGTTAATTTGTTTCAAAATGCATGTAAAAACTTGCAACTTTTCGTTTATAAATATTAGCATGATTTTTTCTTCTTTATGGTCCAATGGGAGGAATACGAGTACTTCCCACAAAATTCCGGAAAAACTACCAATATGTGTGTTATTTCAATATGATTATAGTTTACTTGATCTATCAATCAATTTGCAATGTGGGAAGTCAATGGCACCGTGATAAATATTAAAGTGGAGGAACCAACCATGAAGACCAAGTAAATGCTTTAAAATAATCCGGGTAAAAGGCAGCAGATTTAACCGTTGTATGCACAGGTGGTGGCCAATATGGCCAATACAGTTGAGAATAAATTGAACTTGCGGCGTAAATCACATTATTGTGCAGCGATAAAGCTACTGCAATGATATTGGTGTTGGGTATCCATTTTATTATTTACCCTAGTGGATGTATACAAATACCGGAGTATATCAGGAAAGTGGATGTAAGTAGTAAAACACAACCGCTGAATCTCCACTTAGGCTATTCATCTCCAAAGTTATGCTTGCAACATATGATTAAGGCCTAGTCTTCCTTAACTACCACATTCTAAAATAACTTGATTCAAAGTCCAATATATATTATTGATTCTCCAAGTGATCGCGCCAACATCATGGTTAATCCACCGGCCTTAGACCCCTCACAGGTAGCCTGCATATTGAATTAGGTGGCGCAGAACTTATGTTTACAATCTGACGGTTATACAAATGAAACCTCGAGGTCCTATGTTCCATTCCATGTTAAAAGCAATCACAAATTCATTGATCCACCCTTGTCATTTTCTAAATAAAGAACTTACCTTGTACCATTCGATTGTCGGCTCGGGTTTACCCTCGACTTTACAATTCAGTGTTGCAGGTTCATTCTTCTTCACCACCAAATCTGTGGGATGTTCAATAATACGCGGTGATTGATATTGAGCTGAAAATAGGAAAAAAGGAAAACAAATCTATTAGTTTGATTATTGTGTTCAAAATTATGATATCAAAAAAATGGTTTGTCGATAAAATGAATTTCATTTTGTGATATTTTTGCACCTTGATTATCATCGATTAAATTAAATTACTTTTAATGACTTCAGCATGTGTGAGTATATTTCGGTGTATGAATGTAGTGAAGAAATGCTGTGTACTGCAGAATATATTTTAATTGAATATAAGCCCCAAATATATAAGCTAAAGTAGTGTAAAATATTTTGTAAATACTTTTGCTATAGATAGGAATTAATGTTAGAGATTTTATGCACATCATAACCCAAATAATATGCAAATATTTAAGCTCATTAAAAATGAAAATCACGTTTTTGTGACAACGATAATACGAGTAGACACAGACTTTGCATATTCCTTTCATGGCAACATCGTATGCATATCGCACAGAGGGTAATTTCTTATTCATTGGTTTTTTCATTATCGAAATTATTAAGTATTTCTTTTGGTTATTTATTTGTGGGCAATGCGAAATGCAGAGGAGTTCGATAACAAAAATGTGCAATCATAACGAATTATCATTTATAATGAACAGCCACTCTGTTGCAATAATTTTGTACAAATATTTCATACAAACTATTATGGTTATAACGAACTTGAATTAAAGCCAATTTTCGCTTGCAATGAACTTTCTTCGAAGTAAAATGCTTGAAAATTATGACGTTTTTCGTAAAAGAAACCAATATTTCCGTCAATTTATTTAGCCATTAAATTAAAATAATTATTTAACATTATTTGATAAAATAATGGCAAATTAGTGAAATTTGCAAACAGTTCGATAACATGTTAAATAAACATATTGAAAAAATATGAAAATTTTATTTGCTTTTTTATTGGAAGAAAATAGTATTCACTCCAGTCACAACAAACTTTGTCGTACGAAATTGGGGAGTTCGCTATAACTAAATTCCACTGTAGTGGCTTATTTGTAGATGTGGATGTTATAGTAAATGAATTTTACGTAGTAGTGGGTTCCTCAAAATCTCTTTCGCTATGGTTTACTGTGGGAGTCTCTTCTTTACTAAAATCTGTAAATATTAGCTTCTCTATCCTTTATGATCCTTCGAACTGGAAGTAACTTGTTTTAATATTTGCTAGAATCTAGAAATTTATTATGGAAATAAAAACTTAAGCTATTTTCATCTACGCCATAATTCACGATTGCAAATATTTTAAGCATTTTAAATATCGTACTGCTTCTACATCTTGCAACATTTCCTGAATTTCTTTTCCTATTGCAGCCATTAACACGTAATTCTTATTCATCTTGGACACAATTCACGAGTGCTTGTAGTACATCTTCCAACATTTCCCAATGTATATTGGCTTACAAATTGTTCTCTATTAATTAAATTATTTAAAAACCAAACACTAAAAAATCACTCTCAACTCTAATACTGCAGGCATTTAAAACGTACCCAAAAATATGAAAATAATAATAATAATTGATAAAAATGTTAAGCAAATTATTAGAAACTGCACTAATACAGCCACAGTCACAGCCACAGTCACAGCCACAGTCACCGCCACCACCATCAGCATCTCACCATCACCATCATCAGCCGCAACATCACACCAATCCTGCTTTTGTGTGGCATTAGTAATGATCGTTGTCATGGCAGCAACAACAACAACCACGATTTGAATGTCATCATTAGGCGAGTTAGCACACGAACACGTTCATACACTTTCATACATTATTCCATTGAATTTATGCAATTTTAACATGATTTTCGTTATGATAATAAGCCACCGCACATCCAACAGCCAAACCGTTCCACTAAACAAAACCGACTATCTCGCCTTATACCCAACCAGCCAATCACCATCATTATAACGCCACATTTATGCTGCATGCCCCGAAAGAACTCCTGTTTACCATTCACATACGCTTTTCCATGCGCTCATTCATGCTGCATGATGATACTCATAATACGGGGGTATTTGTCTTCTGTACACAATATGTCACATCATCATGCGATATGCTTTCCTCTACTACTTAATAGAAATATCATCCTTGTACAAATTGATCATTAAAAATGTTAAACAGGATGCCCGCAATTGCTGCATTAATGTGACAAACAAAGTGAAATAGAGAAACAACATTTTGTAAGAAAATTGCTTTATAACGATTAAATGTTACAATTTTGCTTAGAACATTTTTATTTTTAAATTTAGAATAGAAAGCAATACCCATCTGTTAGTTTTAGAAATTCCTGGTCTTAATTTATCCCCCATATAAAGATGTTGCAAGCAGCATTTGTCATTCTGAAATAAGATTCCAAATAGATGATGATTGACGAGCTCAGCTAAACGTGGCAATAATGATGATTATGGTCAATTTAAATACTAATGACTCGAAATTTCTTAACTTTTCAATCGTCCAAATTCAATGTGATGTCCACTATTGTAAACACGTGCTGCTCGTTTCAAAAGTTACCAGCAAATAAATAAGTTGTACTTAAAATCTCATTACATTTTAATAGAATTTAAAGCAACTAATGCCTGTAAATATTTACACTACTACCTGCCTTATCGGCCTAATGTAAATGAATGGTCGTATATCAGTTTCGGAGGTTAACAGCATTGCGAATGATGTTAAAACTTCTTCTCACCATTTGTGGCATCTGTTAATTATGAAAAACAACAAGAGATCATAATCATCATGTGGCCATTGCGGAACTTCTAAGGAGAATGACATTGACAATTTCAATTACTTGCGATTGAAAATTTAAGATTTCTTTTAATTTAACCTGACAAGAGTCTTATCCTGTTCTGCGGATACCATAGAGATCGAGGAATTTAACGAGTAGTAAAATTGTAGCATTCGCTATCGAAAGGAAAGTCATTTCTATATCGAATGCCGTAATTTTGGCCCTGGTCCGGTAAAGTTTTTAAAAAATCAACAATGTCATGTTGAATGTTTCTGACAAATCATTTGATGCCAAATCATTTAAAAAATCACTCGAGCGGGCAGCCGTCTAAATGGAAGGACTTTTTTTAACGCGGCGTTTTTATGCAGCTTGAGGTAGCGTAATTCGAGACATTTGTTTCGATGAACAAAAAGCAAATACCTGTCAGATCGGTACTGCTAGTGAATATATTTCGAAACTGAAGGCTTCGATTGCTCGAAGACTTCAACTAGGGCCGAACCGACCGATAAAGATGAGGAGGTCATGTGGACTAAACGCCATTGTTATTATTCTGCTTAAACGTATTGAGAGTAAATAACCATATCCTAGATGGTATACTAACTGCCAATGTTGTGTAATCTTACCACCTCTTAGATATCTTTTTATGAAGTTTCGTTTGAATTTCTAAGGACTTTTCGTCATCTCATGTAAAATTTGGTTTGTAAACAGACGGAAGTTGTTGAAAGTAGTCAACTGCCAGATGCTTTGAGACAAGAGCAGTATTGCGCTTTCACTTAAAAGTCATGGACTTATTGACTAACCCTTGTATTAAGGAATTTTGCTTATGAATATGAGATGAACTGAAAGGCCCAGGTTCAAACCCAGTTTACAAAAAATTAAATATAATTTGTGAATTATAAAATTAAAATATAAACCAATAGAAATAAAAACTAAAAATTTAATTATTAAAAATGCCAAATCCTGTCCGTTCAAGGATTAGAAAGAAGAAATCAGTCTGTCTGGTATCGGCTGAATTATGACCAAAAAAAAAAATTAATTCAAAACCATTTCTGCCTTAAGTTATTTAAGCCAGCCAGCATCCCAGTTCCATTCCTGATTCAAGCGTTCCGTACTTAATTTAAGAAAATCCATATAAACAAATGCGAATGACTTGATTTCATTAATACGAATAATATTACAAATTACTCTACTACATCATTGACCTTTCCCCAATGCAACATAATTTATTACAGGAATTTTGCTCCTCTTTTCCTTGAGACATGCACCATTAAAAAAAACAAAAAAAGAATTATATTTACCTGGCCTATCAATTTACATCAATAATTTCAATAATCCAACTACTTTTCAAAACCATGGAAATCATTTACGGAGCTCCTCAGACCTTAAAAAGTCTTACAAACATCAGTTGCAACAAAAAGAAAAAAAAAACAAAGGAATACCACCTTTCAGGATTGATTATGGTCTCTTGGTCTATTGTCTATTCAATATTTATACATTCTATGACGACGGCCAAAGACAACTAGCGATAATAATGTTGATGACGATGAAGATGATGACGACAATGACGGTTGTTAACTGCAAGTTGAGACATTGTAGTTGAATGTTTCTTTTAATGTTTGTTGTAGTTGTACTTCTTAATGTTGGTTGCTTGTTAAACAGACAAACAATTTAAACGTTAAAAATGTTGTTAACTTTTTTCTATATGACTGACTGACTGGTAGGTTGGTTGGTTGGCTCGTTGGTTGGTTGTTTAGTCAAACCAACTTCACTAACATGTCTATTTCAAAAGTCCTTGTAATCATGCATCTGTTTATAAACGGTTTGTCTATACAATTGTCCGTCTGTTTATCTGTTTGTGTGTATGTTCACATGTATTTAAATGTTGTTCATGTTGTCGTTTGTTGAAGTTTTTCTGTCATTTTATGTTGGCTTTACTACGTATAAAATTTTAAATTAGCATATAAAAAAGTTTCTTATTTTATTATATTATTTCTACATATAGTGTGCATTTTTTAGTTGTTTGAATATATCAAGAACAAAAAAGGACATTGACAACATGGTAATTACAGTCCATACATACGCATATTAAATGAGTAAATTACAAGAGAAATGACACACAAAAAAAGGAACTCCCCTGGCTCAACTTAAAAGGACAACTATTTGTTTAGTTGCGGTGCTTAAGTTGGGAATAAAAATTTTCGACTTTTGGGGTCGATTTTTGAGGCAAATATTCTAAAATAACGTAAATGTTTTCAAATAGAACTTCACTACATTATTCCAGTTGCCGCAGTAACAATTTCAGTTTTACAAACTATTGAAATGATCTAAAATTATAATTTTCGTAAAACAGTTTTGAGATCGCAAATATTTTTGCGACCAATTTCTGTTAAGCGAATTTTCTATTAAAGAAAAAACGTAATTTTAACAAACTTTGGGCTAAAAGAAATTTTCTGTTAAGCTTAGTTTTTGTTGATTAAATTTTCTGTAAAAGAAAAAAAATTCATATTAACAAAAATTGCTTTTAAGGAAAATTTCTCGAACAATAAGGACTTATAAGAGATATAGGAAAAGCAAGCATTATCCCTTAACCAAATGAAACGAATTAATTTTAAATTGTCTGCTTAATTTTAATTATAGAGTAGCTAAAATATAATATATCAAATAAAGGATACATGGGAGGCAGGCATGTCCTGCCACCGAATAAGGCAAACATTTTCTCAGAGCTTAAAACCATTATTTCACGAATAGTTGCTTAGTTTAATAATATTGTAAATATAAAAGCAAATAGAATTAATTTTTTTGGAATAAAGGATAAAGGAGAGTTATGCATATCCTTGCAAAAAATTAAAGGCAATTCTAGCCAGAGCTAAGAATGTAACTCATTTTAAAATTTTTGTTGCGTTTGCATAACAAAAGTATAAAAATTTATTTTTCTTAGGCTAAGGATATAGGGAAGAGAGGAATGTCCTTGTAAAAAGTGAAACAAAGTTTATCACAGAACTTAAACCATAATATTTGCCCATTTTGGTCATATATTTATCATAAATGAAAAATAAATAAATTTCTATAATTAAGGATAATAGGGAGGTAGACATATCCTTTGACCGAGTGAAAAAAAATTAACAATTTAACTGGAGAATATGTATCTTCGTAATTATTTAATGATATTTATATTTTGATCATATATCTAGTTAAATTTAGTTTTGGAAATCAAGGATATATCGGAAAGAAGTATGTCCTTGCACTGAATGAAGCAAACATTTTACAGAGCTTAAAATAAGGATTTATGCTGATTATGAATTAAGGAAAATTTTAATGTTTGATATGAAGGATATAAGCGTGGTGGACAAATCCTTACACCGAATGAAACACAATTTACAATAGAGTTCGAAAAACATGCCCTTTATACCATTCTCGCAGCATTTTGATAATAAATGTAGTAAAAATTTATTTCTTGAAATTAATGTTATGTGGGAGTTAAGTAAGTCCTTGAATCGAATGATAGAAAATGTACCACAGAGCATGGCATTAAAAAAATTATTGTCAATTGCGGCAGTGTTTGGATTTGGATATATAGCAAAAATTTAATATTTAAAAAAGGGAGACATGCTGGATGAAATGAAATTTTCCAAAGAGCTGAAAAACATAATTCCATTAAAAATGTTGCAGGACTTTACTTTATTTCGCTAATAATTGCTGGTAAAATTGAACATTTAAAGTGAAGGCTATTTTTGGGTGTTACGCATATCCTTACAAAAAAATTTCCTCAAAATTAAAATCCGTTATAACAGATCTTTGTGTTGTATTGATGTTGGGTTTCTTTTCCTTTTGGTGGGAAACCGTTTCGGAGACGTTTTCTGTTGTATTTCTGCACAGACGTATTTTAAAATTTGTTTATACTTAATTGATTGAAATATTCTTTAAATTAATTTATTTTTAATAAAGTATTGTAGGGGGTCGTATTATATTCTTTACTTTTGTTTGATTTAAAACTTCATTCTTTTAAAGAACTGCATGATATTTTTGTGTGTAGCTCTTTTTTTAACACTAGGTGTATTTATTTATAAATTTAAACAAATTATACAATTATAATTATGAATATGATAATTTTGTTGCTTGTTTTAATGGAAAAGTAAACATGAATTTTTATTATTATTATTATTATTTATTTTTTTTGTAAATGTTGTTGATTGTCACTGTCAACGACAGGCAACAAAACATGGAGTGAATGAATATGTTGCTGCAACAATTTGCAAGCATTTCTAGTTACATGCATTAACAGGAAACTAAATTATAGAAAATTATAATACTTTGCATATGACAGAAAACATGAGGAAAAAAAAACAAACAAAAAAAAACAGACAACATAAAGTGGAAGTAATTAAGTAATTTTATAACAAAAATTTTTTATAGTAGTTAATTATATCTTTTATAAAAACATTTATCATTAAATGAACACTTGAGCGATACTTTAATATGTATGATTTCTTTAAAATTATTTTTTTTATCAATAATTTATTTAGTGTTTTGGTTTGTTGAAAATCATTTTAATATTTTTCTAATCCACTAGACCATTTTTGAATATAAAAATTTCAGCTTTTAAGTCTATTAAAATTTATCACCGCTTTGTCATTAATTTTCAAAACAAAATTGACAGTTTTATTCGATTTCTTTTAGCAGATGACTAATAGGAAAATGTGTCGTCATGTTGTCGCTGTCGGACATCCCCCAAAAAATGGGGTTAATGTCTTTTCATTCATTTTGTAGCCTCCAGGAATCATATGTGATCTTGTTAAATGTAGCGTTTATATCTGTCAGTTTTATGGCAAAAGTAAACTTATTCCTTAAGTCAAAATACTATATCGCTTTGTAATCGGTATCCATTAAAAGTTTAAATTTATTGTACAATATTTATGGTCACGGAAACTATTTTAACAGAATTTATACTAAAACGTGTTGTTTTAAAGAAAAATTGTGCTAGAAATAGGATTTGCTATGAATCTTAAATGAAATAAAATGTCTCCAATTCGATTTGCTTCGATAATAATGATTTTTTATTTAATTTGAATACATAAATCTGAGAGTTTAAACAGTGTGGAACTTTAGAAAACTTAAACTTTAAGCGGAAAAAAGAATTTTATTTGATTGCAATTAAAGACTTCAAAAAATAATAATAATTTGACTGTGTTGAATAACAACCAACCATATAGGCAAACACCCGATGGTGTTACAAATTTCTTTTGCCGATTAAAATCTAATATTGTTAAATTTGGTATACACGATTTTTTATAGCCTTTTTTTATTTCATTAATTAAATGTTGAATAAAACACGAACACTTGCACATTTGCCAACATAAGGTGAGTGAAACTGATTTGATCGAAAAGTTGTAGAAAATACACTTAAAGAATAGAAAAAGTTCCATGCAACAAATTTTTTTCATAGTGTAACAAAAAAATCTTTAGTATATATTCTTAAACACAATTAGGTTGGTTTTCATGGCACTTTACGGTGCGCAAACTGTCAAGTGGAGCCAAGATGACCCCGTGAGATTTTTCCTGCTTAAAAACTGTACTGGTCTTATGATATGGAGTACTAGATCTACCTTGTTGGCGTGTGGTATCTTGAGAGATCATGTATCATTGACTCCCGGTACTTTGGCAACATCGTCCGGTATATAGCCGGGCAGTAAACGTTTACTATTTACAGCCAGTGGAGGACATTTGCAGGGAAGCTGAAAGATTGTTTCTTCATTTCCTATATATATATATATATATATATATATATATATATATATATATATATATATATATATATATATATATATATATATATATATATATATATATATATATATATATATATCCTTGCAGTGGTCTCGATATATCCTTATGACTCTGTCTTACAAGTTGTTTTGTACGGTTCATATTGTAGGAGGTACAAATAATTCTATCGCCTGACTAATAAAGACGTAGTAAGGAAGGGTTTCAGAGATAGTAGTCCCGCCTGATTGTCAACAAAAATTCTTATATTCCTTTCAATATTTTTTCATGAAGTAATTTGCTTGCTTTGTAGATGGTGTATTTTTAAAAACTGAAATGCACTGCATCTGTCATCGACACGATTTGAAGCACTTATGTATATCGAGCTCACCGGACAATTCGCCGGATCCAATGTCACAGTTCACCTTTGAGCCGTTAGTATAAATCCTTGATTTTCTCACTTTTGGAGAGAACTAGAACTATCAAAATCCATACGGAGATTAACCTAGTCGTAAGATTGATTCATGAATCGTGGCAAAGTGCTTAAAATTTTTGCATGCATTAGCGAGTACTCATAGGATTATAGTTGTCATTGGAAGTAAAACACAGTCAGGAGAAGGCACAGAACCGCAACCGGTCTGTTTACAAATTGAATTTGATATGGGATGACGAAAAATCGTTTCAAAATTGAAAAAAAAACCCCGTCGGAAGGTAAACTCAACTATATCAATAAGTCTTTTCTATAATTATAATTTCTTTCAATTGCTTTCTTTCACTACTCCCTCAACAAATATTTATTTTCTTAAAAAAAAATACTATCACGCCAAATTGTTGTCACGTGTAAACAAAAATTTGTTTACAACTGGTGTAATTTACCTGTAAATTTAGAACCAAATAGATATCAGTGAATTAGTATTGAAAGAAGTAAAAAAAAAAAAATAAATATTTTTTCTGCTATCGATTAATTTTCTGTAAAAAATTTTGGTTATCGATTACTGTTATACAATGTCTATTAGTGATAAATTTGTTGTATAAATTTTCTGCTAGCGATGTCATGTATAAAATATAATTCTGGCAAAAAAAACCGACCTTAACACAAAGAGGCAATCGGACAGATTGAAAAATCGAGGCACCTATGGGTTAGTTTAATGCCCCATATATACTATTTCTAGTCTATATGTTACTCCCAGGAAAATGGAAACATTTTGAAAATAGTTCCATAAATGGGAGGTGTTATGTTATAATGATTATTTCGAGGGACAACTTTCTTCGTCCGATTTCCAGTTAAATTTCTGCGAAACCAAACGGCAAGTTTCAATTTCAATAAAAAAAAGGTTTTTCAAAATGGCTACATAAATGGGGAGAGTTATGCGATAATCTAAATTTCGGGGGAAGGGGTGGAGGGTAATTATACGTTCGATTTTCGAAAAAAAATTATGGGACGAGACTACAAGCAAACTATTCCAAATAAAAAACAGTTTTGAATAGTTATGCGATAATCAATATTTCAGGCGGGCCGTCCCATTTTCAATAAAAAAAAAAAAAAAAAAATTTGGTACAAACCCCGTCGGAAAAAAAAAGACTGAAAATGGGCTTACAAATGAAGTCGGTTAAAAAGAAATCCAGTTATCGATAAATTTTATGTAAAAAATTTCGATCGTTATCGAAAAATTTCTCATTAAGTTTTACTTTTAATTTTTAATTGTCATTCATTTATTTTGTCTTCTCTAATTTATAGAATTGTAGTCTTGTACACTATTCAACAGTATTGCGCCGCCTGCAATATAAACGATAACTGCTTGTTATTATTCATTTCTTATCATCGGTCTCATGTTTAATTAATGTTTGATTTCAGAATTTATATTACTGATTCAATTTTTTAAATATATATATATATATTTTTTTTGCTTATCTGTCAAATAAGATTTTTCCTACAAGAGCTTTTAAATAAATAGTAATATAAAGTTTTAATAAAACAATTGAAAGTAATGAATGAGTTAAAGAAGATTTTGGATATTTTAAAACATGCAAGCTGAAGTCGTTAGACAATATTTCTAAAGATTAATTATAGTTGGGAGAAATGTTTTACATGCCACACCCGCCTTTTATTTACGGCTTTAAGTCAAGTTGTAAATATTTGAAAACTTTTGAAAAGACTTTTTAATTTAAGCCTTTTCGCTTTCATCCCAGAAACAAAAGATTACAATTAAAAAGTTTACCTAAAGTCCTTTGCTCATACATTTTTTTTCAACCTACAAATGCTCATCACGATAGAGAAATTAATAACGAATCTTTATATTTGAGTGATTTCTTCTGGCCGCTTATACAATATAAAAGAAATCATTTTTCCAAATGTTGAAAAATGTTCTTTGTTTCAGTTGCTCTTCTAATTTTAAAAGTATTACAAAAGAAAAACTTAGAAAATGTTCCCCAAGGGTTCAAGTCGTTTATGCTGGTGAGGATTTAATGGTATACGAGTACAAATAAAAGAAAACAAAATGATAGAAATATACTTTCAACACTTTGTGTTCCTGCTACAAATCAGTATGAACCAAAATTAGAAAAAAAAGAAACAAGAATGTGAAAAGATAATTACTATGGAATGGCAAAGAGGTAGAAAGTTATAAACACAAAATTCTTTATAAGTTGGCAGGTACCTAAAGGAATGAATTCATTAAGGATAATACTATAATATAATATTTTACTAATAGTCTAGTTAAACTTTATACGACGTTATTTCTTACAGCAGACAAAAGAAAGTTAATACGAGTAAGATTGCTGTTCCGATCAATTGAAAGTATATATTTTTTGCATCCCTGTAAAAACTAATTCCTTTTAATACCTTAATTATTTCGTAATCACTTGAGCATAAGTTGAAATTTAATATATTATTATTATGTGTGTGGAAAATAAAAAGAAATAATCCTAAGGAGGGAAACAAAACAAAAACGAGCTTTGAAATAAAAGTTACAATGAAAAGCAATCACTCCAAGGCAACTGAACAAATACAAGCAATAAAAAATAGAATACGTACATACATCTCTTAGGATGCATGTATGTAAGTGTGTGTTAGTAAGTGTTGAAAGAAATGTTTACAAATTATACACAACTTAATACTTCTAACAAGAAGCAAAATACCGAGAGAGAAAAAAATGAGCACAATAAAAGAAAAGTAATTTTCAATAGTTTTCCAGCTATACGAATTTTTTGTTGTTTTTTCTTTTGATATTAGAAAATACGTACAAAAAATATGTAATTGAGAAGCATGAAATATTGCAGCACATACCCATTATTTTTAATAAAACAATGTTGGTAGTAAATTTGGCTGAATCGTAGTTGAGTTAAGGTTCATACTACCATTTATTCTGAATGTTGCAACTGCTGAAATTATTTTAAGCCAAGTTGGGCTCAACCGTTATGGCGTTTCAGTTGTTTTGGTGGCATGTGTTGAGTAACTAATAGAAAAGCTCTGTGAAAAGTTTCACATCTTTATTTTTCAAATGAATATTTGTGAAGGCAATTATAGAACATTAATGATTAATTTCTTCGTACAAAGTAAAATTGCAATATATCAAAACAGTTGTTGCTTTGTTAATATAATGTGGGGTTATCGTCAGTAACGGAAGGTATTACGCTGAGGGCCCGAGACAAACTGACGCTCTTTTCATAACAACTGTATGTACAAATATCATATTTTAGATGTGGCGTTCGGCACAGAATGGTAGCTTTACGAAATCCCTGTCATTTGCGTATAAATACGTTTCTTAGGCTGGTAGGGATGTCTCGAAGGATACGATTAATGTTGAAGAAATCCAATTAACGAATACATTACTTTGTTCCACTAACACTACATTCCTTTAGGTTGGTCAATTCGGGCAATGCAGTGCTATTTCGCAATTATACAATAACGAAATATGGCACAATTAAAATTTTTTATTTACCCATAAACTTGAACATGCAGCTTCCAAAACCAGAGCCCGAAAACCCAGAGAACATTTTTTAACACTTTTTGTAACTTTCCATAGTAGTCTTAGATTAGCCACTCTTTTTGTATCTCTGCGAGCTGTCCCTATGGAACTATACGCTAACTCTGTTAATTCGGGCCAGAAATGCCCTTTAATGCCAGACCCCAAATAGGACCACAGTAACGGCTTGGTTGGGATGGTTTATTTTATACTGGATGGTCATAGATCTCACCAGAAGTGGTCCTTAGCGATACCAGCGGCTGAGAATAACCTTATCAACATGGCATCCCAGTTTTTGGTGTCCGTTTCGAATGACCACCACTCAGATTTAGCAAATCTTAGCAGTCTACACAGTCTTCTTCTCGATACAAGTTCAAGATTCCGAAAAGTGTGAGAACAAAGAACTTATATCTTGAGTGGCAGAGAGTCAACAAGTGGTACAGCAGTATCAAGTTAATACTTCTACAAGAAGTCTACAGTTACTTCTCGCCAGTGATAAAAGGAATTTAATTGATTTAGGGTCATAAGAGCTCAATATGATCCTATAAGTTTTACAAGTCTTCCCATTATGCCAAATTTTTTCCGCTGCATCCGCCACCTAGAATCTATGATTTTCATCATGTTTTGAACTGGTAGAGTAACACCTCGTTTGGCCAGTGCATCCGCCATCTTATATTCAGCAATACCCTCATGTCCACTGAACAATCTGCCGGCACATTTTGTACAGAAGTACTCGCACAATCATTGAGTAGTGTGCAATTGTTTTGATTGCCGCTTGACTGTCAATATACAAAGTCTCGCATGAGTTCATAGTTATAAATTTTGTACAAGATGGCCACCGGCCGTGTACAAGTTTCTTTATAAGGAGAGCAAAGGAGCTTCGAATTCAGTCATAAAAAATTTTAGGGCTTCTCAGTATAGACCCATGGTCCGGAAATCAGATTAACCCATATAAGCCAAAAGGCATAAGATCAAGTCATAAGCCAAAACAAGATGTGAAAATCTTGGCTCCCGTAGTAGAAGCGATTAAAATAACTAAAAATTTTTGAACATTGAACACTATTGACTAGCGTTAGAATATCAGCCTTGGCGATCTTATTTTGTATAAAATAAAAGCCACTGATGTATCAAAATTTATTTGTGTGGATGTGTTGATATGAAATGCATGCCTATGCCTTTATGCATTGGCATAAAGTCTACGGCTGGCCTTCGTAGACTAGTAGGTAGTGTACTAGACTCGTAGTGCGAAGGTCGTAGGTTCGAATCCTGCCGCAGAACCCTGGCAGTTTGTGTTTGATAATTAAAGGGAGCGCACAACAAGCCTTCACTGGCTTAAGTGTATGTCGTGTGACATGGGCTATTACACCCCTCCAATCAACCTTACCTAACCTAACCTATATTGCCGGCTTGAGTGAGAAATAAACAATTACTTATTGATAGATAAATAACTTAAAAAACATTAGATGAGGGCTTTAATGGATAAAGTTGATTATGCGAGTCTGTACGTGCCGTAGCGATAGAAAAACTTGTTGTTTGTTTCCATATGCTCGATCATGGTTACAAAAAACCAAATATCATTGAAAATAATTAGATTATTTTTAAAAACATCTCTAATATATTTACTTCTTTGGGTGATATTAAGTAACTAATAGACGTTAACGGTTTTAGCGATATCGCTTTCAATGAGTTAGAAAGTCCGGTTATTGTCCCAATTTAAAAACCAACAAAAGCAGTAACAGTCAAATGAAGCCTTTGACACTTATGGCGCTATCATTTTTGAAAAAAGCGTAAAACATTTTACTCTCTCAAAGAAAATGAAAGGAATTTAGGAAAGATCACGCAATAGTGTGAGGAAGTTAAATTTTTCAAAATTTAGAACAGTAGATTTTTTTTTATAAATTGATCTAGAATATTTAATTTTTTTTAATAAAAACTCCATTGGCGAAACTCATGGAATTGACATCGTTTTCTCTAGGAAAGTTCTGTTCGTTAAAGTACACATTTAACCAAAAATATGTTTTCAGCTTCCTCAGCAAATTGAATTTCGTCAAAGTCTGAATTCTTGGTATGAGCAACAATAAATTTTCTTTGGAAAGATACATATCACTTTTATTTCTTAAGATGTTTTTAATAACTGCCAACCCACCTTAAAATTATTCATAAAAATCTTTTTCCCCCCTTCAGTATTATTTGTTCTAATCTTTTGTTTCCTATCTGTCCCATCCTCATTAATAAAGAGTCATAAAAACGACATTAAAATCTAATAAAACAATATTTGAAAGAAAACTCATTTGAGTGGTTTCTCAACCTCAAACAAAATTTAAATACAAGTAAAAGCGTCCACCGTCCCTCAGAAAGGGAGGGAATATTGAGTGGTAAATGATGGCCAGTGGTCATAAAAAAATATTTTTTATTAGATATTTACAGCTTAAATACAATAACAAAAATTTTATAATTTAAAGAAATAATATTGAAGTGATTTTAACAAGAATGTGTCTACTTTTTAGTCATAAAAAAGAGGCATAAAATCGTAAAATTTATATTGACAAAGTTTATTGATGGGAGAAAAGGTTTTAGAGGAAAATTAAATTTATTTGAAAGAATTATTATAATGATGGTCTTAAGAGTGTTATTAATTTCCAAGGAAATTAAAAACTTAATGTATTTATTATCAGTATTATTAGAAGAAGAAAAACTTGAGAGATTAAAGGCGGACATTTTAAAGTTAAAGTTTAAAGAATTTCATAATTTTTATTTTAAAGATTAATTAAAATGTTCATTATTAATTAGATATTTTTCTAATTGACCTTTTGACTTATAAATTATAGAGACATGGCTCTATTAAAAAGTTAAAAGGGTTCAAATTCACTTCCAATTAAAAGCACTTTTGCTGTTTCGAAGTCGAAAGAAATAGATTGTAGATGTCGGGTAAATGACATCGAACCTCTTTAAAAACTTAATCGGTTTGTGTTCTAGCTTTAGACAAAACTTCAAAAGAAGAGGACACTTTATATTAATTTTTTTTTGTATGTTCATCGATATTTTCGTCATTTATGTACTGATTCTGAAAAATCGTTTTTATGTGAACGAGTATGTTTTAGCCAATATGGGATAGGATCAGGGGAACCGGGACCTGCCATACAAAGTAAAATTTATTGATCTTATAGCTCGCCCAATATAATAGTTAGACAATCAAATTGGCATAATGCCTTCTGCGGTCAATAACGTCTGAAGATAAGCTGACTGGATAGGAGCAAGGGAAATGTTAGATGGAATTACCCATTATCGCGTATCGTACTGTGCTGCAAAGGTGGTCGCGATATGGAACTTCTTTCAATTTTATATGGATTAACTGCTTGTAGTAAACAAAATATAATTTTTCTTGTATATACATTTTTTTCTAAGCATTATTTAACTATACGTCTTTCTAACAATATTCATCTCACCTTATTTTGTCCTGAGAATTCAGCACTCTACATTAGGCTGTATTCAACACATTAATTCATTTGTCCTTAAAGCAACTTACTTTTCGGTATAGGACCTGCATTCTAATAAACCTTTTAAGTAAAAAGTAATCTACTAATTTTTGGATAATAATGTTTTTCGATCATAGATGTATTATATACACAAACTTGCACCAAGTTTAACAGGGTATGACAGTAAGTTAACCTTGTTCGATGATCAACAGGCTCCTTGGCTTGGTGACAACTAATTTTCTATATATCCACATTATAAATGTCAGGGCATAGTAACATTTGGCGCTATTAGCAAAAATGCCAGGCGATTGAAATTCTGACATTACTTTTGCGCCATCTTGTAACTATTTACAGTCAATTAAATATTTTGTCCAAAAGTTTGTCATTTTAATAATTTTAGAAAAATTTTTATAAAATTTTACATGTATTGGTGCACAACCTTTTCTTCTCCATAATTCCTTTGTATTTCATTCTTTCTCACCATTTTCCTAATTATAGCCCAATAAAAACTTCTTTCATTCCCTATTAAACGTAATTATTGCAAAGTTCTTGGAAATAGAAATAATATTTCACCAAATACACTTCTCTGTCTCTATTTTAAGTTCAAATTCATACGTATTCGTACCTCATTAACGTAATGAACCACTGGGTACAAATGTGTTCCATCTAAGTATATACTATTCTCGTATATACGACGACTCAATTATAAATAAATAACTTACTTATTAACACATGGTTTTGGTTTTATTCTCTCTATGTGCATCATCTATGGAAAGAAAATACGACCACAAGAACTCCTTGCAAAATTGCACAGAATTTCAGCAAATTACTGCTGATTATTTGAGTACTTCAAATAATGTGGAGTAATTTCAGTTTTCAGATTTCTTTTTTCTTGCTGTTTTAGTTTTTTTTGGCCTTGCAAAGATTCCTCTTAAGGATTATTTTTTTGTTGTTGTTGCCAAATTAAGTAAATTGCACTTTTCAAGAAACTTTACTTTTAAATTGCAAACATGTGGAAATGAGAAGGAAAAATCTTTAGCATAAGCATTCGAACAGACAGTAAGAAAATATTGGCATGAAGAGAAAATTTCGTTGAAAAAGATAGTGCATACTTTTGTATGTAAATCTACAGAAAAAATTTTTGATATTTGAAATTTTCTGCACACACGTAAAGAAAAAAACATGATTCAAATATGTTTTCTCAAATGATTGCATCAAACATTTTATTATGTTCGTCATAACTACGAATATATTAAATGTCCTTATAAACATTTTGTGATGTTTATCAGAAGTATATTACTATTTGCTTAGAACACAAAAAAAATTTGTTATATATGTATCTGTATATACCAAAAAAAAAGAAAATCAACATTTATGATTTTATCAATCAGTCATGGCTTTTTCTTACGTGTTAATTATTTGAAGCCCAATACATGCAAAGATCGCACTTGGCTGAGATAGAACTACACGTACAATAACAAGCTAATGTTAATAGTCGTATTTACCTAATGATTCTATTACACATGTTATTATTTATTTATATATATTGGGTCTTCCAATACAGACTTCGGAACAGTGATAGTTTATAGCGTTCACATTGTTCAAGCTCCACAAGCTCAAATTAGCTGTCGTATATTCAATCTGTTTGGTAAAATCAATATGGGCATGTACGGCGTCAGCAACACATGCAAATGATAAAATTGTTTTCTTAAAATGCTTCTTTTGTTGAAGCAACGTTCCGCGCACCCCGCTAGTTGCCATACTCTTCCTCCATTTCTGGATGAATGGATACCTCAACAATCAGAATTGTCAAATTCAGAACGATACCAATCCACAAGAGATCTAACAGCGTCTAATGCATCTAGAAAAACTGGCTGCTTGGTATGGAAGCGCTAATGAAAGACCTATTATGCGTAAAATGTCCTCATGAACATGTTGTTATATTCACTAGAATAATATTTTTGTGTCCATTGAGAAAGTAAGAAAATTTTTGTGTTTATGTATTTTATTGAATACAAGCAAAGACATAAACAGGCCTGACGGACGACTTAGTCACGTACGGAGCTTGATTTAGTATACATACCGAGTAGCGTTTAAAACGTGAAGCTGTTAGAAAGCGATGAACTCGGCTCGGTTGGACTATAGAAGCCCTAATGTCTTAGAAGAGACCGCTACGCCCTTCTAGGTGTGCATCCCTGGAGACTAAATTTCTCTTTCAAATGCTTTGGTAGAAGTTGTCCAGGTAAATGAGAAAAGCAACTATGTGATGTTGCCCTTTAGCCTGTGGCAGCAAAAAGTAGCAAAAATGCAGGGTATTGCGGTATACCTTCTTATCCTCGCATTGGAGGGCTTAACGGATTCACACAAGGCGGCATAGACGTGATGGGTTTCACGCTCTCTTCTCTTTCGTACATTTCTTCAGCCAATACAAATGGGTGAACCAAAAACCAAGAGAGCCAGTTAAGCCTTGGGAACTAACTGGCAGCTTGATCAACCAACATACAAACATTATGTATATGAATGTATGTATATACATAACAATTAGTATATATAAATGGTCATGTACTTTTTGGAAAGTTATTATCATTCATAGTTTCATTATTTCGAGATTTCACTTTTTTATATAAAGACAAGTAAAATTCGGGCAATTCGTGTCTACCACTTAAAGTATTACCTATTTTTGCGGAACGGACAGTGGTAGAGAGAGGACAGGTGGTGAAAATGAGAGAGAGAGAGATGGGGAGGTCTTAATGTTTTGATAATTTTATTACAGCATTGTTGCAGCGCCACTGGTGTGTAGATGTATTAACTTTCTTAAGATGTGTTTAGTGTTGCAGCCATTTTATTAACAATTTTACTTCGCAGACGATCCTGCTTACATTTTGGGGGAAGGAGGGCGTTGTGATGTACTTTAGCATAGAAGAGAATCATTCGCTGCCAGTACTTTTCAATCACCTGTGGTATGGCCCTCATCAGTTGAAGCAGTTGAACAACAATTAAGACACTAATGACCATCAAGAAAATTTTGTGATGTTGATTGCTTGACTCGAACAGGGTTCGAGCCAACGTGTTCTGTCATAATTTCGCTTTAACTACTTCAGCCTCATGTGCTAAAGTCATTGGAAATATTACACTACTTTCCAACCATAATCTCAGCATTTTCATGACTTCTTTGGAATCTCTTTATATCGAGTATTTAATAAAAAAAATTTTGGGTCTTAAATATAATCCATTTCGAAATGAAGATTCACATAAGCAGATATAAAAATTCGATGACATTTTTGTTCAGTTAATGGAGACATTTTCCTGGAGGAAAATTCTGTGTTCCAAAATATTTGTCTGTCAATTTACAATGACTACTGGCAAATAGACCTTTCAAATTTGTAGTATTTAGTATTAAACAAAACTTTTTGTACATTTTTAATAGAAATATATTTTCTTAAATAAAAAAAATACCATTTGCACACATATTTCCCGTATGTTTTTTTAAAGCCTTTAGGATACGCAGGTGTTTGCAGAAAAATCAAAAAGGCACTCACGCAAAATCCTTTTCCATCATAAATTGAGAAATTCATGTGAAAAAAAGAAAATCTCTGCCAACAAAAAAAAATCATTGATGACTATGAAATTATTGTTGGCCATGCACGGTTGGTAGTACCAGCTCTATAATGGCTAAAAAGAAGAAAAAACATTTTCAGTTTTTTTCCTTTATTCATTTTTTACAATTTGAATTGATTGCAAATACAACGAGTAGTACATGCATTGTGGCAATCATATGTACATGCGTGCCCCTTGATGACGACTTGGCAAGAAAACAGCAAAATCAAGCTCACAATTTATGTTCACTTCAGTAACTAAAGAGAAGCGTAGAGTTGTGGAAAATTTGCATTTCAAGTCAAATGCGAGGAGAACATGCAGATACAGATTGATTTCAAATAAATAAATGGCTGGTTTATTTGATTTTTTTTTTCTTCTTAGAGTCGGGCGAATGAAAAACGTAGACAATTTGTAAAATATGCCGCAGTAAGACGTGATTATGGATGAATTTAAAATATTTATTATTTTTGGCTGCTGCTTTTGTTTAAAGGTAGAATTTAAAAAAAAGATATTGAAATTTATTTGATGAAAATTACTCTCGGGCGGACCTATTTATTAATTCGTTTTAAGCGGTTTTTAATTGTGATTTTTTTTATACACTTGCACATTTTTGTCTCACAGAAATATTTTTAAGTTAGTTTTCCTCTAAAATTTAATAATAACTATTATTTTTATGCCTTTGTTGAATTTTTTATATAGTGTTTGTTTCTGTGATAATTCTCATTTAGTTTTTGAAAAAAAAATGTTTTTATAAGCATTCATTAGCTTTCTTTTTTAAGATGAAGATATAGATGCAGATTTAGTGACGAGTCAACAGAATCTCTTATGAGCTCACTGAGAGAACTGTTAGAGTCAGTTAAGACCCCATAGGTAATTTACTCCTATATGCACCTAAAATGGCATATGCAGAGGGCGATAGTGATGTCAAAGAGCACACAGAGATTGATGTTGCAACATGAAAAATGTGTCTAAATAATAAAATTTAATCAAAATACGTACGGGAGATTTACCAGAATTGCTATTAGTCATATTGTCCTAATGTTTTAAACAAATTTTAATTGTTTTGTTTTTATATTTAACAAATGTGTGAAAAACTTTTTATGACATTATGACAATGTGACTGAATGTCCAAATAATAAAAGTCAAAAAGAAATTTTAAAAAGAAAACACAAATTTTATACAACGTTTGGTGTAAAGACAATAAAAAATTTTAAAAAAAACTCGGTATTCAAATACTTTCTACTTTAGAATAAAAATAATACTGTGAATTCTTCATCATTCAGTATATGCATGTTGTTTTTATGTCATAGAAATTTTTTTTATTTATCATTATAGAAACTCATAATATTTAAAACTATTTTATTTATCAAATTTGTTATTCGAGATTTTCTCCAAAATAACTATTTTGATATTTTATTATTTGTTGTTTATTGTTGGCTTAGCTTGAATGCTTTTCAATCATGATTTGGCTAAAAGGGTACTGATGATTTGGTCAGCGCCAATGAAATGCAGGCATATACCTAGCTAAGCCAACAACAACAAACAATAAAATATTAAAAATATTTTCGTTTGCTTAAAAACAAATAAATAATTTATTACACATTTGACTACCCGATTGAAATTGTAATCGTTTTTGTACATCATAAACTACAAAATGGTTTGTGAACACGATGGCGTTGCCAGTAAAGCACGTAGTGTTAAGGAATAGAGTGTCTTATCTAAAGCTGCATTTACATTTTTTTAATTAGCCGATTCATCTGTTGGTTTTTCTTTTTTTTAAATTTTTTTTTTGAGTTCAAATGAGTCATGGTTAGATTTAAAATATTATTTTTGATAAGAGAAAAGACAACCGCAGACAGTCAAAAAAAAAAAAAAAAAAAATAATAAATCAAAAATCTTTGTGTAATTCTCCCTCATATGTCTGAAGAAAATTTTGTAAAATATTAAATAGTTGTTAACTCTAGTAAACACCCAACACTAAAGGACATTTGATATGCAGCTAAAGTCATTTTAACCCTTTTATGCATAATGACTTAAGTTTTTGCATTTGGCAAGGGGAAGCACATACCATCATTAACTGCCTTTATATAGTGCAGGTACGATAATAATAAACCCTTATTTAACGCCTTTTATGGACACACTTTGCAAAGGGTCGGTCAGTCAAATTATTTCAAAACGTTTAATGAAAACAGCATGTAAATAAATTGTCAGCAAGTGCGAGTATAACCAACACAAGTAAAAGCAGATGGACGGATACATTGACTCACTGTGTTGCACAAAGTGCATAATTATAACACAATCAATATGAGACGGTAAAAATGCTAATTAAAAAGAGAGACAGAGAGATATAGAGGCAGAGAGAGAGGGGGAAAAGCTTTTGTTGCAAGACCCTTCCTGCAGTGAAGCCCATTTAATGTGTGTGGCATACAGAGAAATAAGTAGCAGCAGGAGTATGTGTGTGTTCAAAGCGGTAAAATTACAAAGTCATTACGATACGTTGACATGTCTATACAAACATTGACAAAAGTTTTTTTTTAATAGCAACTTAATGTTGTAATTCAACACAAATTTCGGTTCTTTCAACCAACTGTGAAATGACACTGGCGTCATTTTAGTTATTGGAAATCATTTTGCACACTCACATACTCACGCATCCACATGCAGTCTTTTTGTGTGTTAAGTTTCGTTAAAGAGGACCCACCTCAGGCAGGTCTCATGCTCCTTTCGCTGTGACTGGCTTAAATGAATTGGAAAATGAACAAAATCAACATTATTTTTTTCAAAGTAAATAAATGTTTTGAATAACAATTGGCTTTATTTTTTTAATTTTTTTTCGTATTTGTGGCAACAAAATGTTCAATTTAACTAGACGGTTATAACATCTGCATTTATTCAATGTTCATTTCGTTGATGGAACAATGAAATTGATAATTGCAAAAAGTAGGGATAGGCAAAATATATGGATGATGCATTTTATTGCACAATTTTTCCCCCATTAGAAATTCTGCAAAGTAAAAAAATAAGACTCGCAGGTATGACGAGTTTATAGCAAAATTTTCGGCAATATAATAAGGATCATCATGTCATTCATTGATGTTTCGTATTCCCAAGTCAGAGGACGAGGCTTTACGTACGTGAACGCACAACTTGCAACATGAAAATACATATTTAAAATAATGACACATGTGAAAGTGAATCATAATAATTTTGATTATAACATTCGTTATCGTAAGACCGAACTTATGATTCTCCAGGACATTCTACCAATAGATGTTGCCAAAAATATTGTTTGCCTGCATTTCGTTAGAGCTTATGCCAACTCATCAGGATATTTTCAACTACCATTTATGAATGCAAGAAGCAAATAAGAATTACAAATTTGTAGACACACTAGGGTAGAAAATTTACACAAGCAGGACAACAAACAACTTATTCAATAAAATCCCTTTTTGGCGTCCTTGTGGTATTGTCGGCAGTCTGGTTAATATTTAGATCTATATTAAATACGTTTGTATTGTCGATTGTTGTAGCAACGCCAGTTGTAATTGGAAAGTAGAATTGTAATGTTTATGTAAAAATAAAAAAATAACTAGAGAGGAAAAGTGTTTTAAACGGATCTGACTAAAATTATTATTTTTAAAACATGAATATAATTATTCTTGGCTTACGAAATACTAAAGATTTTGAAATATTAAATGAGTCAATTGATAAGGAAAAGGCTTCAGATAATAAACTTCTACAATATTTACACTTTGCATCCCTATGCTCCCCAGAGGGAGCAATAAACGCAGGGTTTACTACAATTATTTGTACTCATATATTTACAAGATCTGTGGTGAAAGGATTTTGTATATGTATTTCAAAAAAATATTTAACATAAATAAATAAGAAATATAATTGCAACAAAATGAATGAAATAATAAGAAACTAAAATTTAATGTACAAAATCAATATTTCTTTGGTATACAAAATTCCATTTTTAATGTTTTTTTTCTTTCAAAACTTTTTATTTCCTCTGAAACCAAATTTATTTCCAATCTATATAATGTATTTTTATTGTATTTGATTTTGCTTTCAGACTGCAAATTCATTATTAGAAGATAAAGTTGTGCTGCACTCGCAGTTATTAGAAATTTTACTTTTTAATTAATTATTTGTCAAGTTTATTTTTTTTTCTTTTAATTTTTCTGAATGATAAGAGAAAAGAAATCTAAATCATAAAAATATATTTTATTGAGTTCTAATGGAAGTTGAAAAACTCCACAAAAAAACCAATTAATATAAAATTTTTTAAAGATTTTTGTGTAATAATTCTTATTTTAAGAGCCTCTTAAGTGCTCCACTAAATTTTGTAAGCAGATATTTTTTTATATTTTTACTTTACTGTCTGTCTATCGTGAGAAAATAACCAAATGCTTTAATTGAAGGAATATTTTGTAAGTGAGAAAAAAACTGTTTTGGGAAAATTTTTCAATAAAATAAAGTCGAAAATGTAGAAGATCTTTAGAACTCGTAAAATATTTGTTTTCTTTCTAAAGGAGGAGGTCTTCCTACAAGCAACTTATAAAAAAGTCACATGAAATTAAATAAAACTTTCGCAGACGTTAGAGTTTTTTAGCTTCTAAAATATGGTTTATAATTGCAAGGCAGGAATTATTCGACCCAGGCTGGACTTGAACATCCTCCGTTTTTTTTAAAGAACAATTACACTTATATTCCTCTTTTCTGTATCCTTCATAATGCGTAAACCAAACAGTAAAAAAAAGAACTTCCAAAGAAGTAAAAAAAGATTCACAACTTGGGACCCGAAAGCAGTGGAAATACGAATTTTTTTTAATGATTTTAACACGGAACTTGTTTGGTGTCTGTGAAGACTTCTATTGATTTATGTCAAGCTTCCTCAGGGCATGCATTATACGATGTTACAGATGAGAGCTCATGAGAAGAGTTCAAGACAAATTCAGGAGTACCGTAAGGATCAGTTCTTTCCTCCACGCTATTTCTTATTTTTCTTTATGTATTTTCTATGTCAAACCTCCGACCCCATCTAGTCTTTTGCAGATAACATCAGCATTAGCCATTCCTTGCTATTCATTAGACCATAGGCCAAGACTTTTGGAAATAAAAACATTGATGAAATTCATAATCTTGATTTTGTATTAATCTTTGAATGAGATCATATAAATCGGGTCGATTTAAATCCTCGTAAGACACAATGTATGCCGCAAATGTATGAGTAACATGCTATTTCAGCTGCAATTGTGGGTCATATAAATATTAAGGAATCACAAGATTTGTTGTTCTTGGCATGAAAATTCTCTATGATGTTCGATGGACGGAGCACATTTTTCATGTCAGTAAACAAACATTCAAGTGCCTCGGTTTTTTAAAACGGTTTAAGAGATAACTGCGCCCCTTCTAAGCTTCTTACTATTTGTACCACCTATATCCGCCCGAAAGTTAATTCAACCTTCGAAAATTAATACAACTACTCGACCGAGTACAGAAGAAGTTGAATCCCTATATCCTTCTTCCCATAATCAGTTTTCCTTGCACCAGCACAGGGCTTTGTATGAGTAGGAATCATCTTCTGAGTATTGGTATGATTAAGAAATATATGTTGAACGTTATGATAAACGTTTCGGGAGCAACACAGTTAAAAAGAGCTTCCTAGGAAAAAACTTCACAGTAATCAAAGCTAATTTTTTATCTTGTGAACTTAATAGTATTAATTAAAAATTTAAGCAAAGAACTGTTTTCATGCAAAACTTAAGAAACAATTATCAACCAAAGATTTCACACATTAACTTCCGGGCAAGTCCAAAATTGCATTAATTGTTACATTGGAAGCAATGAAAATGTCATTCTTCAGCAATAACTTCAATTTGTTTTCACTGTACCAGTCCTACTTATGATTCAAGAGCTATAGTCCTCCTAAGTCTGACATATCGGTAATTTTTGTGAAAAAAAATAGTAACATTAAAACTTTTATAAATTTGGAACGTGTCGTCGGATTCAAAAAAAGAAGCTTTGGACATTCTCTTATTAAACAATCAGCAAAGATGACTTGCCTCCTGGTTTCAAGGTGCTCTAAATATAGAACAACTTTATTATTCTCAAATATCTTGGAAAAAGATATATTGATTTTTTTACAGAAAAAAACAACTTTAAAATTTTTATTTGCTGAAAATTTAAATTGGGCTTCAAATATGTTCCATACTTGTGGCCGTTTTCTATTGCTAAATATAATTTTTTTCATATAAACTGTTGGTTTTAATATTTCTTTTGAAATTTCGGATGAAATATACGTTTAAATCTCCGAGAAATATATTTGAAATTTTTTGTTGGAAATTTCAAAACAAAACATTGAATAGAGCAGTTTATATGAAAATATTTTACTTAATGGCGACAGCTTTTGTAGCAAATGAAAATCCTAATTGAACTTTACAGCTAATAAAGTTAGACAATAGTTGTCTATTTTCTGTAAAAAAAATAAATAGACACTTTTTACGGATATTTAAGAATATTGAAAATAATATTAATTATTGTTTATATCTCCTTTGGCATCTGTAGATACGAGTATTTTTAAAATGTAACCGAAAAAATGTTGTTCAATAATTTTTAAAATATTTTTTTTTATAAAATATTTTCTTTAGTTCTACAATAAAAGTATTTCAGTTAACACAGAATAAAAAAATGTCTTCTTATTGTAGAGGTCCTTGCAATAAGTGGATACGTCATTTAAATTAACCATAAAAAGAGAGAAAGTCCAACACTTTCCACCGATGATAATTTGAACTGAATCTGATGACGCGTGCCACACTTGTAGAACTTTTCATCGGACTAGTGAAAATTCTTAATGTTATTTAACGAAATCTGTTAAATGTGATTTAAAAAAAATTTTTAGTCCTGCTAATCCTTTTCTTTCTTAAACATTTCATGCCCTTTTCTTTAAATAAATCCAAATTGAATTGAAATTGCCAACTTTTTTCTTTTGTAATGCTCCAGTATTTTATTTTTCTACTTGCATGTAATTTCCTGCCACTTCTCTTAAGTATCTATCGCTATATTTAAAAGATTTTTAAATGATCTTAAAGGCTCATAAATTTTTGCTGTAAAGCGCGTAGACGCACAACATTATATTTTTTATTTATAGAATCGCGCACAATGGGATACATTGCAAAATTTTTAGTTATTACCTGCTGATCCCTTAATAAAATTAGTGAAACAAAAACTGTACAGAAGGACTTAAGCATATGGCAAATTAATTTTTGTATCACTCTGAAGGAATGTAGAGGAAGGTACCGGTGGTCTGGTTCATCCACTATGGGTTTTAAAAGCCTTCCAGAAGTTATAACTATTAAAAAGTGTACCAAATTGGCAAAAGTGGAATATTCTCTAACGTATGTACAGTAGAATCTGAATAGATGATTGGACGAATTGGAAAAATTTTTTAATTATAGTCAGATATTTTTAACTATAGCTTCCGGTTGATTTCAAAGCACTTACATCGCATTAAAACCGCTTAAAAGAAACACATTTTGTTTGGTAAATCGCATTTGTATTAATAAAACTGATAAAATTACAGTTAATAAAATATATGTATGTGAATAAAGAATTAACATATACCTACTTGATTTGAGTATATATTATGGTTTCCATCTTCGGTTCAAATAACGATTTTAAAAGAGCTGATGACATCGCTCAAGGGAAACGGTTTTCACTCATCCGAAGTACCGTTTAATTAAAGGTCTGGCATAAGTGAAAAGCAATTCCTGTATTTTTAATTTTCGCTTAAAGGAACTCGTCCTTAACACTATGCGCATACGTCATATAAAGTTTTGCGTAATTGTAAATAACATATACGTCAGTGCTGGCTGCATTTATTGTTTATGAGTCGCACACTATCGCGAGGAGTTAAACAAAATTGGATAGGGCTTGAGAATATTGCTTACAGAGTTGTACAAGAGCGGTACCTGGGCATTTTTTATTTGTTTGGAGCAGCTTTGCAAAGCTTAACTTAAGCCATTTTTTTAACTTTAAATTTTTTATTTTGATATTTTATTGATTAATTTTTACAAAGAAAAAAATCTATTTGCGTCTTGATTTAAAAAATGTTATCCCCTTGCAGGATCGCTTTTTCTTTTCCAATAACCTTCCTCTCTATAAAAACAAAAAGTGTACAGTTTTTGTATAAATTTTTTTATATAAATTTTCAATGTAAGAAAAAATTAAAACAACTTAACAATCCTATTGTTCGTGTGGAACTATTTTATGTTTTAAAACTCAAGCCTGATATAAATAGTTTGTATAATTAAGTATGTCTCTTAAATATTACTGCCAAGTTCAATATTGTTTCAATACTGGAACACAAGTACATATTGCGGCTATTTTTGGATTCAGATGGCTTCTCGAAAGCTTCAAATCTAATCAAAATACTTCATTTTTTTTTTGGAAATCATGATTTTACACTTCTCGCAGAGAGTTTAGGATCATTGTGCTGCATTAGCTTCCATTTCAACGTTAGTTCCTCTTCACCAAATAGAAGCGTTTTGTCTAGAAGGACACCGAAACAGTTTATGTTGCTAAGTTAGCAGCAGGTGGATGGATGGCAACCGGAGGGTGACAAAGGACAATTTTGCTCCTTAGGACATATTGTTGGTTAGATATATACGTATCTCCTAAATAAACTGCCAATATCTTACTAATGTTCGGTATGAAACGAATGACTTGTAATTGTAAAGAAGAGGGAGGGCTCTTCCACTCACGGCAGTATTGAAATTGTTTAATAAATGTTATTAATACAAAAAAAAAATTGGATTGGAACTTGGGTCTTATTCATACGTTAATATTGTTGTTCTTTTTTAAAACTTCTTTTGATTTAAGCTAAGAGTCGCTTAATTTTTTTTGTAATATGACGATGATTACAGCAGGTGAAATGTCATTGTTTCCCATTTTTTTCTGATTACTTAGACCCAGGGGACAGCATGAGTACTTTGTTGGTGGGTCTGCCCACTACTAAAGATTTTTCTGCGTTACCGAAAAACTTTATAGAAGAGGAAAATTTCTTCTATTTACCTCCAGGACTATTTATTAACTGATTTGCTGACACATTTTTCACCAACAATCACTTAAAAAATTTGCCGTTGGCTTTACGCATTACCGTGCCCACAGATATAAGATTCTCATTTTCAAATATATATTTTACTATTTAGTCACCAAGACTTATTTGTGTGTTAAATTTTAGTTTCCTAAGGTAACCCATATATAGTGGAAACGCTTCATAATATTAATGAATCAGTCAGTGAGAGTAAAAATGCACCTTTTACATCTTCATGTCCCAGGAAGCTTTCAAACCTCACCTTTAAGGCAATCCATATATAGTATTTTGGTGTTTTAAATTTCATCAGTTTATGATTAAGTGACACAAAGCTATGAGGGCATAAAAACAGTTCGAATGGTTTGGTGTAATTTTACACACAACGTCCATAGGCATGGCTCACTACTGCAAGTCTAGATTAATTTTTCATGAAAAATATATAATTAGGAATAGAAACAAACTTTGTGGCGCACTTATATCTTCCAACACTTTATATATTATGGAGATTGTAAGTAAAATGTACAAAGATAAAATATTATATATGATATTTGCTCTAATATTTCAGCAGTAGTAGTAACCTCATCTTATTTAAGGATCCCTAATGTGTACCAATATAGTCTAAAAAATTAGCCAGGCTTATTAGATTTTATATGAAAAAATTTTAACGGCTGCCACACCGTTGCCGTTGTTAGTCATAAAACACTATTCTTGACGCTCTAGTTTAAGTTCGTCTGCTTTTAAACTGAAAGAGTTTTTTTTTTTTTTGGTACCAAGCACAAAGTCTAAGACTTTTTGCCTTATCTGTAAAATATCCGTAATTCTGAATTTTAATAATAATGCACCATTTTTACAGTCGGCCCCACTGTGTGGTGCAGTAAAGTTGCTTTTTTCCCTTCAACATCTTGAACTCTCTGTGCGATAGTTGTATGCCTTGTTTGCTTATCGACTATTTTTAGATCATAAAGTTCCTACAAGTGTCTTATGTTACGATCGCAAGTTGAGGCAACAACTTTTTCTAAAATAAAATTTGCAAAAAAAAATATGAGTTTTATTTAGCAAATTAGCAGACGTGCAGGAAAAAGTGATTCATAGCATTAATCATTTAATTAATATACGAGCTCTTAGGAGTCTAAAATTAGGCGTTAGTTGTTGTCTATTTTTTGCAAATTATGGCAAAATTTAAACATGCAATTAAACGATAATTAAAAGGATGTAATATTAAATTTTTTAACATCACAGTGAACTTCATAACTTCATATATGATGTCGGAATCAAATAAATTATTATATTTTTCCACATGAGTGCCACTAATTTACGTAAAATAATCACAATCTGAAAAGTGGTGATGAACAGGAAATGATCTGGAATAATTTATGAAGCTCGAGAGATGTAGCGGTATCGGAAAATGATAACAAGATGCTCTGCTGTAGAGGTCGGAATCTCATTTTTTTTGCTCACACTGCCACATAATGTCACATTTAGCTCCAACGTTCGATTATTAATAAATAAATCTGGACCAAAATTTATTACGATTTATCAGGCATTGTGTGTAGAAAATTCCTTTAAAGCCAGTAGCTAAAATTCAAGACGGCTTTGTTGACAATATTTTCTGATAAGTTTCCTCATTTTCTTCAGGACCACTACCCCCAAAAGAAAAAGACTCCATCCAATTTGTTAATTTTCATGATATGATGCTTTCAATTATTTTATATAAATATATAAATAGAAATATAACTTCTCTCGCCCACGCTTAAGAGCCATCACCCTACTTTTGCTTGCAAGTAGAACCCATTAAAGTTGCAATATGTTTTTCTCAAGCTTCAGTTGCTGTTTGAAAATACTCTTGAATAGTTAATGAAAAATTATTGGGAAATACTCATAAATATTCAACTACACTCCCCACCATGTTTCATTAAGTCAGACAAGAACTTGGAAAACTTATCAGGGCAAATAATTATTGAAATGAATTAAATGACTGGCCCCCTTTTGTACTGCGATAGAAGCAAGCATTCTTTAAGACGAAGCAGCAAATAAGTATGAACTTTCAATATGGAAAAGAAATTAATTAAAGTTTTATTTTAACTCAAAGATTTTGATAGTGAATAATTGTTATTGATTTGCAAGTGCTAAAGTTGCTGCAGCACAAAAGTTGTTAGACCTGTTAGTGCATAATTCAATTACACTAATGTAAAATGTAATTGGGCATGGGCATAGAATGGGCATATCTGGGAAGGGGCTTATGTCCCAAAATCTTTTTCCAATAGGGTATATAATAAATAGCATAATTATACTCTCGGTCAAAGGTTTGTAGTCACCCACAGAAATTTTTACAGGGGCTGTAAGCCCTTTTAGCAAAATCTCTAGCTACGCCTATGCATTTCAGTTAAATTAAATTTTTTAGAAACTTAATATTGAAATTTATTATTCGGCATATTCTCCAAAGAAATGTCGGCATATGAAGAGCTAAATCCACAACAAACAATGCAATTTTTAGAAACATTAACGTATTTTTTCACTTATCATATACAAAGTTCTTCTAATGTAATCAATTTGAGTCTTATTAAAGTTGGGCAAGTGCATTTCAACTGATGAAAGTTGGAAGTGGGCCATGTTAAATTTTTTAAGGCAAATAGTCATTAAAGTTAAAAAATTCGGACTTATGCCGTTTTTTTCCACAAAAAGGTGTCACATTATTTATCCTTTTAAAATGGAAATTGATGTCCTTGAATAAGTGCAAAATGTAATTTTTTAAGATAGTGCGATAAATGGTTTTTTTTTTATAAATTGATAAGCACAATGTCATACACTGCTTGGAAAATAAAATTTTAATAGTGCAGCAAATCACAAACTGCAGGGTCAATAGCCGCCTATTTAATTATAATTAAATACTGACAATTTTTGATTTACTCCAAACACTTGTCCTTCAACTGTTTATTGTCGAACTAACAGGATTAAATAAGTTGACAGGTCATGTTCATAATCCCCTTCAACCTTCTTAACTTTTTCCTTTTTACTCCTTCAGCTGTCAACATTTTGCATTCATATAAAAATTTTTCCAAAAGCATATACAGGAAGTATTACTTTTTCCGCAGATGTTGCTTTTCCCACTTTAAATTTATGTTGAATGACGGTTAGTACTATAACAATTCATTGAGCGTAATGGTATTGAAGCTCGTGCCTTAGGCGAGTTTGCATTAAAAAATTTCATTATACGGACTGTTGGACAACAACTAAAGAATTTTATATGCCAACATTATAACGTTTTCGATTGAGGCTTAAAGAGCACACAAGCGAGTTGTTTAATATAATATTCCCTAACAAGAATACATTTTTTTCTTCTGCTAAACAGTGCAAACATAATATAAAGTTATTCCACTTGAGTGAAAAGTTTGAGTATTAAATATTACCCAATCAATGGTTTTCATGAATAACAGCGTATGTCTTAAATTTGAGTTTTTCTGAGGGCAAAACATGCCAATCACTTTAAATTTGAAACTGTTGGACGGCAAGAATAAATGAAAGAGAAATAAAATGTATTTATGATTATGTTGCAACATGCTGTGTTTTTCCTTAGTGGGTGCTAATACCAACTCATCAGTAGATCTTCACTCATTATATTAATAATAACGGGTTGCTAATGGTATACAAGTTTTAAGAAAAAAAAAAGAAAAAGGTTTATATTCAATAAAAGTTGTGTAGTTTGCATAAATTTCCTTGCCTAATATGTTTATAATTCTCATATGGTCTTTAAAAAATTTTTGTTAAGCATGCGCAGTTGAAGGATTCTCAAATTTGGTGGCAGAAGGTCTCCTGATAAGTTATCATAAGCAGCAGCGAGATACATACATATGAACTAACTTAACTTATAACAAAATAATTTTTTGAAAAAGTTATTTGGGAGAATATATCGAAGAATTTTCATAAATTTTGTATAAATATATCATGAATACGATTTAAAAAAAGACATGAAAATTTTTTAGAGATCAAAGATTTTATGATTCCTGTAAAACGAAGAGCTGGAACAAAACTGAATTTAAAATTAATCAATATGTGTGTGAGAGAGGACTCCTAGCACATCCCCAGAATTAATTTGGTTTCCAAGGATAGTTTCTTCTTAACTGTATACATGTTGCAAGTAGACACATTTCGAGTATAAATTGTTTGTTATGCTGATTGTATAAAAGCATTCTAAGCCCACCACCATGATTATGTATTTTGTAATGCTCACTTGTGATAGAGAATTCTCATATTGTATTTGAATATTTTGGCATAAACATATGAGGTTGAATGTTTTCAAATTTGGTTTAGCCACTATTTAAAATTCGAATATAAAGCTACAACACACAAATTTGGAAAGTTTAAATGTTTTCAATTAATTTGTGGAAGTCGGCTGCTCTGGAAATCTGGGTAAATCACTCGACCTGGAAATTATTAATTCAAAATCTACATTGTTGCCCGAGCTGTGTGAGTACTTGTTCTATCCTACTAAAATTAGCAATGGCCAAGGCAACTTGCGGCAAAAAAAAACTAGTTTAGCTCATAACATCTACTATTACGGCATGATATAATGACCACGAAAACTACTAGAAAATTCAGGGTGAGTTAAAACATAACAGACTGAAAATTTTTCAAATAAACAATAGAGATATTACTATTGCGCCACCTTGTATGTATAATGGTATTCAACAAGTAAGCGAGAATTATAATAAATATACAATTTTTAAAAAGGCAGCAGGAGAATATTCTCGGAGTCTTGTATAATTTTAGTATAGAGAGAAGAAATATCAAAAAAAAAAAAAAAATTAAATGAATCAATTAGACTTATAAAGCGGCATATATATTATTTGGATAAAGCTTTAGTTTAAAAAAATCCAATTTTTTTCTATATAATATTTGAATGGGTTAGTCCACATGTATTTTACATCAAGCCTAGTAGTACTCTGTTGGAATTAAAAAAAGTGTTGAACAACATTTATTATTTCAAAGCCTCATACTCTGTTCGTATTTGTGAAAAATGTGGAATAAAATTTATTATTTCAATTGAAAATTATACATGCAACTTTTGGCGATTAATAGCATTGCGAATTGTTTAAAAAGTGCATTTGTTAAAATAGAAATTATATTAAAAAATTAAATTTTCCTATGAAATAAGTGCCATTTATAATCTTCCTCAGTTTGAAAAAAATTTCACATGAATGTTGCCACATACATTTCGTAGGTTTATTTTTTTTTTATTTATATTATTTTTATTTATTTATTTGTATGTTCAAGTCCTGTACAATAACAATTATTATTATATTTAAAGTATAGGATAGTGGTATCGAAAATTTAAGCTGAGACGTTGCTTTCAGCAACAGGAATATATTAAAACTCTCGAAACATTATTTTGTAACTATTACATGGGAAATTTTTGACATGGATATTGACTGCATTTGGTCTGAAAACGCAAACAGATTACCTGAGAGAACCTAAAAATACATTGACTTAAATCAATATCTACTATAGTTTGATCTTTCTTCGTGTTTTTGTCATAATAAGTTTTTCAATCAGAGAGTTTCGTCAAATGACGAAATATTTTCTACCAGGAAAAATTATAGAAGTTAAAAAACAAATCATAAAATATTTTACTTTCTGCATAATAAAGTGAAGTATGTTATTAATAAATTTTAGTATTTTTCGCAATTAAATGAAAGTAATTATGACTTGACAATCAAAAACATCTATATACTTTCTCTAAAAAATATACTTTGTAGCTTCTTCACCATTTTTATATAATACATATATCAACTTAATTGTTTTTAACTAAAACTTAAAAAAGCTTCAAGAAATAAATTAAATATTCTATAAAATATGTAATAATAAAAACTTATTCTTTTGGGATATTCTATCCAACTAATTGTTATAAACAATTAGATTTTTTGCGAAAAGTTTTGTTTCTGTGGATTTAGATGTTCAATGGTAATAATATCATCAACTGAGTACAAAGTTAAAAACGGGTATAACTCAGGAACGGTAAAGGCAATTGAAAAATTTTTGTTTCTAAATTATTTAAAATGAGTTTATCTTTCAGACTTCATCATTAGTTTTTTTTTCAATTTTATAGAACATTTAAAAGTTTTTACAAAAATTATGGAAAAATTATGAAAAATTGTAATGTAGGGTACCTAAATAAACAAAACCCTTCGAAAACATATAGTTTTTGCACATAGAAATAAAGCCAGGACATTTTTCTTTTAAACTGTGTCCTCAAAAGTGAAAAAATCGTTGTTTTTGACAAAGTTGTGAAGGCGGCTGAAAAAAACGGGTCTCAAACCAGATTTTTGGCAAAAATTGGACTTGAGCGTCCTCCAAACCTTTTCCGGAAAATCTGAAAATTACCTCGCTCCATAAGCTTTCATATTATGCTTAATCCCCAAAAAAATTTTGTTTTGGGACAACCTACTGTTAATATGTATTTTGTAATGATTATATACAATACTGAATTCTCATATTGTTTTATATTCTTTTGGCATAAACAACGAGGTTGAATGTTTTCAAACTGCTTGAACTTCACTGACGATATTTGGCTTGGCGATTAATGAAAACTCGTCATATGAACAGCTAAAGCTGCAACAAACAAAACATTTTTTATTCTATAAGAAAGAAAAATGCATATAAAATTAAAAAAAATAGCAGTTTTTTGTGAACATGTGCAAACTAAAATTAAAATTTCTATTTTCATTTTGGAACACATGTTTGTTTCTTTAATAAGAAATAATTTTAGGTATTGTATTAAATTTATTATATGAAAAAATTTTCATCATTACCAGCCCAAATTCTCCAACTGGAGTTATAATGTTATTCATGCAAACCACTGAAATGTACATGTGTAATAAAGTCAAGAGCTTTTTTATATATTTTTTCAATATCTTGTCTTCTCGTGTTCTTAATCCAATTGTAGCCTCTTGACAAGTTAAATATTTTATAACTTCCCCCCCCCTTCCCTTAATTTTAACACAGTCGAGTTGCTCAAACTCTTTTTAACACAAACAAAGAGAAATACTTAAGTAAAAACAGACAGACAAGCAGGCAGCAGTGTTTGTTGACTTCAACAAACATATTGTACAATATTTTGACATTAATCCAAAACAACATAAATTGATATAATTTATATTAAAAAAATATATATATTTATACGTTGCTTTTATAACAAACAAAAGCACTTTAATCCATACGTCAGTCTCTTCGACCATCCGACCGTCCGTCCATCCACATCTGTATTAGACGTAAGCCATTAGTTTTTTCTGCTTGTGTCATTAAAGAAAATAGGACAATAGAGATGAATTTTTTTTTAGAAAAATATGGTCAAATACTATTTACGTTTTATTGTATTATGATGACATATTATATTAAACTGTCATACATGTACACACTCACATACTCACATTTATTATATAGAGCAAACCAGCCAACACAAACACTTTTCGATTATAATACTTGTCTTAATGACAAGGGAAGGTAAATATTTTTCTTTTTCTCTTAACGCAGACTATCATCCTTTTTATGTACGAGTATGTCAACAAAATAAAAAAAAATAAAAAAACATATATGTATTTACGTGTACGAGTATTCTAGACAAAAGAAAACAGCTTGATTTCTTTTCCTACTTAAAGGAATTTTGTTGCTTTTCTGGCACAATTGCCAGGAATATCCTGGGGCTTAGGCTCTATAATATTTTCGGTTTTTCTGTTTCGCAATTTATTATTATAAATATTTTGTATCAACAGAGCTTTTGTGCTTTACGTACGAGAAGCCAATATAAAGAATATGTTGTTTGTTTTTAACATTTAATCTATGAGAGGCAATTTGTCGTGTTTTATTTGTATATTTTTCTAGTGTTTTTTTTTTGTGTTTGTAAAAGTTAATTAAATGAATTATTTCTCTTTTAATGTCATTGCAGGTGTTTTCGTGTGTGTGAAAAAAGGTAAGTTAAATAAATATATGGAAGTATTTATGTAAAGAAGGTTGGTAATAAAGAAAGCAAGAAAATTTATTAAATTTTTATGTAATACAAAAGAAAAAATTAATGCGCCACAGACATTATCATCTGCAACAGGCGCATACATTGTGCCTTTGTAGATAGTGTTTAAGACTAGTAGTCTGAAGGTCGCAGGTTCGCTTCTTGCCGAAGATTCTGGGTGCTTTCACAAACAAGCCAAATTATGTTTACAGATCGCTGACAGAAAGGGATAATGGGTCAGCTGGCTTGGATTCAGTATAAATGATGTTTTTTTTTTGATATCTGGGGAAAAATTCTTGAGACTGAAATACATAACTGCAGACCTAGATATGAAGTGCAAAGAAAGATCATTAATATATATGTAAATCAAAGATATGGTGCAGAAGCCGAGGAAACGATCGTGAGGGTTCACTAGTTAATCAGAGGGGACTCAGTGCGAAAAACAAAAAATGATCCTGATGAAGGAATTAAACTCACGTGGTCTCTTAATCGATAGTTAAGATAAGCTATTGAGGAGGCCGTTGCCCACTCGAAAGTTTCTTCTATGAGGGTCGGATCTGACACAATGTCTAAACATGACATCCAAAGCAATAGTCATATTATGGGATTATCTAGTTTTCTGGCATGACTGAAGTTCCATTCTCTCTCCTATTCTTAATTCTTTCTCTTTGAAAATTTCAACTCTATCTACTTTTTCGTGGAAGGGCGCAGAAGTTGCATTCATGTTTATTTATAGACAGCTCTAGCTAAAAATCGAGGCCTTGAAGTAAAGCGAGATGTGTTTTTTATGTTCCTTAGACGCTGCTCTATCTGCTATTGTTGGTACTTTGAATATTAAGGGAAGCAAAAGAAGAGCTAAATTCCGTTTTCAGTAACTAAATTTATTGATTCAGTGAATATTTTGTGTAATCACGCAGCTACAAAGAATTTTGTAAACTCAGACAACAATTTAACTGAAAAAATTTAAATTTTTTCGTATATTCTAAAGACCCAAACTAATACACGTAATTAACTGCACCAATAACAAAGTTTGACTGAGAACTAAATTTACTTTGGATAAAATTTTTGTGTGAAATTTGTATGCCAATAATTTTTTCCTGTGTATATGTATATAATCGCCTTATTATTTAAGACAGTCATATGCGACAAAAAAATTTAATTATAATCTTATTCATGGGCTGCTGCTTCTTTGACTCATTGTACCATCGATGTAATCTGCATGTGTCTTCTGATATTCACTTGTTGCTGCAATACAATGTTTTCGAATGTAATCAGGGAAATTTATTTATTATTATTTTTTAATAAATTCAGCTGGGGAAAATCAGCAGATTACAGCCGCTGCTACCTCTAGTTAGGTGATCGTCCCGTTTCTGTTCCCTAGATATTGTTATTTTCACTGTTCTATTCCTGACTAATTAGGACAACTCGACTATTTACATGGTGGCAAGTTTCTAAAAGTCTACTATATTTTAGTCCATTTACGCTGCTCAACAGCTATCTCACCTAGTCCGATATCGCTTAATTACCTTTAGGCCTCCCATTTAATTGATTTGTTTCCTTTTAAAAAAAGATGTTGTGGGTTGGTCATGAGATGCATTTGTCGCACTTACTAGACTTTTCTTTCATGTCCTTTATTACAACTTGCCCTTAAAGATCCCAATAGCTACAGGTAAATTTAGATAAACTGAACTATAAAGTGACATTTGACAACATCTGTTTATTACAAAATACCTTTAAAAAGTAAATTAATTTGTGTAAAAATGTGTTTCATGTCCTAAATACTTTTATGTTTTTTGTAAAAATTTAAGAAATTTTAATTGAAAATTTTTAATTTCGACGCTTAATCAAAATATTTTAAAAGTAGAAGTTTTTAATGACTAAACCTCACGGCAAGAGTTATAGGTAGGATGAATTTGCCTTCAGCTTATCGCTCACTTTTAGGTTAAAAGAGAGTTTTAATAATGAAAAACTTTTTAACCCCCGTAAACTGAGTAATTCTGAAAGAGGAAGACCATCATTAAATACATCTGATACAGTAACAGCTTTTATATCAAGGCCATTTGTAAGAATAACTTTTAATAAATCGTCCCTACATTGTCCAACTATCGAATGTGAAAGTCAGTACTTTCGCTACAACGCAAACGTGCCTTCAATTGTGAACAAAAAATGAGTGAACCTTTATAAGCGAAACTACGTTTTCAATCCTCTCCGATATGTTAATATGAGCTTCCAGATGCAGGATCGTTTCGCATGCAAGATGAAGGTAGCGAATCTGAAAGAAGGAATTTTGAACACTCGGAAGCTGGAAATGGTTAGGACAATATGTGGACTCTTTCCGAAATCGCTTTAACTGTCATCAATAAATAATGAAATCAAATTAATAAAAATACAAAAAAATTCGTTGATGTTTCTCTAACCCTTCTACGACTCCCGCAGGACTCTTACTTTTAGCATTACCCACACTGTGATATTTTTGCGTGGGAAGGAGAACTGTAAAGTGTCTAAAATTTTGGAAGTCTCAATATTCATTGTATTAAACATCCTCTAGTATCACTGCAACCATGGGTATTATAGGGCATAATCATATGACACCCGGTATGCAGAGATGGGAAGGGCATTATTTTAATTACATTACTTTTGCTTTTTATCAACATGGATCTCTTTTTAAGCGTAAATTGTTCTTAATGATATTAGTGAAGGAATGCAAACAAATGTTTAAATTTTTTAATAAAATATTTAATAACGCCTCGCAGGCGATGGATGATGAAGCAAGTGGCAGCTGTGTAGTTTTGCACCGGCGACGGCGGACTTAAAGGCTTCCGTAATTTAATTTTTTATTAATTCGTTATGAAAAAGTTGCAAAAAATTTACTGAAGCAAATAATGAAAAAAGTGTAAACAATTTCAGATTGTGGAGAATAAGGTCGGCGGCTGTTTTCGAGCTGACAAAAACGGCGACATTTTCAAAATCGAATACAAATCGTCATTCTTTTTCTGGTTTATCCTTGTGAAAATGATAAATAGTTCCTATTAAGTTTTAACATTATTATACAGCTTAGTTTTTCCTTATTAGCTAATTACCACACTTTATCTTCTTTTGTGGCAACTAAAGCATAACGACCAGGTTGCACATCCATTAAGTTATTAACATCTCAACAATTAATAATAATTAAAGTACATACCTGAAAGTAGAGAAGAATAAAAAATGAAATTAATTTAAATAAACTTTTATTAAAATGAATAAAATGTAAAAGTAGTTTGTAACACACACGCACTCAAACACTCACATGCACGCCTACATTCTCAAGTTGCTTTAGAAATGGGGATTAATATGAAATTCCTTTGAATGCCCATTAATCCTGTCTAATGAGCTGTTTAAGGCAGCTGGTGTTTCTGAAAATGATGAAAAGAGGAAAGGGCCGCGCCGCCTCTTAAGGACATGATAAAGGACTACAATTAATAAGGAGCCAAAGAATTCATATTCATTGTAGGTTAAACGAAAAAGCACTCAAACAGAGGGTAATACAAAAAAGCATTAGGCATAAGGTTTCGTTTCATGTGTTTTCTCCTATAAAATGACACTACCAAAATCAAGGTGTACATTTAGCAAGAAATAGTTTTATATTCTCATCCATTTCAAGTTTTTTTGTGCCAACGTGATGATGAATAAAATAAAATTATTTCCTTAATTTTTTTTATAATATATTAAATGTGAAAGCTAGACAATTTGTTACCCAAAATGATTAAGAAAGATTTGTTGAATAATAGTTTTTGCAAAAGGCACATTTATATGTGTCTAAGGACAACATGTATTGTATGCCATTCAAACGAGTAACTAGAACACATATTCATTTATATTCAGCAAATTAGAAGAGAAAAAAACAACAAACCAACCAGGTAAAAACTAGCAATTCATTCATTTAAAAGGTCTTGTTTGCAAAACAGGCAACAAAAAAAGGAGACACATTTATTTAAAGTTTAAATACGAACCAAAAACTGACTGGTTGCCTGGCACTTTGTTAATGTCAGTTTAGACTTTTAAACGTAAGCATGTGTTAGTATGTAAATTAATTTGTGTGGATGTAGTAGTTATGAATAAATAAATTGGGCCAGCTCATTTCACATACACCCTTTCATTTTTTATTGTTTTTCTACTGAAAAACAGGTGATTTTAACAATAATTTCATGGTAGAGCTTTCCTTTTCCGCTTAGTCTTTCAAAATCATTCATTTATTAGAAATGACATGTTGTTATTTACTTTTTTTTAAATTTCGTTAGAGAAAAAAATTCATTTAGGTTTCTAGGCTTTTTTTAAAAACATTCACTATGTTTAGCAGGAAGATTTCGCACAGTAAAGCAACAAAATGTAAAAAAAAAAGTTATCTCTGGTAGGGAGGGAAAGGTGATGAAAAATGTAAGAAGTAATAATTTTTTCTTAAATAAAACTTTAGCAGAAAACATACTATGGCTTATTTAACTCAAAATTAATTGTAGGTAAAACATATTTAACTTTAAGTTACATATGTCATGATATAAGATTTCATCTACAACATATTTAATATCATGTAGAATTTTTTTTAATGGTCTGTAAGGTACTTTAGTCCCTACCCTTAACTATAACTCATCCGGACCATATGGAAATAAATGCCAAGGGTGTGCTCTGTTTCACAACATAAGTTCCATTTGTCAATAGCATTCATGAAATTTTGTAATAAAGTTTGATCGCCTTTTAGCCATAGTGAAACCCAGGGCTGGCACTACTTCACCGTGTAAGTGCATTTGCCACTTGTATTTGTGAGTTTTTCTATAAAAGTTTGAAAATCAAACTTAGAAAGTTTTCAATCGTCTGTGAGGTATTTTTGTCACTTTTAGCGACATCCTTAGCTATCACTCGTCCCGACCATATGGCAAGTAAGACAGAGTATGTGCGCGATTCCAGCATATAAATGTCGTTTTTCAATTGTACATGTGCATTTTTCTATGAAAGTTTTAAAATCAAACTTACAAAATTTTGAATCGCCACATCCTTAGCCATCTTCCATCCGCTCTATATTACAAATGAAGCCATGGGTTTGCGCTATCCCAAAATATGAATACCCTTATGCCAAATAATTTGTGAATTTTTTTTACAAAAGTTTGAAAATCAAACTTTTTCAGTGGTCTCTGGAAAGATTTTGGCAATATTTGGCCACACCTTTGTTATAACGCATTCGTACCATATCAACGATGAGAGTTATTAAGTATTTTATACTTTTCTGTTTATCATTAGGTATGCCAGAAGCTATTGTGTTTAATTTTTTTGCTATTTTTTTTTTAGATAATTTGTTGTACTTGCAGTGCAACCGAGTGTTTTCACATAAACAGTATCGCCGTACCTTGCGTAATTTTTTAAACTTTGCTTTATTATTGCAGATATGATCCTTATCAAAGGTTTTAAGCCACTTTGACACTCTTTTTCTTAGCTACTATTACTTCTTAGATAAATTTAAATTACTCTGGTTTTCAAACATGAAAAAAAGAGGTCAATAATAATGTTTATGGTACCCATTTCTCTGCTTTAAGTTAGTAGAATTTATTTATTGTAAAAGTTGTCCAGCATGCTCAGAAATATAAAACAACACGCCTGCTAAATTTAACTCATAGTGTTTTGCAAACAAAAATTAAGCTCCATCGTTTTTTAATGGTTCTCAACGGGTTAATATTTCACAAAAATCAACTAAACTCTCAGCTTTTTACAAGAAAAGCCAAGGATTAAAAAGACATAAAACAGTAAAGAACGAATAGAAACACTCTCGTAGCGTGTCAGCGTAATAGATTAGAGGCGTTAAACAACATGACATTACCATGGCGATTGTTAACATTTTGATACAGGCCTCACATAAGATTTACGAGCTCAAATTCAAACTCTTCAAATCACAATCGCATTTACAATCAAACACATTCAAATTCATACTTGCACATTCAACTTTTTAACCATTTATTAACATTTGTTTTTGAATTGTGGACTTCAGACAAATTTGACGAGCGTTTGACACTGCATTTGAAAAGATAAATTTTGTAATAAAAAAAAAATTATAAATTTGTTTTAACTAAATGGAATGAATGCTTGAAAGCGAAGGGAATGAAAACGAAAATATAAAAATTAAGATACAAGCAAATTAATGAAAGGTAACCATAAATAAAATTTCTTTAAAAATTTTTGAAAATCTTATCTTGTTGCAGAAAACATAGTTTTGTTTAACAAATATTTTAAATGTCTTCACTACTGTTCAACGCCATCAGCAGATACCATGTACAATTTACCATGACATTCGCAATGTTGATGTTGGCTGGCTGGAGTTTTTTTTTAATTGTAATTCTAGGCTCTAGCCATTATAACTATTAACATAACATTCACACTTTTCCCACGACTTACACGATATTATGTCACAATTTCACTTTAATATCAATTGTTTGTCAAATATTATAATATTTTCCAGAAAACGATTTTTGTATCGGAAAACACAGATCAAAAAAGCCAAAATTTATAAAATTGCTATATGTTTCAAAATCACTCTCTCTTTCTCTCTCTCTCTTTCTGGATTCTAATTTCACCACCTGTCCTCCTCTCTGCCCTATCCCTCCTTAAGTAAGTAGTAGGGATTAATAAAAAAAAAACAGAAATTAAGCTTTAACTGTAGCATGGTTGGGACAATCATATTATGTTGCCGGTAGTAATTTTGTGTTTGCTTTCAAATACATTGTACAAAGCTTCAGTAACGATGAATTATATCTTGCTCATAGTTAATATTAAAAATATTATCATGTAGAAAAATCATAATATAATTGAACTGTAACCAAAGTTAATGTACTTTATTAAAATATTTATTTTTTACAAAAAAAACAAAAAATAGCCAAAAATCAGTTAAATGAATAATCATTATATATGTATATACACACATAATTTATTTGCTAAAATATTAATTTACATGTCTGTTGGACTTCTCATTCAGTTTGTGTTATTTAAGCACATAAAAACTGTGTCTGTTCATGAATGTTTCTTCTTTATTGTCTATAAATTCGTTAAATGTTGTTGCAAACACCAATTTTATGAATTTTTGTCTCTTTCGTCTGAAGAATCACTACGTTCAATTTACCGCATGTTTCTAGCACAACTTCCTGCGAAGGTATTTTAGTACCTTGGGCCACGACTTGAAATACTAGTCATTTGGAGGAGTTACATTATTTTTAAGAACTTAAGGGAAAATTGCTTATACGGGAATTATTAGACATGACTCTATCAGCTTTACAACGTCAAAATTTATTTGGCACAGCGATTTTTATCTGTGCAATTTAGTTAATGATTACTACAATGTCAGAACCTGTCATAACGTCTTGGAAATTAGTTTCTCTTCCGGTCACATGGTGTGCAACTCCTTCAAATTATGCATTTTCATCGGCATACGTATTTGTATTATATTAAATTTAGGAGCAGTTTTTGTTTAATCATATGCTTTTATTATATAAACATTTTAAGATTGCAACATTTTCCTCTAGGAACATAATATGGTAAGTTTTTATTATAATATGATCAGGTACGATCATATTTTGTTATAATTTTCATGGCTCTGGTGCGTTCAATCAAATTTTTAATTTTCTTTTGACGTTTTTTTTAAATTTCTTCTTGCTTTATTTTACGTTGAAGTCGAGGTATAAGTGTATTTATTATCTGCCCGCATTTGTTGAAAATTAAATAAAATCTTGCTATTAAAACACTGTCATTTAGTTGCTTTGAGTTATGAATGGTGCTACAATGAATGTGTCTCTTCTAAGATTAATGGCTGAATGGCATGCAAACAAGTTAGATTTCTACCATCTTCGCTTGTCAAATTGTCGTTTGTATACGTGTGTGTTTGTCTAACCATACAAGAGACAGTGGGTAAGAATATAAAAAAAATTGTTGGAATTTTTTAATTTTCATGATTTCATTGAAACTGAATTGCACTATATCACCTTGCAAAAAAAAGGCCCATTGTGCAAATTTCCACAATGACATTATGAAAATTTTCTCTTTGAAATCTAAAAATAAGAATCATATACATAATTGAAAATGTAGTTAAATGAATTACACATGCTATAAATTTTTAATCAGTACAATGATAAAATTTATTTAAAGAAAAACTTAAACTAAAACGAAAAATCCTTTAAAATCAATTTGTTCTACTGATGTTGCTTGAATATTTTCTTTACCATCATCCATTCTCCACTGTCTGAACGTTTTCCAGTTTTCTTTCACATTTTCTTCTTTTGCTAAATTGATTAATAAATTTGCCAAACAACATTTAATTAATTTAAAAAAGATTATGCGGACAACCACTCATTTAAACGGCCAACCAAAACGACCACAGAAAAGTATACGGACACCGTAAATTGATGTTGACAATTTATTTGAAACTTTTAACAGCGAAAATGTCGGAAAACAGGTTGTTTTCACATGACATTCGCTGCATGAGTGTGTAGTGGTAAAATTAATCTGAAGATTAAAGTTTTACACATCAATTGCGAGTAATCCATTAGAAAAAATTGAACATGAAATTTAAAACAACTTGTTTAAATATGAAATACAAATGCGAATGGCATATTTATACTCCACATACAAAGAAATTTTTGAAAACGGTAAGCGAACCGGTGTCAAATGGATTTTATATTTGAAAAATATTGATGTGGCAGGGTCTAAGACTGCCTCTAAACTTGAATACAATCAACCGTTTGTTGTTTTTAGTGTGCAGTACACGAATGTAGGAGTAACTTGCGTAATGAGATGGTTGAGTGACTGATACGAGTACGATAAATCGTGTCTGCATCCCAAGTTAATAATGTACAGTGGGTCGTCAGTTCACTAAAAATATTTTTCCTTTTCGGAAAAAACACGCCCTAAAGAAAATCTTTTATTGTTACACGTGGTTTCTCCATCAGATTTTAATATAAAAGAAGTACATTTATTAATATAATAATTAATTGATATTTCGGCACTCGTTGATATTTGTTCATTTATAATTTTTTTTAATAATTTAGGCAATAATTAATAATTAAATTATTAATAATTTAGGCAATAAGCTCTGCTACCAGTAGTATTTGTTACACATTCGTAATTATTTTAAAAGCCAAGATGCTTCAGTGGTTGCCACAAAGTGAAACAAATTTACTTTTGCAGTGCCAGTCTTGCAGACTTCCTGATTTGCTAAAGTATTTCTAATCAAATTTACAAACAAATTAATGCGTATTTTTGATATTTTTCATGCAAAATTATAATTTAATTTCTTTGTTGTGTAAAAAATACAATAATAATAATAATAATAAATAAATAAATAAACACCCTTATCTCATCTTAAAGCAATGCAATCGTAAGCAGAAAAAAAGTGTTTGCTCCCCCTTGTGCCAACCACCAGCGTTCCCCATAACAACCCAGCAATGAAAAACAAGACGAATTTTTGATTCCTACTAATGATGTGCCACAAAATGCTTATTTTATTTTAAGTTAAGCTTCCGTAACCACCCTCCACCGCAAACGAAAACGTTAACAAACATTGTTGAAGCTTTAATACCTCCACAATAATAATAAATTCTACCCTTATGCCAAAATTAAACTCACACAGAAACAGTAATTAAACACGAGAGAGTGTATGTATGGGGGAGCTCCTTTGTATGTATAAGTATGTATATGTGAATATGAATGAATGCTTGTGCGGTGGAGTATATTTGTGCATGCGGTAGTTTTACTTTCTCGGGGGCATTCACACAAAAATATTTTATTTTTTTCCGTTTATCATTGTAACACCCCTTCCACTAGAGAAAATGGAATTTGTATTCCATGCGAAATTTGGCAATTTTGTATGCCTCTTTTTTTGTTGTGTTTGAACAGGAGGATGTTTGAAAGCAGACATTTTTCTTGTGGAGTGAATGTTTTAGAAAATATTTCCAATTTAAAACAGTAAAATAAAACTCACAAAAAATGAGGGATTAGTTTTTGTACTTGAGAAAAAAAGCGGCAGGCTGATGAGGGCTTCTTAATGAAAATTTTTTTATTAAACGAAGGGGAGGAATTTTAAAAAATTAACACTTAAAGCTTTCGTTTGGTAATTTAAACCAAAATTTATTTTGAGTGCAAAATTTATTAAAAAAAATTAAAGCAAAACAAACTATTACTCAGTGAAGTTACTGCAGACTTCAAGTAGGAAAAGCTAAATATTGGAAAAAGTGAAAAAACAGAAAATTTTAAAAAGTTCATATTTATAAACATTTAAAATTCGTAATAAAATAAATTTTGTAAGAGCATAAAAATTATACAAGTTGCAAAACGCGGTTAAGAGGCCTCATGCTCCTTGTAGGAACTAAAGGAATTAGTAATAATAATAAAATATAATTAATGAACGCTTTTTTCCATAAACTCAAGTACATTAGCTTTTTAATACAATTCAATTCTAAAACCCCTTTAATAAAATCAAGTACTTTTTCATTTTGCAGCATTTATTTTTCAACTGATAAACAGCAAATATTTTTTCATACATTCTACTCTATCTCCACATCATGTTTATAAAATTATAAAGGTTGTGTCATTTTCCATTACAACTTTGTTTGTTTAATAATAAAAAGTAAAAAAAGAATCACAAACCAGAAAAAAAATCATGAACAAATTGTGGTGGACCACACAACTTTTAACCCATGTTAAAAATTTTACACGATTTTTTTTTACGGGCAGTCAAACCATTAAACCATCAGAACACAGCAGGAAGCTCGCTGTGTCAATTGTCAGTAGCCCCATACAGCCAAGAAGACATTTTGAATACAGCAAACAAACAATTGAAGCCAAACCAGCCAAACCAGCCAAACCAGCCAGCACCAGCTGAAATTGACACATCGTAAATCATGATTTTTATTAATTTTCAATATTTAAGGCAGCATCATCAGGTCCAGTAAAAAAAATCATTTAGATTTTTTCTCATTTTGAAAGAAATGAAAAAAAAAAAAGATCTCATTTTATTGTCATTTACTCGCGATGCTAAAGTTAAAACAGAAAACCACAAGCTATTTTTTTCATAATTTTATTGATTATGAATTTAAAAAAAATCGAATTTAAATTTCATTATCATTGTTTTCTGTGATATACATTTCTCAAATGACTTAATCAATAGTGTCATTTACCTTTTACATACGAGTCGATATTTCTGGCTGCCATCATCATGCATCATGCATTTGCAACTACCCAGGAGACACTACATTTATTTTATGTTCTTACGAATGATTCAAAAAGATAAGAAAAAGTTTCAATATTTTTCAGAGTGGTTATTCAGCTGCCGTTTTTTATAAAGATCTTTGGATGTTTCTTTAACTTTAGCACTCGGCGCCCTTTTCTTTAGCACAATAATACTCGTATTTATTTAAACAATATAAAATGCTTTTCCATATTTTTTTCTTAAAAATAAAAACGCTTTTTTGTTAAGTGTCTGACAGACAGGTACTACACACAGATACTGTTTGTTTACCAGATGAGGTAATAAAAAGCGCTTGGTTTGGCTCCTACAGTGTAAGTGAGCAGCTAAAGTAACCCACGAATAAGCTGTTGTAATAATAGTGGTAGTAACAGTGTTAATTGTATGTTATATTATGCGAAGTTTTACAATAAATATCATTAAAAAGCTGCTTAATGGTGTTCGAAAGAAGAAACTATTTTAAGATGGAATTTGGTTTGAAAAAAAGATTATAATCCTATTAACCTGTTCTTAAAGTCACCTTAATTTTAATACTTTAAATATTTTCATTATATAATAATATTTGAAATATTTTGCGGTGGAGTTCGCTTATAAACTCTCTAGGTTACTGTGGACTTTCATTTATAACGAACTCTTTCTACCGTTCCAACGGTCTTAGACAAACCTTCTTTTCACTTTACACAGGCCACTTCACTTTTTTTTTCTACGTGTAGAATGCCAAGACCTTACGCTTATGACGAACAAAACTACATCGCAAAATATCTCCGCAAATTGTTTAAACCATTATTATAACTATTTACCATACACGTGAATGAAAATTTAAAGCATTTTTCTAGAATGATACTAATGGCTTCCTTAAGTTTGTTAATACCTTTGCTTAGCTTTCTAGAAAATCAAAACGACACAATTTTTATTAAAAATCTGCACTACTTTAACTAGTGGTTTTGAAAATATATTTAAAAAAATTGGGCTTCGTTCGTTAATGCAACAGTTGTGCAATAGTGCGCATTTTGCAAGTAAAAACTTCGTAAATGCAAAGCCTGAAAAAACTTTAGAAGCAGCTTTTACATCACAAGTCTTCTGTATACAGTGGTGCCACGAAATGCGGTAAATTTAGGCAACTGGCGCAACATGTTATTTTATGTTGCAGTTTGTTGTGAGAGGAACTTTCAAAATTGTTTTCGTGGCGAAAATAAAACACACATTGAATAAATATAAAAAAAAATCAAATAGATATTTTTTCTTTTTTAATGGAAAAGTAAGTGAAACAAAATAAAATATTTTTGACTGTCGTATAATACTGGATAGGTTTTCTGAATTATTCTGCTCTTTATTTAACTGACTTTTTTATCACCAATAATCTTTGGATCTTTCCTTTTAATCGATTTCAATGCAACTTGATTTATATTCCCATGCTTCCGAATTTCATTTATTGTTAGAACAAAATATTTATTCCGTTTATAATGAATTCCGCTTATAACGAATACAATTTTTCGGTCATGCCTGCATTTCGTTATTCCTAACGCCAACTCACCCGAATACCTTCAACGATTATATACAACTTTTTAAATAAATAAGAATTAAAAAAATATATTCATGGAGTCGTATTACTGCTCTGATACTGCTTCGATGTAACTATATAAGAGAAATATATTGCCTCATACAAAAGTCCAAAATAAGAAATATGTTAATACCCCAAGAAGTTTTATACTTATTTATGATAGGGAAGTGATGAAACTTTTTGAGAAAAAGTATCTAAATTCCAAAATTTTTTAGTAGAAAGTCGTATATTTTTCGTTAAAGTTCTTTCATCAGTTTTAGGATATAGAAGACGTTCACGAATTTTTTTAAAAAGAAGAGTTCAAAGTGTTAGTTTTATATACATAGCCCTCAGTGAAATAAAAGAAAGTTGCTTGCAACAAATTTCGTGCCACAAGGCGAAATGTAAATACAATTTTTTATTAGTTTTTTATTTTATTTTGTCGTGGAAAAAATTTAAGAAATTTTAAATGTTCTTAACTCTTTAACTGAAAGCAATAAATTTAAAAACTAATCACGTTTTCTTAATATTACATTAATTTTATTATTTAATATCGGGGAAAAGGAAAAATCAAGCTTTTAAAATATATACATATATCATAAGTGCCACACCGAAAAGCTTCTAAAAAGTCAAGAGTTGGATTTTAAACTTAATCTCCAATGTTCTTGTGATATAATTTTTTTCGACTTGTCAAGCCGTTTATTATTAAAATGTTTCTTCTGTATACAGCAAACATATTATATCACAATAACCTTAAAAATTTACCTTAATTTATAAGTTTAAAGACATTGTTTCGTGTCAGCAAACAAAAGTTTTATGACTTAATTTACTCCTTTAAAATAAAAAAGTAAAGTCTATGTGATTATTACATCCAATAAAGCGAGTTAAAGGGAAAAATAAATTATAATGGTTAATAAAACCACATACCCAAACAAACACACACACACATAAACTCTTGCACCATCATGCTCATATGAAACATAAATTGTAATAATACTGCAGTATTTTCCTTAATTTTTTTTTGTCTACTTCCTGTGTGTGAAAACGGCTGCTTAAGCAAGTGCAGACACATCCGTTTCCTTATCTCAAGCAAACAACACAAACACTTGTATGTATCCCAATTTGCACTCTCTGTGCCTCTCTCTCTCTCTCTCTCGTTCTATCTCTCTCACTCAAACGTTCTCTTACATACGTAAGAGTAAGAACGAGTAAATATGGCAGTAGTTATAGGAAAATAAAAGTACAAAAGGAAAAAAAATTAAATAAATGCAATAAAATTCTAATGTTCTTAAGTTTATGTGCCAAAAGGATGATGGCACAGGAACTAGTAAAAGTTTTTAAGAAGAATAGATTTTCAAGTAAATAAAAAGCCTGACAGCAATTGAATAGAATATTCTTATTTTTGAACTCTTGAATAAATAGAAAATTATATGATTTAAAATGACGATGAAGTTGGGAATCGAGATCTTGTGTGTCAAATAGCATTTTAAACGGGTGTAATTTTCTAACAAAATTCAAAAATGCAATGGCAGCTTGTTATGGCTGCTTTTAATTTTCAACATATTGAATTTTTCGTTTTTAAAAATTTTACTTTTTTTCTCAGTTTTTTTTTTTAAGTTTCTTTTCCACTTACAACCATATAAATTATTTTAATAACGAGAAAAGTTTCTTAGCTCTTGTATATGCTTGATTTTATTCCTTAGATGTCTTCGCCATAATATGAATTGCACTGGCACATTTTTGCTGGCAATAGATGTGAAAATTTTTCTTCAGTTTTTTCTTATAAATGCACACGTTTGTGTTCAGTGGGTGGAAATAAATTTGCATTTAATATTGCAAATGTGTTTCATATTTTCCTTAAACGTTGAATTTAAAAGGAAGTAGAATTTTATCTAAACTTATTGGGATTCTGATTTAAAAATGTTTGCAGGTAAATTCAAGTAGAATATTTAGTGAAAAATATATTTAAAAAAGAATGAAATTATCATCTAAAGGAATTATTTTCATGGCTAAAAATTTTTCTTAAAAAAGATTTCTACCAAAAAATTGCGTCGTTTTATTTTATTTTAAAATTACAAAGCTTTGTGATTTTGAAATAAACTTTTTTTTGCAGAAATAGCTCGTGCGAAAAATCAAAAAAAAAATATTTCTTAAGCAAATTTTTTCTTTAACAAATATTTGCTGTGTGAAAATTATTATAGAAAAACCTTCCACGTAAACAATTAAATTTTTTTATTTCTTTTTTTATTTTTTGTTATGGCGTTGCTGTAGAAATTTTTTTTCCAAAAATTTTCAAAGTATTTTTAATTAAGTTTCTAAAACAATTCTTTTTATAAATAGTTTTTACAGAATATTTTCTACTAGTAAAAGTTCTATAGAATATATTTTCCTGATTTTCCGTAACTTTTTCTCAGGAGAGATTAAGACCTCCAGGGTGCTGTTGGTTAAAGTGTTTTACGAGTGGACTGCATATCAAATTATGTACGTGAGTTCTATGGCTGTGCAATAAATCTGTCTCTTCATTTGGTTAGCAGATACAGTTGAACTAAAATACTTCGAATAGAATATTTTTTCTTTTTGAATTTTGTTTGTTTAGTGATAAAAAATAAAGTTTTCTATGGAAAATATTTTCTTTTTTTGAAAAATATTTCTTGCAGAAAGTTTGCTGTTAAAATATTTCAGTGGGAAAGAGTATTGAAAATTATTTAATAAAGAATTTTGTTTTGAAAATTTAATCGAATATATTTCGCCAGAAAATTTCTCTTAAACATTTTATTATATTCAACCACAAAAAAAATAGAGCTGCTGCAAAAACTTTAACCACGTGACGTACCATAACATCGTTTGTTTGGTGTATGGGCCTCAAGAAAACTGGATAAAGATTCATTGTCTTCAGTGAAGAAGCACATTTTTGGCTCAACGGGCAAGTCGACAAACAGAATAGCCGAATTTAATATGAAGAGCAACCAGAGGCAGTTCAAGATTCCACTGCATTCTGAAAGATGTACTGAAAATCACAACGTTACAGTCAATTGAAGAGGGTACCGTGCGATGATTATCGTTTTTTTTGCCCAAAATAGATAAATTGGACTTGGTTGACATGTGGTTTCCACAAGAAGGTGCCTCATGCCACGGCACGCGATACCATGTATCAATTGAGAGGGGAGTTTGGTGAACTATTAATTTCACGTTTTACAGCAGTCAATTGGCCGCCAAGATCCAGCAATTTGACCTCATTAAACCATTTTTAGGAAGGGATACGTGAATTCTCTCGCTTGCGGAGATAAGCCAGCCATAATACGAGGCCTGGAAGACAACATTACAGCTGCCATTGGTGAGATACCATCAGAAATGCTGCAAAAAATATGCTAAAATTGGATGGGCAACATATGGCGTAGCAGCGGTCAACATTTACATTAAACAAAAAAATAAATGGCAGGCATTCATTTATTGCCCCAAATAAATATTTAATTTTTTTTTGCAATATATCTATATTTAAATTATTTTTCCCGAAACCCAAACTGTTAAAAAATCACAAATTTTTTTAAGCTTGTTTGCACATGTTTTCTTATTTAATACATTTTTTCACTTCATATCGCAAACAATTTTACGCTATTTTATTTTATTTATCTTTGCTATAAGAAATAAAATGAAACCCCAAACTTTTCAAAGATTTCGGTTTAGAACAACATACATACACTTGCATAATTCTATTACCACAAATAAAAACAGAAGGCAAGTGAAGCAAAAGAAAGAAACCATTAACAATAAAAATAAAATTTATTATGCAATTGTAGCTAATCATCAAGCGTGAAATATATGTTTTTAGCAAACAAACAGACAAACGAAAAAAACCTTAAGCAACAAACATTTGATTTGAGGAAAGAAAATCGAAATTTTCCCAGAATAACACACATACACACAATTAAACATAAATGTTTGTATTCGATGTGTACATGCATGTTGCGGTTATTGCTCTTTTAAGAGAGAGTAACAAACTCAGTGTTTCACGGCATCAACAACCGCAACGAGCCTCTCATAATCATCATCGACATTTTGTGCAAATTGCAATCAGAAACAAACACTCGAGAAAAAGCAGCCGACTTTTTAGTTGCTGACACAGTCGTTGGGGGCTTACTTTGCGAGAAGGGATATCGACATGACCACCTTCTGTTTATATTGCTCATTTATCACCCCTAGAGAAACCCCTAACAGCGCCAGTGTTTGGAGAATAAAAACAAAAAAGAAAAGCCTCAACGGCAGTAATTGTCATCAACACTAAAAATAAAAAACGTTGAAATAAAAATCCGTTAAATTTACACACACATACGAGTAGAATCAAAGCACACAATTTTTTAAATCGTATCACATGTATGCATGTGTGTGTTTTGTATGACACAAGAGTTCATTTGAGAACGGCTGTAGCTGTATCCGTGTGGTACTGTGTGTGTGTGTTTGTTATCATGTTTATAGTGGCATTTATTTTTTCATTCTGAATTTAGCTCTCCTACTCATGCCGTGTAATTTAAAGTACCTTCACTATTGCTGCACTCTATATTTGTAGTAGAAATTACATTCATAATCTATGGTTGTACGAGTATGTGTGCATAAGAGTGCATGTGCAAACATTCATTGTTTACAGCTACAAGGGTGCTCTTATTGTCAGCAATATTTTTTAGAATTTTATAATAGTTTTATACATATTTTTTTTATAACTACACACACACACGCCATAAATATGTTTCTTTTTGGACTCCGAGATCATTTTTTAAGTTCATTATTTGCAGAGTCGTGCAAAAGGTCTAACCGCTCTAAAAAAATTCCTTACTCAGCGCTTTAAATTAATAGAATTGGCTTGGAATAATGAAACTTGGCATAATTTTTAGTGAAATTAATTAAAAAGCTGTCATCAGTATAAAAAAACTTGGTTCATTTCACACAAGGACATGTCCACGTCCCATGTAAAAAAATTTTAGATAAATTTATGATCGAAATGTAGCAAATATTGACATATTGTTTCCAAAAATCCATTTCTTAGGGAAAATTTCACCCAATGCAGAGACTTCGCTATTTTGAAATAACAAGTGGCTTATTCGGAAATGCATCTCTGCGCTGCATGTGATGCGCAGTACCTTCGGAAATACATCAAATTGCAATATTGCAATTATCGCGACTTTTAAAAGGCATTATAGAAATATATGATGTACAGAAAAACATCAAAAGCGCATCACAAAAATTACTGAAGCATTATCGCAGTATAAATTTTGTAAATAATAAATTTCTGTCTTTTTACTTAAAAAAAAAACTCGTTGATTTGCAATACTCAATATGGAAAGTTGCTATTTCGGGATATTCTCCCCAAATAATTGTTAAAACAATTAGAGTTTTTGCAAAATGCATTTTTTGCTGTGACTTTAGCTCTGCATATGCCGACATTTCATTGATCGCTGAACCAAATCGTCTGTGAACTTTAAAAGGTTTGAAAACATTCGTCTGCTTATGCCATGCGAATCAAATACAATATGAGAATTCAGTATTGTATATGAATCATAACAAAATATATAATCATAGTAGGCTTTTATACAAACAACACAACAAACAATTATATTCAACGTGAGTCTATTTTATTCTTTTCTTGCAACATGTATACAATTAAATGCCTATTGGTCCTTAATGATTGCATTCAATCAGGCAAAAGTGAAAAATAAAATCTTTATTTTAAATACTTAATTTTGAATAAATATTTTTAGTAATAAATAAAAGATTCTGGCAAAAAAAAATTTAAGTAAAAATTGGTGTTTTCTTAGGTGAGAAAAATTTTGACATACAATTTTAACAAGTATCGGAAAATTTCGAAAAATGCCGGGATCTCGAAACCGGGATTTCGGTATGGGCAACCCTAGTAAATAGGCATGGTATATATTAAGAATATTGAATATTTTAAAAGTCTTTTTTGTTTGAAATCCACATCCTTTTACATACTTAAGGCTTTGACTACAAGTATTATTATCCCCACACCAGCCTGAATAGAAGAGATGAAAACAAAAATGATGACTTCATATTGATGATGATGATGGTGATGATGATGATGATGATAAAGATATTGAGCACAATATCATCAATCGTCGTTATTGACGTTTATCTCAAGCAAAGTGCAAGCGACAGTATACGTTGCGGTAAAAGTTTATAAGCAAAAGTCGAAAGTGCAAAAGTCATCTAAAGTAAATGATGTTTAAATAAATTTTCCATCATGATGCACCAGCAAGTGATAGAAATAAATACATATGAACATACATATAAGTATGCATATAGTGCAAAATTTATATAAACGTATGTGTCTTCTAGTATCTCTAAACAGTATTAATGGTATGTGTGGTGCTTCTTAAATTCAACCATAAATTTTCTTGTTAGTAAGTAGTATTTTTATAGTAGAGCTCTATACATATTACAAATAAGTATAAGTGTTGCAACTTAAACATTGTTTAAAATAGAAAGGCTAGTGTAACACTTGCCATCACACCAAACACTTAGTGACTTGCATTTGGAAACCACCCGCAACCATTCATCTCATGTTACTCCTATTATCACATTATTTTATATAAAAGTACTCGTATCTACTAAAAATATCTAATAACTTGTTGTTATATTAAAAGTATCACTAACACTGGGGCAATAATTTCACTTAAGAGACGCATGCATAGTTGTTGCAACAAGGAACGAAGGTGTTGGATGGAGTGGTTGTATCAGTTTTAGTGTTTACTTACCAGTAGTTTGTTGCATTTGTGGCAAGTGTTAAATTGATGATAGTTGACTATAAGTCAAGTGCAAGTCAAGGAGAAAATATGTTATTTAACATTCGATTTTTTCTATTGCTGATATTATCTTTTGAGGGTTTTATGTCATTCTTTGTGTTGCATTAATGCAAGAGTTAGACCAGAGTTACGACACCAAGCAAACAACGAAAAATAAAACTGATTGTATTAAGCAAATTATGTATTAAATAAGAGTGATGTGGTGCAAAATAATTTAATAGAAAACTCTTTTATTAAGATTAACGAGTGGGTGACTGGCTGTCAGCAGACAATATGAGGATGGGGTCGAGGAGAAAGTTTGAAATTTTGCAAGATCATAGTTGCGAAATGCTACCAAGATTAATTCTTCCATATGAAATATAAATTTTTAAAAGGACTGCGTAAACATTTTGGCAGAGAAGTCAGTAAATATAACTCCACTGTATATTAGAGAATCTATATTTAGAATTATATATGTTTAGCTACAAAAATTAGTCATAATTGTCATTAATTGTAAATGATATAATATACCGTGGAAATCGTTTTAAGGGTCTATAACAGAAGTGAATATTTTTTTCTTTCAATAAATTAAAGAAAACAAAATTAATATAGATATAATTTATTTCCAATTTTTATCAGACATTTTCATTATATCACTCAAAATTTTTTTCTTCGTCAAATATTAGTAAATAAATATTTTTGTATATTTTATTTTGGAAAATTAGTAAAACTATTTTTCAATTTTATTTTATTCGTTATAAGCGTAAAAATGAACAACCCAATAAATTAAAATGAAAGTCATTATCAAGGAGCTGCATTTTCATTGCATCCCAAAATCCATGACTGCATTTTTTCCACTTCCTAGGAAGTGAAGTTAAAAAAAATTTTTATAAAAATTTAAACTACTTTCTCGAACTTTGTGGAGCTAAATTTTAAAATACTTTCATTTATAAATAAAATACATAAATCTTAAGATCTACATATATGCTTATTTTTCTTTAATCAATTATAGATGAAATTACTTTCACATTAGAAAAAAAATCGTATCAACTGGCAGATTTGTACTCTGCCCAGATGTAAAGTTCGTTCCCAGTGGTATAAAGCTAATCCCAATAATAATATAAATTTATATTCAATTTATAAATGTATATTTATATATTTTTTCCGAATCGGTGAATAGGAATCAAATAAGTTTGGCAAAAAAAAAAACAGATTTTAATACAAAGGGCCAATCGAACAAAAGGTAACAAATTGCAAAACCGAAGCAACTACGAGGTAGTTTAAAACCAGGTATAATACATTTCTAGTTTAAATTTACTGTGAGGAAAGATGGATATAATTTTTTAAATAAAAATTTTGAAAACAGGTCCATAAATTGCGGCGCTATGTTATAATTATTTTTTCGGTTGGAGACTTTATCCGTCCGATTTCCACTTAAATTTCTATGAAACTAAGCTGCAAGTTACAATGTCAAATAAAAGTTATGTGATAATTAAACTTTTGGGAGGGAGTTAACTGCCCTGATTTTTTAATAAAAATTATGGGACCAACCTGCAAGCTAATCTTTTCAAACAAATTTTTTTAAATCATTCATCATGTGATAAAGTTATGCGGCTTATTAAAAGAAGTAAAAAAAAATTGCACACGAATTGAAGTCGGTTAAAAAGGGAAGATTGTGCAATTACAACTCTCTTTTAAAATTACTGAAAATGATCAGTATTTGCACCGCTTTCGGGTCTTAATCTCATAGTTTTTATGAATTTTTTAAAGCTCTTTTTTATTGGTACGCATTTTTGTAATTATAGACTTAGAATAGAATAGATTTCTTTATAAATAAATGAACTGCAATAAAATGTGTAAAAATATTTAAAAAACTACTGCAACTGCAGAACTTGTTCGTTATAAATGAAAATTCATTATCAGCGAAGTCCACTGTATTTATACAACAACAGCAACAACAAATATCCGTTTGGTATTAAGATTATAATATTGACTTTATTTCTTATATCCAAATGAAATGTCTAAATAGAAACTTTTATTTTTGTATGAATTTAACAAACCATATGCACACTTCATCAATTTGGCAACATCATGGTGCACGTAGAGAGAGATAGAGAGTTTTTACCACTTAATGAAACATTTTCAGATTGTTGCTTAAGTTGTTGTTGGTCTATGTTGTTTTAGTGCCACAATAAAAATTACAAAATATAATACAACAATAGGTTCGTTTGTAAAGAAAATTACACAATCGACATGGTCATCATTTGTTGTTGGTAACTTTTGTTGGTTTTTTTTGTTTTCATCTATAGCTTTGCAGCTTTTTGCCGTATATAAGTTCCTTTTTCACTTATAGCCAGAGTTGCTGCTGCTACTGCCGCAGTTTCTGCTTTTAAGTCTTATGGGCTTTAGAAAAACAATATTAAACGTCTGGTCTGCATTGTCATGGTAGACAGTAGAACGGCGACTACAATGACTGGTAGTCAACTTCATAAAGTTTTTCTTGCCTCTTTTTTTAAATATATGTACTATATAGAGTGTGTACGTTGTTTTTTTTAGCGGCTACGTGCAACGAGCGCACATCACGAGCAGTAAATCATTTTTTCATATTTTTATAATAAAATCTCTGTAAAGAAAAGTTGGATATTTTTATTTGTTTAAATGTTTTCTAAAAGTATGATTTTTGCAGCCGTTTTTCTTTATTATTGTACAATTATTTTTATACATAAAAAAAAAACAAAAAACTCATATAAATTTTTTACTGGCCAAATATGCCTTTGCTTGGATTTATTTCCCCCTCCTTTGGGTTTATTCCTTTTCTTAAAATCTGCAACAACTGCCAACCGTTTAATGTGGCTGGTCGCTGTTGCCACAGTCACAACACAACAGTAGCCATGTCTCGTTCATAATGTTGATGTAAGACAAGATAACCATTTATGAGGAGTTAACCCGCTTTTTCATCATACAACTCGTGTTTATTTTTTGCGGTGCTTTTTTCAAGTTTTCATGGGTCGGAGTTTTTTTTTATTTTTTTATTTGAAATAAATGTAATTTAATACAGATATTGTGCTCTTTTAATACGTTGATATGATTATAAATTATATTTTATGAAATGTTTAATAATATAATTGGTCAAGGTTAGACGATGGAAGGATGGATGACACGAGTACGTGCAATAAATTACTGGTGATTTAAAAAATGGAAACAGAAAGTCAGAATGAAAAAAGTAGGCAATAGATGAGAATGATAATAACATTAAATACAACACAATTTGTGTAAAGATAAATATGTCGAGTTAAATATATTTTGACGTAAAAACTTACGTCATAACGTATGTAAATCAAAGTTAAATATTTCTTTACCTATAAGTAATCAACATATTTAGTATCATCTTATAAACTTTTCCAGTGGTCTGTCAGGGATTTTGGCCATGCTGTCACTCATCTGTATCATGTGAAAAATATAGCCAAAGGTGCACACTATTTCCCAACATAAGTTCCATTTTTTAATTGATTTGTGAACTTTTCTACAAAAATATGTTCAATGATCTCTGAGGGACTTAGACAATATTTAGCCATATCTTTAGTTATCACTCATATGGACCATATTCATTTTATATATAGTCCGGTTGAGTGATAACTAAGTTTTTGGCCAAATATGGTTAAACCCCCTCAGAGGTCATTGAGAAAGTTTCTTGATGACATTAAATATGTTGCCTACTTGCAGGTAAGACATATTTAGCTTTGGGTTAAATATGTCATGACGTAAGCTTTAACGTCAAAACGTACTTGTATTTAACTGGGCATATTTAGCTTCATATGCATAAAAATACATATTTGTTGGTGAAACAAGTATCACCTTAAATATTAATAATAAATAATGAATTTTAATGCTCATGTCATACCCAAGATTTTATTATATTTAACAGTGGTATTACTTTGAAAATAGAAGCGCTAGAAAAATTAGTGCCATTTGCGAAAGCACCGTACAAAAATATAAGTGTATCACTTTTTTTATGTTAAAAAAATTTTACAATTTAAAACTTTCAAGGGCTAAAAGAAAAATACACCATACCCACTATCCATTAAATACAATAACGAATTCCTGGAATACACAACGTTATGAAAGGATTTTTTTTGTAGGGTAGTAGCGTATAAAGCTTCATATGGTTTAGAGTGACGTGTGAAACCTTTAGCAAAAAAAAAATCCATTAAACTATGCAAATATTAAATAGAAGGTTCCACCAGAAAAAATTGTGTTTTCAGACTGAATTAAATAACGGCTAAAAATTAAATTGAAATAAATCCCGAAATTTTTAGATTGCAAAGAATAATTATAAAATTTTACTTCCACTGTAATAAATCAGCTGTGAGCTGGTAAAAAAAGAAGACCTCAAACTCGATAAATTAATTCAATTAATTAAGAAAGGTCGAATAATATCATCAATTTACTATTTAATATTTTTACTTTTCATTTGTCGAGCAAATATTTGCAACTAAATTATACTTCTAATTAATATGAATTTTACCTGTTAAAATTTACAATTAAGGAGACTCTCCCCATCTAATCATATACACAATTAGAGTTTTTTTTTTCCACTGCTATTTTTTTATTGTATCTTCAAATAGAACTAACAATAAGTGTTCAAATCTTAAGTATAAATATAATAATTAGGCCCAACCAGTGTCGGACATAAACTTAGTGATAGTAATTAATAATACATAAATATGTTAAGCACAAAAATTTTCAAAAAATTCAATCTGAAGTGTGGCGTATTAAGGCCGTAGTATCCCTCTTTTTTAAGCGGATGTGTCCAGGAAAGTTCAAGATGTTACGAGCAAGGGGATTAGGATGGGACTCGAGTTTTGTTAAATATTTTCCAGCATATTTTGCAATTTCAGCGGTCACAAGTGGCATATTTAAATCACGATGTAAAATTGAATTTTTCATGTACCAAGGAGCCGATGTTATTAACCTTAAAATTTTGTTTTGCATTCGTTACTGCACTTCTTTTCCTTCTGGTCCTTCGACTTATTGCAAATAGCAGTGTTGTGTAATTCACCGCACACAACACAAACAGTAGGTAATTTGCAATAAGTTTTCGTATGGCCATATTCTTGACAATTATGGCACTGTACGGGTCCTGAGCGCTTGTGTGGTTCTTCGACTGTAATTTTCCGGTATAACAGATATTTTAAATTATAAATTGGATGGGTCTCATTTTTCTTCAATTTTATATCATTTGGCTCCAGTTCAACACGAAATAAAGGTTGGGGGATCTTCTCCCTGTTTATAATGTTAGAGACATTTTTTACCTTAAAGCCTTGGAGGGTGAGAGCATCTTTTATTTCCTCAGAAACAACATAATAATCTATGCCCTTCAATACGATCTGTAGGCCTTTAGCACTCTTAAGCTGGAAAGTGTAGAAACTTGTTTTATTTTTCTCAAATTCTGTAACCATTTTGCGGAAGTCTTTTTCATCATATATTTGAACTTTAGTTTCATCAATGTTACCACGTTTTATTGGAACAATGTGAAATGACTTTTCACCAATGGCCGAGATTAGTTTTTTAATAAGTGTGTTCGAGTTTTTTTGTCTCAGATAGATTGGTGGTGGTTTTGAAGTTTTTTTCGAAGATTCTTCGGGTTTATCGCTGTCATCTTGTAATATTTTAAACCGGTTTTGACGATTAGTTGAGGCGGCGTCGTTGTCTCTGGATATTTTCGGAACAGATGAGATTTTGGATGAATTTGGGCTTCGCCCGCGCTTTACTACCGTTACATATCTGTCCATTCCGACAGGCACTTTAGGTTTTTGAATATTATCGTCAATTAGAGTTGAAAAACTTGTTCTATTAATTTTTATTAAAGTCAAACTCAGTGTTACATTTTATCACATTACGCTGTACCTTAGGATGATTAGATTATTCTTGCTTCTCATTATAGTGTTAAAATGCATTCTTTGACTTTTCGATTACAGTGGACTCATGGAAGTGTGAACATTTGGAAATGTGAACAGACTCAGATAGGCGAACGTTTTTTACATTGACTATTTGAAGATGTGAACAACGTCACTAAAGTCTCAGGAAGCCAACAACATTTTCGTTTTATTTCTTGTTTTCTTTTAAATTTGGAAATCGCAGCATTAGAACTCATTTGTGATGTTTACGTTAGACTACTTTCAACAAACATATGCTTGCGTATATATTCGTATGTAACTCTGCGGATTTGGTTGTACTATGGCAATGGAAGACTTGAACAAATTTGGAAATGTGGAAAAGATTAGTACACGTTTTCGCAAGCTCACTGTATCGTACAATAAATTTTTCCTCTTTTTTTTATTTAAAATTTCATTCCATAACGATTTGGTTATTAAATGGCCAAAAGATTTTTAAGCTTTTTGAAATATTATTTTAAAAACACTTGGAAAAAAGTTACCTAAGAAATTAAAAAAAATTCCATTTAATTTTATTCTCAGAAGGAGAAAATTTTAAATAAACTTTATCATGAAGATGTTTAATTTATTTGCAATTATCATTAACAACATTGTCAAAATAACGACATCAGCCTCAACATTTTTATGGCAAAATTATCAACGAAAATTATAATCATGCGGATTTTTTTTCTCTCTTTTCTGCTTGCATTTTTAATTGTATGTGCATGTGTCAGTTTAAAACATTTAATTTCAATGTATTGTTTTCCTTACACACATTCAAACAAACACTCATTTACTCGTACATACACAACCGTGCTCTTGCAAATTATAAATATTATGTGTGTTTTGTTTTGACAGCTGTCAATAATGACAATTTAGTAGGTACTTGTACACAGATTGTTTGGCAATTTTGATTGCTCTTAAAACTGCATCATACAGTCAATGTCCGTCTGATAATGACAAAAGTAATTTGATCTGAATGTATTACACTGGGATATTTAACAACAACAACAAGAAGTGCAACAGAGAGAGAAAAAAAGAACCAAGTGACAAAAAATTCATAATAACAGCCGTTTATTGAGGCAACTGGCCGGCAAAAAATAATAACAATTTAATTAAATTAATGTGGTTTTGAGTCGTCTGTTCGTTGTCATTGCATTTTTGCATTTCTGCCTCGTATCATGGATGATGGCAATTAACAAATGTCAATTAAATGGTAATTAAACAATATGCATCTGACTGGTTTTCTTTGTCTGGATTTTATCCAGTAAAAGTATTTAAAAGTAACAAAAAATATTCAAATAAAAAATATGACCAAATCACCAGAAACGATTTATCATTATACTCGTATTTTGTCTTTAATCTCTTCATCTCTATGAAAATCCTGATATCAATTTTCTTTTAAGTCCTTGATCTTTTGAAATTTAATCGGTTTTAGAGCATTTCTCATGTTCCATCAATTTTCACTTTTTGCTTATGTTTTCTTGTATTCCTTTAAAAGTCTTACCATTAAATTTTAGCTAAAGAGAATATTTTATTAAGTAGAAGAGAAAAGTAAAAAAAAACATTTCAAAACACCAAATATAAAAATGAGACATGTACTCGGACATGTACCTGGCGAAATGATAATGGCATTGAGTTCTGTTTTTGCCTCATTTTGTGTGGTATTGAGTCAACTTGCCACAAGCAAAAGAGGTTAAGGTACAAAACGAGGAAATAGAAATGGTCTTTGCAGGAAAGACAGGCTGTAATAGGGTGGCATATTACCGGCCATAAAAAGTATTGTAGACAGTCCTTTTATAAACACAGATCCAAATTAATTATTATTAAATCTAAATATTTTTCTACAACACATAAATACAGGATAGTATTTTTTTTATAATTTTAAACTGTTGTCTTATAAATGAACTAAATGACACGAGTTAAATAAAATTTTAAATATTTTTAAACCCACTGCTAAATCGAGGGGACTATGGCGGGCCATACCCTTGATTATTAAATATTGAACAGAAAAAAGTTATAGAATTGAAACAATCAAGAGACGTTTATATAGATCATATTGCAATGCATTTCCCTCCCCTCCCCCTGGGGGGGACGGATTATACATTCTATCTTGATGGCTTGGTATTTTGCTTCCTGGGGTATAGGTTTATCAGGTTTCCGGACCTAGCGCTTTTTGCCGATAACCCGTGAAAACTTGTATGTTGTTACCCAATTCCTGAAATAACAGGGTGACGGGCGCGGTAAAAGTGGGTTCAACCGGATGCATAATATGGTCTTTCCAGACCTTGACCTTTGGCCACTTACCCATAAAACTTAATATATTACTACTTAATCCCTAGAATAACAAGAAGACGGGCGTACATATAAGTATTTAAGGAAGTAGGCTTGTCTATGCTTCCATGTCATTCCTAGACCCTTAACCCATGTGGCTTAATTCACCCAGCACGAAGAGCACCATAAATCTTTGACATATTTGGAACAAAATCTTTTGAAAGAAAAACTTTTTGAGGCAAGCTATACGAATAAAGTAGTAGCAAATTTTTATAAAAATGTTATTGTTAAAAAATTAAAAAAATTTATATTTGATGTGAAATAGTTTTGTTAAATACGGGCGGGCCATATCAAGCAAATAAGAAATAAATTAGCTTTTCTAACCCCCTTTTCAGGCAGGTCACAAATGAAATGAAATAATACTTAGAAAAATATTCTTTCATGCCTAAAAATATAAAAATCAAATGATAATAAGTAAATTAATTTTAATAAAACCGTATGTAGCATCTAAATTTAGACAGTCCGAATTATAAAATATAAATATTTCTTAACACCCCGAAATCTAAGAATGGACGGTATCTAAATTTATAATTTTCACTTTTGTCCATTTTGTATGACTTGTTAGATCGTATATAATTTAATTTCTTCTGACTTTCTATCGGCGAATCAAAAATTATAGTGATGGATAAATTTTTAAAATCCTTTTTTGGTATTTTCTGCTACAGTCAAACCGTGTGTTTTCAATTGAACATATTACGCCGTACCTTGCGTGATTCTTTATGTTTAATTTATATTCATAATTTTTGTTAGAGTTCAGTGAATTATTTTGACCGAGTTGAATTCTCAGGTGGATTCTTTGAAGGAAATGAAATTTTATTTCATAAATAAATAAAATATTCGAATGGAATTGAAAGTCATTTTTCATATTCCACAGCCCGTATTTTAGTGTATCTCTTTCGGGAATTTTTTATTTTTTGTTTATTTTTTTATTATAAAGTCGCAAGCTCTTTAATAAGTAGTAGTGTCCTCTGCAGGCATTTGTCTTAGGCAGAAATCTATCACGTTAATAAATATTAATCTTTCATGCTTTGGGTTCCAACCACAGCTTTTATCCATGACTGGTATGGGGAAATCCCTGTGGCTTACGTTTTACTTGCGGTCTGTAATTATACGCCGGTCATTTGGTCTGCACAGTTTAAATAATTATCAATTATCACTATATCTCAGTAAAATGGTGTGAATGGTTTTTGAAGTGATCTATTGTTGAACCGAACTGTAATGACTTTACCAAGAGCTTTAAGCTCTACTCTGCTGTTATTTAAGTTTTTAGCGAAATTAAGTAGACTTATTTTTTCTGAAATATTTGGGCTTTATTCCACCCTGTGGTGCTGTAATTAAAAATATATTTGTCTACTCATTAAAGAGCGATTTAGACTACAAAACAAGACGTAATTAACTAACATCTAAAAGGTTTCAGACGGGCCATGTTAAAAGTTCATAAACATTTTGCATTTCGCCTTAAAAAGAATGTATATATTTGTTTAAAAAAGTATTTTGTTTTTGGCACTTTGTTAGTTGTTTTAATTATGAATTATGCCATCTTTTTTAGTAAAACTTAATTTATTCTGGAAAATCTAGAAATATTTTAATAGTTTTTTGATTTCTTCTGTCGGTATCATTAGAAAAATTTTCAAATTATGGCAAATACAATCAAACATTTATATTCTCTTTTTTTCTCTATATTTCTGTCAAATTTTGTGACCAATTATTAAATTTAAATTAATAAAGTTCAATGCAATGCCAAAAATCTGTTAAACTTTATTTAAGACCCTTCACATATATTCTTTAAATTCACTTTTCTATATGAAAACAATAATTATTTTTCCTTAATACTTTTTTTAAAACTTTTTACTGCGAAAAAGGCCACAACTTTAGTAGATAACATTTGATATTCAATATCTACAATATAAAATAGAAGACCACAAGCACGTTTTGCTGGCTGTCCCTACGTTCGACCGTCGGTCCTTTTCGCCAGCTGTACAAAATAAATAAGGATATAAATTTTTAAGTATATAATCTACACCATCAAAGTGAATTTTCTATATTCTTTTTGTTTGCTTTTGGTTGTTGCAAGAAGTCACTTAAAAATTTGTTTTCAAGTTCTTTTTTTTTCCTAAATTTTTTTTACTTTTTTTTGGAGTAGATAATCTATTTGAAAAAAAGAAAAGAGCCTTATTTAAGTGTTAAGTTTTAGCAAAAGCTTTCAGTGATAATTATGTAGGGATTTTTGGTTTAGTTCTCTATAACATATTCAAAAATAAAGTTCAACTTAACATGTTTAGGAAATTTAACCTCCAGAATAAACTGCCAAAAATACGGCTAAAGGAAAATAAATATCCTTTTTAGCTTTTATCCTTATGTTTGCTAGTGATCCAAACGGCAACATCACGCAGGATTGGTAATTAGATTAGTGTCAAGGTGCCGTATTTGTATTTATTTTTAGGATGGAGATGTCAAAGGCAAAATAAGAAAATGTGTACAGCTCCCTGAAGGCCTGGCCTACGGACTTTTATTTTTCTAAGTTTTTCCTTTTAGACAACAATTGGGGAGGGTTTTTTAAGCTTCTTACCGTTAACATCGTCTTGGTGGATGGCTTTGCTTTTAAGCAATTTGTGTGTGTGTGTGTGTGTGTGCAAATTATGCCAATGTGTTTGATAAAATTGCTTTGACTTGCCACAATTCTTTTGAGAGCATTCAGCGTAAAATACAGAAGCAGAAAAATATCCATTTTAAGCAGATAAATGATAAAGTCTTAAACAGACACAAAACATGAAGGAGGCCTAAAAATTAGATTAATTTTAAAGCAAATTTTTTTCTTTCTATAAATACGAGCATATACATACAGCATATTTTTTAAGGCATTATGCCGTTTAGTGAAAAAAAAAATATTTTGTCAATTACCTTAACAAGTTAGAGGCTTGAAAAAGATTTATTCTTCTAAGAAAGTATCAGTGCTTTTTTCTTATTTATTATTGAAAAGGAATTATAAAAATACATGAACTTTTTAAGAGTCTTAAAGTTTCAACTGGGAATTAAAAAAAAAAAGTTATTTTATTTAAATATAATACTCATTATACTGTAAATATGAAACGTAGAAAAAAATTATAAAAATATATTCATGTGAAATTAGTATAAAAAAAATCAAAGCGATTGCAAATGGGCCAAATTACCTGTCATATACATGCAGGATTAGTCATTGGTACCAGAATACTAAACATGAAAAATGTTCCAAATGAAAAAAATCAACAAAGAGAAATTTGAACTTCATTCCTTAAGTTAAGTTCCTTCTCATAAGTCTGCCCACTACCGCTAATAATTTTTCTAATACCAAACTTTTCAAGTCTATTTACGACTTTTCATATTAAGTAATTGCTGCCAGTACCAACAGCAAACTTAAGTCATCAGCAGGCATATTCAGGCAAATACTATTAATTTATTTTACAATATCAATAATTAGATACATATAAGATTTTTAAAATTCTTGCTTAAGGCGGACTAGGCGGGCCAAGCATTCACTGGCATTAGAGGGCAAAACTTAAATCCTGGTATTGAGTATATAAATTTTGTGATTTAATAAGCTTTTTTGATGTAACATACGATAGTTTATGGAAAGTGAAATATTTGAAGCAAAATGTTAAAAATTATAGTTTAGTGGTTCCAGTCCAAAAAAAAAAAAAAAAAATTGATTGAAAAAATAATGAAAAACAAATTTTCAAATCTATCAATAAAATATCGCGTTGATTTAGTGTTTTTAATTAAGGAAAATTTTTTAAAATCAAATTTCAAGGAATATTAATAGTTAAAACTCAGCTGAGGTGGGACCCAAAGACTGTTTTCTTTAACTTAAAATGCGCCCCCTCACAGCTAAATAAAAGGAAAAAATAGCCAAATAGAATATTTAGAAAAATTAATAAAAGTGTAATATTCTAAATAAAAAATTATTAATTGAAAAACTATAGTATTCGTTGTGGGCTTAGCAGTCCATATGTCGAGGTTGTAGTCTACTGATAAGCTGTTTACCACTAGTGAAATGTCGACATCAGGAAACTAAGTCCACAACTAATAATACGCTTTTGAACTTTTTAAATTTGCTTGTTGCGGCTTAAGCTGTTCATATGTCGAAATTTTATTGGTCTCTGAACCAAATCGTCAGTGAACTTTTGGCAGTTTGAAAATATTCAAACTCATACATATGTTTAGGCCAAAACATACAAATACAATAATTATTATTTAAAGATAGGAATATTATTTGAATTCAAAGATAGGAGGCGCTTAATGAAAGCACGTTATACTCTGCTAAAAAATTATCTTTTGAGACAAAAGTAACCTCATACTCGTATTGATTAACTTCATAGCTCTTGTTATGCCATATACCCAATGAAGCTATCGGGTTATCCATTTAGTGGTTTCAAAACCGCTGGTCTGGCAAGCTGCCAGCTGTTAAATGTCATTATGGATCGTTTAACCACCGAATAAAGCGTAAAAATAGTTACAACGTACTGCAAAAGCGGTGCTTCAAATTGACCTACTGTGCAAGATTATAAAGAAATTTGAAAAGACTTTAAGCGTTAGAGATGAGGTCAGGTCCGTGCATCATTACAATGTGCGCACTGTCAACAATGTCGCTTCTGTTAGTGAAAGTGTAGCGGGTAATCCATATTTATCGATTCCGCGCCGTCCTCTGCAGTTGTATTTTACATTTGGCTTAGCACCTCCATCCACATATAAAGTCCAACTAACGAAGCAATTAAAACCGGGTGCTTCAATGCTGATTTTTCAAACAAAATTTTCTTCAGTGATGGAGCCCAGTTTTCACTCGGTGGTTACGTCAATAAGCAAAATTGTCGCTCGAAGAGCACAGAAATGATTGTGGAAAAAACAGTGCGAAAAAATTGGCTGTTTGGTGAACATTATGGTCTGGAGATGCCATTGGGCCGTATTTGCTTGAAAACGACGATGCAAGAATCGTTACTGTCAATTCAGAGCGCTATGGCCTCATTTTTGGTTTGCAATTAAAAAGTTATCAGCTGGATGATATGTGATATCAACAAGACGGTGCCACGATCCACACAACATGACCGGTTTTGGCTTTATTGCATGGGAAGTTTCTAGAACGCGTACTTTGACCACCATGATCATACGATTCGATACCGTCAGACAATTTTTTGTGGAGGTACTTCAAAAACCGTGGATAAATTTCTATTTCATTCGGCAAATTATCGCCGAGATACCGCCCGAAATGTGCCGAAAAAATGATCAGCGGTTGCAACCAATCCAGAGACGGTCATTTAAATAACATTGTATTTCGTACGTAATGGCAAGGTCCACACATTAGAATGAAATAAAAGTTTCATTAAAATCGTAGCTTAATGTGTGTTTTATTTAATTTTAATTTTGAAAACGAAATATAGATTAATGAATTTAAAAAAAATAAAACCATACATTGTTTAAGCTTTTCAAAAGCTTATTAAGCAATCAAAAATATGCATTATGCTTATTGCTAAACAAAATTATTTTATATTTTGAAATTTATGGCCACATGCTTTTAACAAAAACTGCAAGAAAAATATTCTCAGCATTGAAAAGTGGCAGACAAGCAGAGCACCAAAATATAATTATAAAAAAAAAAAAAATAATAATAACTTAAAGTACTTGAAAACCCTTTGAACGATCTTTAAAAATATGAATATAAAACAGTTTTTGTAAAAAAAAGAACTTTTGAACAACCACAATTTCCAATTAGAAAAAAAAGACCACAAATATCTTGAACATTATTTTATGTACGAGTATATTGAGTGGGTCTTGTGATTCCTTGGCGACAAAATAAGAAACAAGAGTAAAGAGTTAGACAAATACTTGAAAAATGAATCTAAGATGGCTCTTTAAATTTTAACAAAAGCTGCAACATTGTGTCTCAAACAATTTTTTGATAAACATCATGTGACATACTCGTAAGAAGAAAAAAAATGATCAACAAGGAATCCTATTTGTTTAACAAAATGTTTACATATGTTATCTGCAAGTGACCAACTCTAATGACAAACGAAAATTTATATTTAAGCTCAAAATGTCACACACACACACATACAAACACGCATACAGATGTGCTTGGGTGTTCAAAGCAACAACAAAAAATCTTGACAAAAAAAATTTATTTAAACTAAAAGAAATAGAAACGCATTTATAAAATCCATAAATATTTACTTGCTGACAGTTTTTATAACATTTGAAAACATTTGATTTTTACAACAAAATCCATTTAAAGAAAAAAAAACAACATTTGAATAAAAAACATGTACGAGTTTTGTATAAAAATAAAAACTAAAAAAAAAATACAAACTCAACTGATAAGAATTTCGTTTTCATTCGTTATACAAATTTTACTCCCATTTCAATTTTGTCTAGTTTTTTTTTGTGGAAAACAAGAAAAACAAACAAAAATCTTTATCTGCTGGAGTTCGTACTCCAGCTGCACTTAGATTCCATTTAAAGTTTCATATCTTTTTCTATGTAGGAATATCTATCTTCTGAATGTCTTGACTTTATTTTCTACAGATTCATGTGGCATCGAGATTTTTATGTTAATGAGACATCTTAAGTGAAAAACTGCATGTTTTGTATGTCTCCTTATACGAGTAATCGTAAATATACACGAGTAACGTAACGTATGCGAGATGCCAGCGATTGGGGTCACTTAAGATTTCTATCGTATAAGAAGAGCGATTCTTTTCAGGAAACTAAAGTAAAGGGTTTTGTAAAATGAAAGTAATAATAATAAAATTTAAAGAAAAAATACTTTGTGCGTACACATTCATTGTAAATTTCATTACAAAATCGATCTCGGTCTCGTTTAAAATGCAAATTTTGAGGCGGGCCATAATCAAATAAAAAAAAAAACTCAAAATAATTACTAATTTTGTTTTATGTCCAACTAAAATCGAGTAATGAGAGATTTTTATAAAAAAAGGATATAATGAGTCCTTCATTAAGCTCTAGCTGTCATTAAAATTAAAATAAAACAAAGTGAGAAGCCTATTTATGCCATTAATTATGGAATATAACATTGTGCAAATGATGGCTGCGGTTTTGCTGGGTGGCCCGCTTCCGAAATATCCTATTTTCTATAACTCATTCTGACTTTTACCGATAGCTTATATTGGCTTATCTGCATAAGAAAACCCCACATAAAAAAGTCCAATAGTGTTAAATTCCACGATCTCGGTGGCCAGTCCATTTCACCTCCACGCACTATGACCATGCCCTCAAATTGCTCTTGCAGAATGCCGAATGTGGCATGAGCTATTTGGCACGTAGCATGGCCAAAAGAAGTTAGTAATCATTGACCTGTAGCGCCCGCCATTAACCAACAATCCACACCAAACAGTGATTTTTTTCATTATGCGTTGGACGCTCTTGGATCTCATGTGTGTTAATATCGTTGCAAATTCGATAAGTTTGTTTATTAATACTTATACTCATTCATCGATTAGCTCGTTTTCAAACTTCTGAGGTACATATAATATGGCCCGCCTCAATTTCAAACGAATAAAGGCCTATAGGCGTCGATATATAAACGTGGAGTACGTGTGGATGTGTGTGATGGTAAATTTCATTTGTCGAATAAATATCTATGAATACATATTCCGATATTTAATGAATATATGAATATAAGACATGGGCACTCGTATGCATTTATTTTTAATATTCGTTTATGAATTTTTCTACATTCATAAACCAAATAAGAAATGTTTATATTTTATTTAATAATAATTGCTTAACACTAAATTTTAAGTTTTCATATATGGCCCGCCTGGGAATTGCCTGAAGTCAAATGAATTTTCGATTCAGTGAGTAAAATATTTGAATATTATTAACGAGAGATGCAGCTCCTGACAAAATTCTAGAATTCCATTAGTTTTAAAGTGAAATAAATTACGCGAGTAATGGTTCATTGATATATTATACACATATTTAAGGTAAATATTTCCAACTGTGTAAAATGTTTGATTTGATTTGATTTGCGTGAACCACTTAAGATTATATAGAATTTCTGTAGCTCTATTGTTTTAAGTGTACCGCCTCAAACTTGTTCTAAATTATATAAGTATTAGAAAAATATATAAAATAATTTTTTTTTTAATTTAGTTGCACGAAAAAAAATTTTTTTGGACTTCTTTGAATCTGAATATAAAACATAGAGCCTAAAGTCATTAAGTCATTAATTTATTATAAAACTAAGGAGCCATATGATCGGAGCTTGTAAACGAAAAAATATTTCTCACATTATTCGCCCCAAAATATAAAAAGCTTCACCTATAACATATTTATTGCTGTATAAATTTATCTTAAATAAAGCATATTTATATTCTTATTTACTTAATGTTCTTTAATATATGTACATGTACATATGTATATGTACATACAGTTCCTGCCTGTAGTTTTCTATTATAATTTCTGCACAATTTTTGCCCAAAAGATTTTATTTTATGAATTATTGCAATAAAGCAATAAAAGTTTTTTTCAGACACTCAAATACAATATTTTATGGGTATTTTTTTTACATACACACCAAATAAATGAACTCAATTTATGAAAAAAAAAAATACACTTAAAAAGAACCGAAAAATTATATATTTTTTGTTAACGATGAAAAACATTTTTCTAGAAATTGTATAGAATATACGTACATACGCATAGAGAAGCATTGAAAGAAATAAAATTAATGACTTTTTATAACTATGATACATGGCAGAGCAGACTATGACAACTCCGCCATTAAAATTTTCGTATATCAGCATTATGGAACATGGATTCTAGGACACATGAGTATGAACTACGTATTCATTTAGGCATACAGAAAAAAATTTGCCCAACTAATTTTCAACATTAAAGTTACTACCCGTTTTCATACAAAATTTTTTTTATATTCAAATGTTTGGAAGTACATTTCAGCACTTGAACATATTTTCTAATGTAAACATATATGTCGGGTTTTCCAATAAGGACTTTCGAACTTTGACATCAATGAGGATTATACCGCGTGCAACAAAAGTCGTCCGGACTTTATGGGCTGACTGACCCACTTTGGTCTTCTTTGGCGCCGATTAATCCGAGAAACCCACAGTTTTGACATCTGTTTAATCTGTGGTATGTTGTGGTGGTTCCACTTTTCACCCATGGCTACGATACGGCGTAAAAACTCGTCCTTATTTCGGTTGAACAACGCAAAACTCGTACACGATTGCATTTAGGATCGATTATGAGAAAATGCTACACCTATCTTGCCGAAAAGTTTCTCATATACAAGTGATCATTCAAAATTTAAACCATGTGATATTCCATGATATGGCTGCCACAATCTCTCGCTCTTTCAATCTCCGATCGAACATTTCCATACCTTTTATCTTTTTCAATTGTTTCAGGTGTAGAGATCTCAACTGGGCATCCAGAACCTTCTGAATCTTCCGTGCCTGTACGGCCACAACGAAATTCAGTAAACCAATTTTCGACCACTGAAATTGTTGGTGCAGAATTTCCGTGGTACAAGTACGTGTTTTTATCTAGGTTATCTTTGGTTTAAGCTGTGGTTTTTCTTCGCCAAAATTAATTCTTAATGAGCATACGAAATTCATTTAATGGCTGTCAAACACAAACTCAATGCCGCAGCTTGTTCAAATTTTGTGCGACAGATAACCTACAGATGCCTGTTGACAGGATCAGCATTGCATTTCCAGTTAAAAGCCGGGGACATTCTAAAAGTTACGGACTTATTGATCGTACTCGTACATCTGTCGAATCGTCCGTCATTTATTTAGTGCGTTTTGCCAAATCACCACGGGCAGATGTAGCTTTCAACAATACGTACAAATGATAAAATTGTTTTATTAAAATAAGTGTAACGGGTAATGGGTAACGTTCCGTTTCCCCACTTTACGATGGTTATAACCGTCCTCCACTTTTGGATGGAAACAAAAAAATTATCGCTTAGCAACAAACATGCGATCCGAAACCGTCCAATGTATCCGGCCGTTGGCCAGGCTAACACCATTAATCGATGATTACAATCGATGATTACAAATTTGTTTTGGGTTGAATTGTATGATATGGTTTCAGCTGCATGGCACATTGGATGTTCTGTCGGAGCGATTTGAGTGCATGGTCATCTCACGTGAAGGGGATGTGAACTGGCCACCGAGATCATGCGAATCGACCTCGTTAGACTTTTTCTAGTGTAGTTCTTTTTAAGTCACAGACCAACCACATCGGTCCTCAAAGCTAATATAACCAATGCTATCGGTCTAATTCAGCCTAATTTATGCAGCAAGCAACGAATTCGCTGCGGGTATTTGTACCTAGTCACATCTATAGGCCTTTAATATTAACAAATATTTCAATGGCATCTCACAAACATTTTGTTTCTTTTTTTAAATTTATATAAAAAAAGAAGTGCCTAATGAAACACCCTTTACTTATACTTACATACTTATATGCATATATTCTGTTAAATTAAGTTTTAGAGTTTATTTAATGCATTTATGGTATTTTGCGAAAAATGTGAGGCGGGCCATAATTGCTTAAATGCAAATATGTAAATTCCATATGGTATTTCCCAGCTTTATTTGAATTTTTTCAATATTTCTTTAAATATCATGTTTTAAATTTTTACTAATCGCTTCACACGTTATGCTTATTTTAAAATATTATTTTAAAAGATTTAAAGTAAATTTTTGAAACTAATTATTTCAATTTAGGTACTGGGTTTAAATTCAATCATTATAATATTTTTTATTCAATTATGGCAAATTTTTTTTAAATAATTTTGCTTCCATTTATATATTATTAAACATAAGACTGAAACTTTTAACGAGTTATTTGCTATTTTTATTGAGTAAAATAAAAAACAGAATAGAAAATATTTTAATATTTTTACCAAAATAAATTTTACCTTGGGGCTTAATAAGAGTAGACCTTAAAATGGAACTTTTTTCCTCATATGCTTGTGTGTTGCAAGCTTATAGTTTTACTTTTTCCACAGATATAAATAAATATAAATACTTTTTCCATAAAAACTCTGCACTTCTTTTTTTCTTTTGTTTCCACAAACTATTATTTTACTATTTGTATGCATTTTGCAACAGATAAAATTCTAACATACGAGAACAAGAGTTTTTTAAAGTTCTTTATCCATTTCTCACAAAAAAAGTTTCCAAACTTTTTATGAACATATATTATTCCTATTGCTGTAAGTACATTTATGAAATAACGAACTAATGTTTAACAACAAGTTCTAAAATAGATTCAATGTTAGAGAAATTGTTTAAAGTTTTCGAAGAACAACAAAATAAAATTATAAAATAAAATTTTTATTTAATTTGAGTCACTCAAATTAGACATTCTGAAATAGCGCCATAATCGTATATAGATAAAAAATGCCTGAAGGAAAAATAGGAGAATATTAAGGAATGAAATATTATGCAAAATATTTATTTATTCAAATATATTTCAGGCGGGCCATATTAAAGTGTAAAAAGTGCTTAATATGCTCTAGAATTTCTCTCTAGAAATTTCATTTAGATGGTATCAATTATGAAAATTATAAAGTTTTTTTTTTGCTTATTTGTCTTAAGAACAGTTCGAAAATCGGAGATAAAGAACTTTATATATAAGATATATGGCTAATCCATTATCTGCAACGCAATAAAAAACATAGCAAAACTCAAAAATATTTACTTTTTGCTAATTATTTACTTTTTCTCCGATAAGTGAGACACTAGAACGATCCTGCAGCATCCTTTATATAATTTTTTTGAATAGAACATTCTAAGCCTACTATGATTATGTATTTGTTGTAATTCATATTCAATATTTAAATTATCATATTGTATTTGATTTATGTGGCATAAACATCCGAGGTTGAATGTTTTCAAACTGCTTAAACTTCACTGACGATTTGGTTTTAACAACCAATGAAATGTCGGCATATGAAGAGCTAAAGCCACAACAAACTTTTGATTTTTTTCTATGCATTTTGCAAAAGCTCTAATTGTTTCTAACGATTAGTTGGGGAGAATATCCCAAATAATGAATTTCAATATTAAGTACTATCCACATTTGCTAATACTTATTTAAAGAAAGTACCGTCTAAGATTTTGTTTTAATTTTAACAAAATTTATTATTTTATTAATTTATATTGAACATAAATAGTTTTTTTCCTTAACTATTTTCGAAATTGCACTGCAAACGCATAATGCATAAGATTCCTTTTATTTTCCATAAAAATTGTAGGCCTTAACTTTTTTTAATAAAAAACTATAAATACATTTTTTTCAAATCTACTTTTGCTTTATGTATGGCCTGACTTGCCTCGCATTTGTTCCATAATTTACTGAATTCAAAATTCAATTTTAGCATTGTCAAAATTTGAAATTTATATTAAATAATACCTGCAAAACATTAAATATAATGGAAGGTGGCTTATGTTAAATTGCTATTTGCTGGAGGAATCGTTTTATATCGTTTTTATTCTTTGTAATGTTTGATATCCAAACCTGATTTTCCTCGCCCAAATTATTGTCGTCAGTATTTGTGAACACTTCAAAAACAAAAGACTTCTAATGTAAGAAGTCGATACTAGGGCAGGTCGATAAGTCAGTACTTATTGAATTTCCCGCCTCTTAACTTAAAGGGCAACGCTGCTCCTGTCAACCACCGTCTGTCAATTGTCTCTTGCGCAAAATTTTAACAAGCTGCGGCATTTAGATTCTGTTTGACAGCCATTGATCGCATACCACCACGTGATTTGAGGAGAAATTGGAAACAAATGAATTTCGTGCGCTAATTCAGCATTATTTTTTGCGAAAAAAACGATCACACAAACTAAGTTTTAGCTTCAGAAGTACTCGTGCTTTGGGAGTTCTACATATATCATAAACTTCAACTTACTTTATTTCGTTGTGGCCGCATAAGCACTGAAGATAGCGAACGTTGTGGATGCCCACTTGAGGTCTGTACGCCGGAAAGTATTAAAAAAATCTCACGATATGGTGTTGGTCGATCGGAAAATAAAAGTGCACTAGATTGTGGAATCTACTCGTATAGGATTATTTTATGTATCAGTGGTTTATATTTTTAATGATTACTTGGGTATAAAGAAGCTTTCCGCAAGATGAGCACTGCGTTTGCTCACAAACCACCATAAACGCAAACGTGCGACAACTTCGCAGGAGTGTTTGGCGTTCGTTGTTTTGTAATCATGAACAAAACGTAAATGCAGCATAACACATCAGAGACCAAATGGGTGAATTCTTCGGGATGAATTCGCGTCAAAGGAAAGTCAAGGTGAGTTTTTTGGGATGCACACGGTATAATCCACATTGACTACTTTCCAAAGGGTAAAAGAAGCATTGCCAAATATTATACCAAATTATTTAGCCAATCTAATGAGGATTTGGAAAAAAATTACCGCAGTTGGTCAAGAAAATATTTATTTTCCACCAGTACAATGCAAAAAAGCATACATGGCCCATTTATATGGCAAATTTTTTATGAATTAGTCTCAAATCGCTCCCACATCCGCCCAAATCTACATACGTCTTTAGTACCGAATGGTTGTTTCTTGCTTCCAAACCTTAAGAAATGGCTGGGCGGATTAAAATTGGACTCCAGCGATTAAATCATCTCACAAACAAATACCTATTATTATAACCTCGGCAAATCTTAATTTTAGAAAGGAATACAAAAATTGGAGACACATTGGACAAGGTGTATAGATCTCTAGGGAGAGAGACTATATTGAAAACTATAATGATTTTTTTTATTAAAAAAACCTATATTTATTTAAAAAACACGGAATTATTCACCCGTCCTCGTATCAAGAAAATTCAATTGGCAAAAAGTTCAATGATTCTTTATCTCGCACATCGGACTTAACCTCTTAATAAATAAACGTAAACTTCAATTTTCGTATTGTTAAAAATTCCTTTATCACTTACCTTGAACTCCTTGCGCTAAGATTGTTATCAGCAGGGTGAGATATAAAATCAGAAATACTCCTTTATCAACACTCAAGCGCAACATTCTATTCGTATAGACTTTATCGAAAGGCTGCTGTAGCTGATGTATTTTATTGTAAGAATGTTTGTGATGATGAGTTCGTAGTGGGCAGCTCTTAGCACAAGAACTGCTCTTGGAAGAGATCATATTTATAACATGTCTTTTAAGTAAAAATTTAAACATAGATTGTCAATGTTTCCTTCTTTGCTTTTTTTGTCGCTGGCTTATAGTAAGAAAGAAAAGTTTTTTTTTTTTGTGGATAAAAGCCTTTGGTATATTTATGGGCAGTAATTTTAATATATACAAAGTTGCATACTTTTAGGCGGGTGTAAAAGTTTTATGCTGCTGTCATGTTTTATTTTTCCACTCGATATAATACACAATGCTCACAAAAATTTTTATAACCTTTTTATTTTCTTGTTTATTTTTATTTTTTTTTCCTTTTATTAAGCAAAAACTTGCTCTCTGTTATCTTTTACTACATGTACGAGTTAATACATATATACTTCGTTCCTTGTTTTGTTTTGTTCGTTGGTGGAATATTTCTTGAAGCCAAAAAGGAAACTATAATATTGAGTGTCAAGTACAATACTGGCTGTTTGGAAATGTAATATAACCTTGCACTTGATCCTTAGCACCAACAATGGCAACAACAATAACAAAAAAGGCAGTAATTTTTTTCTCTTCCTTCTTTAAAACCAAACTGAAACTGGCAAAAAGGAATTCTCCGACATGAACACGTTTCTCAAGTGCCTCAGCGACACCACGCAGCAGTTGTTGTATTATGTCCTCGTCGTCTTTTATATTTTGTCTTGAAAAAAGAAAAATTAAGGATGTTGAAATTTTTAAGTTACAGTTAGCAGCACTTTAGTACATTCTGCTGCGCCCCTCTGGAGCTCTTTAAACGACTGTGGAAAACAACAAGAAAAAGGACATTCACCATAAAATGCTTAAAGTTGAAGTTTTTATGAGCGTCTTGTTACGTTCAAGGCAATTTATCACTGGCTGTGTACTTTATTCCTTTTTTCTATGCTCCGTTTTTTCTATTTATTTGTACAAGTGCATGTATTTTTGCAACACAAGAGTTTCTTTTTTCTCAAGTTTAGTGCTTAGTTTTTGTAAACTTGCAATTTATTTGTAGCTCTATTTGTTATTTAGTTGTTATTATTTATGTTTTAAAGAAAATTTAGTTTTTTGAAAAAAATTTAATGTTGTTCATTTTTGCTTGAGTGTCTGTCGTGTTGAAAATATTGTTGGCAAATATTGTCACGTTTGCGTATGCAGCTTAAGTGTGTTACGTGCTTAAATTTAGATGCAACAATTATTATTTTTATGGACTTTATATGGCATCCAACGTGGCGTCTGCAAGAAATAAAAGAGAGAAAACACATTGATTAAATCATTTTGTAATATGAATTATAAATATAAAATAATAAGTCAAGAGATGAAAATTTAATTTGCATTTTTGGAATTATGTACTTTCTTTTCTAAAAAAGTATAACCCTTTCCTACCCTTCCGCTTTTTTTAAACATATTTTTTATTTTTATTTTTATAAAGAGAAGTAACACTCAAGCAATTGATGCCTGCTACTTTAGTGTTGCTTATTTGTGAATGGGATAGTGCTAGAGAGGGCCAGGTGGTGAAAATGAGCGAGAAAGAGAGAGAGAGAGCAATGTTGTTGTTTCTCTGGTGTTAAGCAGACGCATTAAGATTCTGAAGCTGTATTGTACAGTCAATTTTGTTAATTGTTTTAACTAAGCCAACGATTCTGCTAACATCACCGATAAAGGAGGGCAGTATGGATCTATCATTAGCATAGAAGAGTATCAATCGCTTCCGGTACCGTTTAGTGACCAGTTCTATGCCTTCATCACTTAAACAGTCCAACAACAATTAACACAAATCCACTCTAATGCAAGTCAGAAAAGTTCATGATGTTGATGACTTGTCCTGAACACGCATTGAGAATTCACATTCTTAGTCATAAATTGCTTTGTAGTCAAGGCGCTTAGCCTCTTCAGGCAAGAGCACCCTCAAAGAGAAAAAAAATCAAGTGCACTTTAATAAGTGACAAGGGCTTTCTATATAAAGGTCTCTGCATCTCTACAATAAAAATCATCCACTACATCCTTATAAAGAAAATATATCCCTCATTACATCCTACGATTTTCAAACACTATATACACATGAAACATTTCCCTTATTTTTTTCAAATGGAATGTGGCAGCGTACATGTGGTCAGATGCTGACTTGCATCGACCATTTTTAATAGTGCAAACTTTTAAAGAAATTGCACACAAACCCGCGAGAGAGTTTAAGTTCTTAAACAGATTTTATTTTATAAAATATGTATATGAACCGATTAATAAAATGTAACACTTTTTCAGAAAAAGAAAAGAATGCCATTTTATTTATTTTTCATAAGGGGTAAAAGAAGATAATCTAAACTAAAGAAAAACTTAAGGTAAATGTCGTTGGAGGATCTGCAAGTGGGTCTAATACGCTGAGAAATATTGCATAGATCAAATTTACCACAAAGTTGTTATTGCCAAAGCATTTATTTTAAGTATTCAAAGTGATTTATCTGCCATTTCAAACATAAAATATTTGAAAAGTGGACGGTGCTTCTTTCATTCAAATTACTCAAATAGTTCAAATATTCAAATAAGTCTTCCGATTATAAAAAAAAAAAAATTTGTTTGTAAGAAACATTTCGAAATCTGTGTTTCATAATGTGAGTGTAAAAAACGTAATTGGAAATAAAATATATATCAATTCTCATATGGGGCAAAATTGACCCGCTCATTCTCGATGTACAGGATAAGGGTTAAACTTTTTTATTTATTTCTCATTTCTGTAATTATTCAATATAGTATATTAATAGAAATAATGGGCTAATTTTCAGTTCATAATTCGCTGAAGATTAAGCAGAGATTTGATCACCATAAGTTATCGGAAAAACTTTCCAACTGAATTGAGAGTCAAGTTGGTCGTTTAACTTAAATTTCCTTTATGATCCTTTCGATAATATTTATATGATCCCCTTATTTCAACTAATTACTGCCGGTTACATTATATTAAAATATAAATAATTACAAATAAATTTTTTTTTACTTAATTTTAAAAATAAATTTTAAAGCATAAAAGAGACTGTTAAATTGCATGATGATGATTTCATCCTAATATAAAAAAATAATATATTTAAAAAAACTCAATTCATCTAATTACCTTGTATAAATCACCTGATCCCATGATATCACTTTACTCAAGAGTATTATTATTTACTTCCATGCACTAGTTTTTTTCTATTTTATTTATTTGGATTTTTAAAAAAATCTAATCTCCTTAAAAGTTTAAACTACATCAGGTAGTTCAGTTTACAAGTTTCTAATAGAAAACTTATTTTAATGAAAAAGAAGGAAGCGAAAATGCAACACACACACACTATTACATACCCATGAGGATGTGTATACGATATTGGAGATTAAATGATGGTGGTACTTTTCATATCTGTTTTAAAAAAGTCCCTTGAAGAATGTTGAGAGATTTGGCTTTAATTTTTATATATTTTCACTTAATATTGTTGTGTTGTTCGTATGTTTTAAAATGTTATAAAATTCTTAAAGGAAATTAAATTTATTTTACAGTTTTTGTGAGACTAGTTCATACAACAGATAACACTAATAGCACACTATTTGTGAATGCCTATAGTACGTCATGAAAATTATAAAATACATCACATTTTCCATTTTTTTTAATTAGACTTTTGGTGTTAAAAGCAAATATTCGTAAAAGAGTATATGGGACATAATTTCAAATTCAAAATTTATTATGGTCTGTTTACACCCAGGCCCATTTTTAAGGTCTATGGAAGAGTCTATATGATAGGTAAGATGATTGTCAAATATAATATATAGAAATTATATAGAGAAAAATTTTCCATCAACTTTTTCATAAGGATGTTGACAATTGTACTCTGGGCTTTGTTGTAATCAATTCGGCTTTCATAGACTTTATAAATGGGTCTTCATATATACAATCCATCGCAGTTCTATAATAATAAAAAAAATTGCTCTAATAAAAAACTAGCAGTCCTTTCGTTTGCGAAAAAATTCGCCCAACTTTCAAAAACAGCCGACTTTTGCATTAGTATCAGGGATTACAAAATTGCTAGATTTTACTTCTTTTTGTACTGCTAGAAATTTGATAAAGCGAATTATTTTCTTTTATTGTCATTTATTTTGCAGCTCATACCAAATCGTTAAAAGTATAGTATTTCAGTTGGAAAATTTTAAGAGCAAAATTCGATTTTCAAATTAAAACTTTAAAATGACTGAGTAAATTTTTGAACAATCAGCGGAAAACCAATATTGTACCAGTAACTATAATTCGTGAAAATATTTCCTGAGAATCAAAAAATTTTCGATAACGTAAATTCTCAATTTATCGATCAGAGTAACAAGTTGTAGTGACGAAGAGGTGGCAACTGAACACACAATCCAAAGGCTAATGCATTATAACTTATCCTAAAAGAACACTCTGGTCATTTTTGTGTCCTAGGGCCTTTTCATGCTCCTTAAGGACCAAGCTTGTGAAATATTTAATACTAGAATTATAATTTTAGTGTAATAATATTCCTGGGTTCAACTCCAACCAAAAGCTTCGGTTTAATTTACTGCAACGGACAAAGATCATTGTTAATAAGTTATCGATGAATAAAATTACAATATAATTTATGATTGTATATATATATTCTCAACGATCCTAAGAGGTGCATTGGGCCTCAACAAATTGGTTGAACATATTCCTGTCTTGTGCCAACGCTCACACTTCGCCCCAGGTTGTATCCATTCCAGCCACTTCTACATCGATTTTCCTTCTCCACGTATGAGCTGGACGTCCTCTTCTTTGGGTTCCTTCCTGGTTCCAGTCTATGGCATTTCTTACGATGTCGTTCGTTGATCTTCTTAAAGTGTGACCAATCCAACGCCATTTACGTCTTTTTATTTTTGTGACCATGATTTGTTGGTAGGATTGTTCCCAAAGCCTGTTGTTGGACACCACTCTAGTCCAGAATATTCTCAATATACTGCGAAGACATTGATTCACAAATACCTGGATCTTCTGTATATCTCGAGGGGCAGCGTTCATTATTGTATCGCAACCGTAGAGCAGAGTAGTCTTGACATTTGTGTTACAGACTTTTTTGTTGGGCCAGAGGTATAATGATAAGGCAAAGCTTTTGATTGGTTCTACTTGAGGAATCCAGAGTGATCCTTATCAATTACACTTCAAATTGACTCACAAAACTCCACTTGGTGGTCCCTGGGCGATGTTCCTGACACCCCTTAAACATCGGCGAATTGTGAAAAGCGTATCAACGTATGATCTCCTAGTTGGGGCGGTTGCACGGGACGTCTGTTCTTAATTATGATTGTAATTACACATTTATTTAAATAAATAGCTAAATTTTTTATTGGCTTATGGTGGATCTCAAAATCTTAGAATATATAGAAAAATACATTTAAAAAATGGGAAAATCTTCCAAATAATTTTCGCCTTGATCTACAAAAAAACAGAAACTTCAGCTTATTTTTTTAAGTTTAATTGGTTTTACAAGATGTATGTATATTTAGATGCCTACTTTTACTTTCGCAGATAAAAGAAAAGAAAACTCTCGTTCTAAAACGTACTCAAATGCTTAGTTTTAAGTACCGTGCCAAATTCCCTTTATTCCCATTCATTTTCTATGCACCACTTACTGCGTATAAACCAACAAAAAGTTGCTCATTCATTTGTTTTACCTTTGTTTATCTTGAAGATATAATAGCCTTCTATCTTTTAAATAAAAACGAAAAACAACAAGCGGAGAATCTAAAAACTCTTAACAAAAACAATTCTTAAACTTTCCTGCAATTCATACTCGTAACAAAGAGTAAATAAAATTAAATGAAGGAAGGTTCTTTCTTTCTGCTTTCGGTAAAACACTGGAAAAGGAAATGCGTCATTACTTTGTTTTTCTGATGTGGCACATGGTATCGCTCTACATGGCATTCAACGCGCACTGATCTTCTGCAACGGTAATAAGCAATTTCTTCTTTACATTATTATTTCTTTACCTTTATTTCGTTTCTGCTGCTCGTCCCCTCCAACGCAACGTATTCTGTAACTCAGTCACGTTTGTATTGAACTAAAATCTTATATATTTATGGTCTGAATATGGACAGGCCATGATACAGCGAAGGCAGAAAGAACTCACTAGAGATTTTGTAGAATAAACGGTGGGCAAAAAAGGACAAAATTATCTTTGGAACGATTTTCCGTCATCCCACGTCAAATTTGGTTTATGAACAGACCGGTTTCGGCTTTGTGCCATCTTCAGTGTTCTCGAATACTAATCGGATTTAGTATTCGAGAACACTGAAGATGGCACAAAGCCGAAACCGGTCTGTTCATAAACCAAATTTGACGTGGGATGACGGAAAATCGTTCCAAATTCAAACAAACCCCGTCGGAAGAATATCACAAAAATCGACAAAATTATCGTTTCGGAGTTTAATCGAATGCAAGTAAGGCGAAAATTATTGAAGTAAAAATTTGAAGTCTCAAGACGCTTTCGATATCTGTGGCCTAGACAAGCTGCACTGCCTATAAGTTCATCATGAGATTTTTCGTTAAAATTTCTCTTTAAAAGTCACTTGAATTTTGGATTTTTTTTTTAATTCCAGCCCACTGTTGTTCATCATCCTACCACTTTTACCATTTTTTATTAGTGCTGAAGAGATACTGCCACTAAACCAAAAGTGTCTTCTTCCAGTTTAAGGCATCCGGCATTTGTTTTAACATGAAAATTACAAGGAAATACGCACAATTTGGCATGGCAACAAAACATAATTTTCTTTTAATATTAAATAATATAAGGAATTAAAAAAGAAAAGAAACAAAATTTGTAAAATTCAACTTCCCCATGAACAACAGCCACAACAATTCAATAGTACAAAGAAGACTCACTCTACATGCTGCTCTGCTCGACTAGTAATTTTTTATTCTTTTCAAATGAAATTCATAAAATATGAAAAAATAATAAGATTTATTTATTTTATTTTGTGTTCTTTATTGGCTTAAACCTTGCATTATAAACAACGAACAGCTGGAGCAATATTGAAACCGATGTAGGTGGACTGCTGGTTTTCTTACCCCCCTTTCCCCCTTTAGATGGTTAAATATGTATATTGGTTATGAAACCGCTATATGCACGTTATTTTAGCCAACAAAAAGATATATTATTAGCAGGAAATTGGCCACTTAAAAAGCGGAAAATTGTACACTCGTACATATTTATACAGAACAAAAAAAAACAAAAGGCAGGAATAGGAGGGCTAAAGAGTACAAGAAAACTATTTATAAAATTTGCATAAAATAATAATTGTGGCTTAATGTTTATAAATTTAAATTTAAAATCATAAATAATATAGTGATGATATCAAGAAAGAAAAAAATGTATTGAATTTGAAAGTTTTGTGAAAATGTACTTTTTAATTCACAAATTTTTTGTTTGTAAAGATATGCAATTGGAAACTAAGTAATGACCAGCGGTGAATATTAATACAATTTTAAATTACACACTAAATATCGTCCGCCATAGATACATACATATGTTAAATTAAACATATTTCGAACAAAATATTGCATGCGATAATTTTTTATACGCATTTTGCAAGCATTTTTTACAGAAATATCAGTGGATTTTTGCAATTACTTTCTCAACAAATCAAATGCAATGCAAAATGAAGGCAATGGTATGGGTACTTTTTCAAAATTGTCTGAATTCTCGCATGCGCGAATATTTTTCTAAATATTTTGGAAGCATTTCTTACAGAAAAGACGCAGTTTTTTCTATAATTACACTATTTAACAAATGAAATCCAATAGAAAATGTAGATGATGGCTTGGCATATGTGTATAAATTCTAGCATGCGATAATTTTTCCCGAATTTTTTTTTAACAGATCTTACATTTTTCTTTCAAATACTTTCCCCAACAAATTAAATTTAAGGGTTTGGAGTGCCTTCGTAGACTAGTAGCTAGTGTACTAGACTGGTAGTCCGAAGGTCGCAGGTTCGACTCCTGCCGCAGACTCCGGTTGTCTCTGCAGATAAGCCAAGTAGCTCCTCAGTTTGTGTTTGTTAATTAATTAAATATATTTTTGCAAGCATTTTGTAAGTATTTCTTAGAGTAATATCACTGTTTTTAATACGATTACTTTCCCCATTAATACGGTTTGAAGTTAATCTAAATTCTAGCATGCGATAATATTTTTAAGCATTTCCTACAGCAAATCCTAGTCTTTCTTACAAATACTCTCCTCAACAAATAGAATCCCTTGAAAATGAAGACAATAACTTGGGCTATTAAATACCATCGAAGTTTTATTGAATTCTTATATGCGATAATTTTTTTGTACATATTTTGTAAGCATTTCTTACTAAAATATCACCGTTTTTTTTACAATTACTTTCCTCAGCATATCAAATCCAATGGAAAATGTATTCAATGGTGCGACTATTGAACATGTTTTTTAATTATGTCTGAATTGTTGCATGCGATAAATTTTTCCGAAAAATTTTTGTGCAGAAAATCTTAGTTTTACTTACAAAATCCGGTCCCTACAAAAAATTAAGACAATAATTTGATCTATTAAAAGCCATTGAATTTTGTTTGAATTTTCCCATGCGATAACTTACAAAAACATTTCGTAGAGAAATATCACAGTTTTTTCTATAAATACTTTATTTTCTCAACAAATGAAATCCAGTAGAACATGAAGACAATGTTTGTAAAATTTTAAAAGAAGCGTTTGGTCTCAGTAAAGACATACCCGAGGGAATGCTTAACGAAGGCGTGTTTTCAAGAACTTATAAAAAATTTCACTTTTACAATACCGACGCAGCTAACCATTGTCCTCATATTTTATGAAATAAATAACTAAACCAAAAGCTTAAAAATATATCTAAAAAAATTCACATGCGATAAATTTTTAGACACTTATTATGTATTACTTTAAAATACTTATATGACTTCATACTAAGAACTTAAAAAAGCTTCCAGTACTTGAAACTCTAAAGTTTCAATACACTAGAGTTGTTCATGTTCCCAAAATTGACAATATTTTGTAAAAAAATTTTTTACGAAATGGTCGTTAAATCTGTCAACTGATTGAAATATTTTTTTTGACTTCGTCATTAGTTAAATTTAAATAAGAAAATAATCGGAATTAAATTTTAAGTACAATGGAAACCAAGCTTATGGTTCGAAGGACCATTTTTGTTTTTCGTTCAACATGTTGCTCTTTTAATAAAAACGGTTAAATATAAAAAAAAATTATTATATATTCCTTATTATACATTTATTTATTCAACCATTTATTTTTCCTTATTTCCTTGTCTTTTATCATTATTTCTTTCTAGCAGGGACGGACCTTTTACTAAATTGTACCACCGTCTGCAGATTTTCACTTAAAAGCACATAATATTTCTGTGTATGATTCTTTGCCAAAAATTGTTATTTAATAAAAACTTTAAAAGTAAAAGGAATGCAAAAAAATCACAAAAAAATTTCCATTATTATATCCATCTATTCCATGTGGCAAGATAAAAATAATTTCTTTTATTTACTTTTGCTAAGGAACACAAGCCAAAGAGTTTTAAAAATGTCACAAACTCTTTTTATTGCCATTTAAGCCAAAATCACCAAACAAAAAAAGCAACAAAAATAAAACAAGATGTTAAAAGATTCCAGCTACAGCTGTGTAAAGGAAAAACTTTCCGCAGAGAACTCTCTTGCAATGAACACTGCACAAATCTAAATACTTGCGTAAAACCCCGCAAGGCAGATGCGGCAAATGTTTAGGTGTCTGTCTTTTTCTTCTTTTATGTATAAAATTTTGGTTGACCCACGTTAAAATAGATGCAAAAAAAACATTCATACGGACTACACTTCATTATTTATATTGGAAAATTATAGAGTTGCGTACATTTACCACTTACAACAAACAAAACAGCCAAAAATGAGAACAAAAACAAAAAAAAAAATTATAAAATAAGACAACAAGATTGTGGCATGTTTGAGGCCGCAACATCTTAACCGCAACTTGAAAACATTAAATAACAAAGAACAAACAGGAAAAAATGGCAAACAATTTTTAAATTTATATTCTCAAAGTTGAGCCAATTACAAGCGAGAAAATTAGGGGTATTCAGGAGGCAAAGAAATATAAAGATTCATTAAAGTAAGTTATTATGTATGAGAATACGAAAATACTTAAGAAGCATAATAACTTGCTTTATTTACGAGTAGTGAAAATATTTTTTTGCAACTCATCATCGTTAATTATATTAGGGGGGTTATTCTCTATTGCGATGCGTAAGATTTGTAATTGTAATGTAATGGGGGTTTGGCCCAGGATGGCCCTTTTGATTGTTGATCTATTGTGCTTCCCCTGTCCCTAGCAGTTTAATACGTTCGCAAATAGGATCAGCTCCTCTTCACTCAGCGTATATGCATGTAGAGTCCTGTGTCTTCTGTGGCGCAATGCCCCACAATTTGCTATCAAGTGTTCCATCGACTCCTCATCTTCACCGCAAAATCTGCAGATGTTCGTGTCAGATAAGTCCATTTTGTATAGGTAGGCTTTGCAGGTGTAATGGCCTGTGAGCGCCCCTACCAGCATCCGTAGGGTTTTCCTGTCCAGTCTTAGAGCCAGATCCCCCCCCCCCAGTGACATAATCCATTGATGTCATTCCAATGCTGTGCAATCCTGGACGATGTCCATTTCGAAATCTCCCCTTTAAGGAGACTTGTTGAACCCAAAAGAAGGGGTGGGTCCAATGAAGTTACCCTCAGCCCCTCTTCTCGCACAAATGTTCGCCATCTGATGCGTAAGATAGTTCGATGCGTCTGATATATTGTTAGAGCAAGATATTTGGTTTTAACGAACGATTTTGACATACGCTTTCGTATTACAGAGTCTGGCATCAGTGCTCTCTGTCAAACGAAAGCGTATGTCAAAATCGTTCGTTAAAACTAAATATCTTGCGCTAACAAAATATCAAACGCATCGAACTATCTTACGCATCGCAATAGAGAATAACCCCCAAGGGGTATTTATGACATCCATATGCCAGAACTTGTAAACTTTTCACACAATTTTAATATATGCAAGTAGAAAATTTCAAATCAGTTTAATTTTTTTTGCAAATCCTCTATTTAGACCTCAAATGGCTCTGATTAATCTAAGTTAAAAATAACTTCCATAGAAGTTTGAAAAATGCAGCGATTTTGATACGGAAGTAGTAAAAATTTTGATTATTTCCTATCACTTTAATTGTTTTTTGTATGCGTGTTAATTAAATCGAAGGTTATAATCAATATATTGGGAAGAAATAAAAAAATAAATATAAATTTTTATTATTTTCTCCATCCACAATATTTTTCTTTCGAAATCGACTTCTTCATAGAAGGGAGGCGTACAAATTTGCCCATAATGTCAATTAGATTTTTATGTGCATTGTATTCGCAGTTACAAGTAGAAAATTTAAATAATTTTTAAGGCACTTTTACCAACCAGAACACATCTGTTAATAAATTTCTAATATATAAACTGTGAACTTGACTTCTTGTCAAAGTCGGGAAAAATGCAATAATTGATACTTTAAATGTAATGGAAATGTGATTACTAGAAAATGGATTACACCTTTTGGACCTGGTTCTTATTAATTTATAAAGAACTAGAAAAAGTTGAATGAGACTAGCGATAGATTGACTTCTTCCTACATACATATTTAGAATAATGATTTAGTTTTAATATATTTTACTCTTTGTTCATTTGATTTTATCTTCAATTCTATCTGTGCGAAAAAGAAAAGCGTAGCACATTAATCAGAAAAAAAAACTTCACTTTGAGTTCTTTATAAAAAAAAAAAAATTTTTTTATTCCAGCTCTAAAAAGGTGGTGACTGATGAGGTCATTATATTCTTATATCACTTCATAAAATCTGCTTTGGTATGGTTAAATAGGGACAAAAACCTTGTTTAAGGTTGTAAATTTTTATTTTACTTTTTTATAATAATAAAGACTCTCACCCGTTTGTGCTGAAGCGGACGAATATAATACACAACCTCTAGCACATTATCCTGTGACTTGCAGACGCCCTTATTCCACACTAAAAAACATTTATTTTACTTAAAAATCTTTACGACAAATAAGATAAACATTATTGACAAATCTTTGCGAAAATGCTATGGTATTGTAAAAACTTTATTCGAATTTTTTGCAAAAATGCAGTCGAACTGTAAAAATGTAAATGAAAAATGTATCCAAAATTGTATTTATTGTTCATATTAAAGACTTTGTGCTCTGACTTAGATGCCCCCTGTATGTTATTTGCTCTATGACATGAATGTCCTTATTCTATTTTGAATAAACTTTAAAAATTTTATTCTTTTTTATTACTTGTTACTTTGAAAACAAGAAAATTGTTTTAATTTACTAAAAACATGTCCGAATATGCTTAAATTTCAAAACGCAAACACACTCTCATGCAACCGTATTTGAAAAGTGTTGCAGCGTCCATCTCCTTGTTTTCTTTCATTATGTGCATTCACTTTTAAAAAAGAAAGAAATACATTTTCTTTGCTGTTTATGGCAAAATTTTAGTGAATTACTTTTATTAAGAACTAAAATTATATTTTTAAGATGCCATTAAAATGTGGTTAAAACAGTGCATCACCACA